>CM042192.1:32427544-32463536 GCA_023539305.1 Ilex asprella
GAATAACTTGATTCCCTTGCCCTAAAGCTTGGTCAGGTCGACGGTAGGGAGCTGCCCTTGGTGCAACTCTACTGCTGCTAGCCCCAGTCCTGATTGGACCTCCCCTCGCTAAGTTTTGTAGTTGTTGGTGGTTGATTCTATTTTGATGTTGTACCAGAGGGGTTAGCTCCATTACGCATTGATAAATGGACTCCATGGTATCGAGAGGTGATGGTGATAGTGGATTTTCTTGGCCACCACGTCCACGTCCTCGTCCACCCTCCATCCTGTACAGTAACTTACAACTTAATTTCATTACTGTGCAAGACATCCTAAAGGTTAAGTAAATCTAACCTAGAAGGCTCGTATAAAATTTTAAATCAACTATCTTTATCAACCCAATTCCTACACCTCTAGTGGTAATCCATAACCTACAGCTCCCTTATAAGACCTAAAGCCTAAGCTCTGATACCAACTTTGAAACACCCTAAATACCCCATTGGACGGCATTACATTCTAAAGACCATTTACAATCATAAGAGCAACTACATAACTTCATATCCCAAAAGAATTTACTTCATCATTCAAGCATATACAAAAACATACAAAAGAATATGCCCAACAATGGCATTTACATCTCCAAAAGAATATCAAATTAAATCTTGCAGCGGAATACAAAATAAACTAGACTTATCAGTGTACAAAAGAGTATCCTAGTCTAGTGCAAAAGAAAAAGGGTCACTCTATGCATCCACCTCGGGATCCACACTCCCATCAATTGGAGTCTCCCACTGGGCGGCGTCCTCAGCTCCTAACTCCTCCTTAAGTACATAATCTGAAAAAGGTTAGCAGTAGGAGGTGTGCACGAAGCTCTGTAGAAAATTTCTCCCAAACCCAAACAAGGTTTAGAAAACATTTAAAATACGGTCGATCTCATTTCACAAATATCATATATAACTTTTTGAAGAAAAACAAGACATTTTAACTAGATCTCAAGTTTAATCGGTAGCAATAATTGAATGAAAAATGAATACGATAAACAAGTAATAAACCATTCCACTATGAACCGTTTCTAGCAAGTTCTCGCGGAATCCCATACTTCCTGAAACTCTTGTAGAAACCGTTTCTAGTAGAATGAGAAATACACCACATTCCCATGTATATTAGTTCATCCCCTTACCTTGTATGGTGATTGCTTCTCATGAATCTATCCAACGATTATACCTAGTCCACCAATCATAATCACAATCACAATCATAGTCACAAGCACTTTAGAAAGGGGCGTCTACCATCGCCATGGCAGTAACGAGTCCCTTCCTAGGAAAAGTATATTATCCCTCGTTCGAACTCCAGTGAACGATAGTGGTTACATTAACAAATGATAACCCACTACAAGTGCTAGGCAACCATCTCACCCCCACTGGGATAGATTAACATCTAACACTCTACGGCATCTCTAGAAGGCAATCCAAGTCCATCACAACAACCATACAAATGAGGAAACCAAAATATACTCACCTCTCAACCATTTCAAGGAATTCCCAAATTCCACAATTCCTCATGTAATATACCATTGAATAATTAAGGAACAATGCACAAGAAATCATCATAACATCATTTTTGTTATATAATATCAAACGCTAAGTTTTTGAAAAGGGAACTGATTAGCACAAGGAAACAGAACGGTACCGGTACCCAAAACCTTCTGGAATCGGGGTAGCGGCACAATATAAAGGAAGGATCCATTTTTCTTAAAATCCAAGGTTGGAAAATGAAAAAGAGAAATTTTATAGTTACCCAACCATCAAAAGGTTTCAAAACATGGCATTTATTGCAAGGATATCAATAATCATGCATTTCATATCATATATATAAGAGTAGGAGTAAAAAATATACATGTATAATATCCTAGCCTCAATGTAAGTGAATGGAAGAAAATCCCCTACTTTAATGCTTAAGAGTTTTAGCCAAATACCCAAGCTTCAAAGACTCTTTCCCCACCCTTCTTCCCCATTTAGACTCCTCCTTGGGTTCCAAAATGTATGGGTGAGAGTGTATGGAAGAGTGAAAGGAAAGGTTAGGGGAAGGGTGTTTTTGAAAACTAGGGTTTGATCTTCTAATTTGGGTGTAAATCTCTTGATTGGTGTGTTTTTTATCCTCCTTTCTTTCTCCCTTAAGCTTTCTAGGGTTTGGAATGGTGTATGGACGGCTAAGGAGGCGGCCTAAAGTATTTATAGGCCCAAAAATGTGACCTAGATCGCGATCCTGAGTATTGGGGTTTTTATCGGGCATACCGATACTCGGTACCAGTACCAAAAACCTACTGAAAACGGGGTACCGATAATCAGTACCGGTACCATATGGTACTGGTACCCGGTACCGGTACTATTCAGCGAATAGATTTTTTCTCCTACTTACCAGACATTTTGTCCCATTTTGAGGTCGAATTGGAAAATTTTTATGAGATACACTTTTGTAGACCTAGATGTCTAATATCTACTGTAAAAATTTTAGATCATTTGGACATAAGGATAAAAAGTTATGGCCAAAATACTAAGAGGTGTCCAAACTATTTTCTACCCAAAATTTACGTAAGGTGTGTTTTTGTTCCGGAGTACTTCCAAGCTTCCAAGGCACCTCATATTACCTCTCCCAACGTTTTTCAACCTTCCGGATTCAATGGAGACCTTAGTTTGATCTAAAAATATTTAAAAATTTACCTTCTAACTATTTCCAAGCTCATATATTTTTGAAACGTAAACTTCTCAATTCCATTTGTCTCCCTAATATTTATTTCTAATGTTTTAACCTATGTGATTCATTTTTACATCATTATATATATAAAAGAACTACTAAACTAGTATATAACTATATTACAATACGCATGTGGGGTATTACCACTATTCACACCCCAACCTAAATATTGCTAGTCCCTAGCAATACAATGATTGAATGAAAATATATTTCTAATTCCATTTTTGTAGGTCATTTGGTTGCATTTAGCAATGCAACATGCCGTTGAACCACTAGGTTTACCCTAGTGGATGAGTTTTGTCTTTTAAGTGTTTTCAATGAAGCTTTCATCGAACAGATGTGTATGTGGGATTGTTGGTTAAAGTAAATTAGCATCATGGTTATTGGCACACTCAACCCTCAATTTCGAATTATATCCCGCATGCTTCTCATTCTTTGGTATTTTTTCTATGCAAAAATTAGCATCTGTACCATTGGCATTTAGAATCCCCTGTGTAGTAGGAATGGTCATTCTAGAAACAAGAATTGTTTCACTTTACCACCTTCCATGGATAGCTTTGATTTCACAAACCTCTCTTAGAAATTCCCTCAGCAAAAAAATTTGCTCTGATAATAGTGACACTTCTCTCAAGGGGGCATGTGATCGAAAGATGGCCAATCAAAAAATCACATGCTCAATTAGGAAAGGAGGGAAGTTTAAGTAAACAAACCAATCATGTTTTGACATAATCTCATGGAGGAATATTGATGCAATTGAAGAAATACTACTTAACATAACCCAACTTTTGATTGACAACACATACATGCATCAGACTTGAGATCAATCAGGGCTTTTCATTGATTGTAATGTGGCTAGAGGTTAGCGGCTAACGAAATGACACCTATGGTATTCAAAAGATATCCTCTGGTTATGTAATGTAGCAAGCCTTTTTCTTTTTGATACTTTGCCGAGAAAAGATATTTCTTTCTTTCATTTTTCTCGTTTTTCACTTTCTTGAAAATTTCCTATCTTTTTTGTTCCTTTTATTTTCTTATAGTTCCCACCATCTTTTCTTTTCTTTGAACAGTAGCTGACATTGTCTTTTTCTTTTCTCTTACATTTTTGTATCATACTGATTTATAAGAGGGTGTAAGAAAATTAGATAGGAAGGGTATGTCAAGCATATTTTCCTGTGGGTCGGTTATCATATGGGTTTCTTGAAAAAGAAATCATTCTTTTAAAGCTCAAGCATGGTTGATTAGGGACATAATTTTGTAAAAGAAATAGCAAAGGCTCAAAGTTAAATCAAAAGATAGCGTAAAATCCTTTCTCAAGTATGTGCATATGTATGTGTCGTATGAACAGATTCCTGGGGGGATATGTCACTAGATTGCTTTCGTTGCATCAATCAATGTAATTTTAATGAGATTATTCAAAGACAGATAGTGAAAAACCTTTCTAAAGTAAATGTTGGTATCCTCTCACAAGTACTGCAAGGCTCAAAATTTACCATGGTATCTTTTGTCATCTCCACTGGTTATGTCGGGTTTGCCAGAGAATGTCAGTTATATATCGATTCTATTTTTGTGTTTGATCATCTTGTACCTTGAAAATAACAAATACCGTCGTACATTTGATATTTTAAGCATAGATAAATAACATTGTTTAAAGAGCTGCGATTTTGGGTCTAAATTGCTAAGTTGTGTGTCAAACTGATCATATGCTTGGTCATTTTAACAAGCAACCTTGGAATTCACATCTATTTCATCATTTATTAACAAGAATTACTAAAGTGCTTATTCTATACATGCATTTTAAACATAAAAAGTGATAAATTGATCCATTCAAACCATGATCATTTGATACAAACATAAAAGGTTTAATACAACCAACATAAACTTCAAATATCCACAATCAACTACAGAAGAAGCAATCTCGTCACAAGAAGAAACAAATAAACAAACACCCAAAATCATCATCAAACACACAAGTATCTCTCTCATTCTCCTCTAGATCCACCATCTCTGCAAGTTCCACTAGGTCCACCCCTTAGTTAGCAAGGAATCTCATCCTGCTTAGCTTCCATGCTAAGTATGATGTCTCATAGAGAATGTTAGGTGCTGGTGCTAGAACTAGATCCTAGATCCTCCTGAGTCTATGCCTGCTCTCTCTCTTTCTCTCTTCATCCAACTCTCTCTCATCCTTTGGTCAAGCTCATCCTACACCTCGTCCACTCCTTGGGTAGGGGGTACCTCTTGTCTTGCTGCTGAGGCACCACTTTGACTTTGGCTCCTCCTAAAAGATGCCTTGTTCAGTGGCCCCATTGGATTTTGGATTTCCATTTCAAGTCTCACCCTAAACCTATAATCCTTGCACATCTGTGTCACTTGAGTGCCAAATGGCAGCGAATTCCACTTCACATCACACCCTTTCTTCATTTTCGTCAAAATCAGGGAAGGGAGGTCAATGCTTTGGCCCTTCCAAAGTGTGTAAAGCAACCAGACCATGTTAGGGAAGATTTTATTTTTCCTTCTTATAGCAGCAAAATTTGATGCTTCAATCAAATTTAACGTTTTGTAATTGTCAATGAGCTCCCCTTGTCTAAAAAATCTCTTTCCAGTCCATGAAAAGTCAGGCACCCCCCTCAACTCCTTCCCCACAATATTTATCGCCACACTCTTTCTCGGGGGATAGGTGGAACTTGGGACTCAAGGTACCTCTCCTCTTATCTCTCGTATATAATCTTCATCCACGTCGATGTGGATCCCCCTCACATAGCTCTTCATTGCTCCATTGACTAATATGGCGTTAGAGTAAAACTCCCGCACCAAATCAATTACGGCCTCTCCGCCGTTTCCCAAGTATAGTGCCCAACTTCTCCTCTCCATCTCCGCAAATATACCTAACTCAACAAAATCACTCAAGAAAACATCTAGCTCACAAATAACCACGTGATTTTGGTAATAGTTCTCATACCAGTCTACCTTGAGAGCCGAGGGAAGCAAGATTTGTCATACCTACGGACAATGGGTGGCCTTCCTTCTCTCACTTTGATCACCTCCTCCAAGAAATTAGGCTCTTGATTTCTTGGGTTGCACCAAGTAGACATTTTGACTCTTAGAGGAATGGTGTTTTCGATTTTGAGCTTTTTTGGGTTTGAAACTTTTGAATTTCTTGGTGAAAGAAATTTTTTTATGTGCGAATGGTTTTAGGGTGATAAATTTTAGTTAAAATTGGGGAATGATGAGTGTTTTGAGGCCTGGGTACAGAAATGTTAGCCTAGAGATTGGAATTTTTGATAGGGTTTTGGGGGTTTAGAAATAGGGAAGACGATCCAAGCTTTTATAGCTTAAAAATGACATTCGGATGTCACTGATGTTCGGACGTGTATAGAAGAATTCTTAAAAAATATTGTTCAAACGTGGTTGTCGTTCGAACGTGGTGAACTCCCAGTACTTTTGAGTTCTGTCGGAGACCAAAGTATGGTAAGCTCTCTTCGTTCAAACATTCTATTGACGTTCGAACGTTACCCTCATTCGAACGTTCTATTGGTGTTCAAAAGAGCTGAGCTCCCAGTACTTTTAGTTATATCAGAGGCAAAGTGTTGCAAGTATGAGACGTTCAAATGTCACTTGGCGTTCGAAAGTTGAATCAAAAATCAAAACTTTTTTGCACTACACTATACATAATCAGAGAAGACTAACTATACAAGTTTAAACAAAAAAATTAGGGCATCTAAGGATAAGTCTTTACCCACGCTTTAGGTTTGTATTTTGTGACGTTCCTTACTCGGCCCATATTTTCATTTTAGTCAAAAGAGTTTGTACAAAACAAAAAGGATTTTTACACTTTTTACAAAAATTTGGACCCTTGGCTTTCACCCCCAACAAAAGTACATTTTCTTACAAAAAATCATCTAATCCGAGTCTCCCCCTATGTCGGTGCAGTTCGAACAACCAGTGAGTCTCCCAATTTTCTCTCTCACAAACCAGTTAAGCAAAGTACCCGAATAGCATGGGGTCTTAGGGTAATCCTTACTTAGCCCATTAACTATGCAGTTTAATCGATTGAATTGGAAATTGGTTCTAAACACTGATTATATCTTTTCTCGTGAAAGACTCTGCCACATTGTTTACAGTACAGGCACCAAGACTTTTGGTACTATGACATTTAGCAAAAGTGGTTCTGCCACAGAGAGGTTTCACTTGTTCTTGTTGGATCTCCTTTTTCCTTACCAGTCTTGCTTTTCTCATGATCACAGTATGCACATCACATGGAAAAGTGCATATAACTCCTAGACTAAACCAAAAAAGTTCAACATCTATATTTTCTAAACTTTAAGACTCATTATCTGGTTCTTTAACGTTTGTTAGTCACAAAGACAATTTAAACTGACTCACAAATATAATCATCAATTTATACAAAATATGAGGCAAATTACACAATATGATCAGGACAACAACAACAACAAAAATTTTAAAAATTCAGGGGCACGTGGTGGCACAAATATATGTACTAGTTCTCACCCCCATTCTAAATTGAACATTGTCCCCAATTTTTTGAATTTACCAGCATATGGATCATTGGAGATGGGGGTTGAAAGGTGGAGATTTGTGCCTCTATCAAAACCTACAAACCAAATTCATACAATAATCATCTTTACATAGATCTGGGTTTTGAGTATGCTGGTAAGCCTTATCCGTTAATGTGAAGACTAGTATAATACCCACAAGCAAATACAAAATCAAAATACAAAGTATGAAACATAGGATTGGGTGTGGTTTTGCAGATTACAAATAACAATAAAGAGAAAGAAGAAGAAGAAGAAGAAGCTTCAAAGAAAAGAAAAGAAAAGGGGGGCAGTAGCAACAGATGTGGGAAAAGAGAGAAAAAAGGGGGGGAGCCTTATAAAGCATCCCCTTGGGTCGGGTTTCTGCCTGACCCGACCCGTTTGAGTGTCGACAAATGCTAATCTCGGAGGAATATTTTGGATCCATTAAAAGAATGGTTTCCACTTTTTTAGTAAAGTCCTCCTAAAATGGTTTCAATTGTTGACCATTGACAGTAAAGATGTTGTTGTTCAATGGGTTTTTTTACTTCTACTGTGATTCGTACTTTTTAATGTGTCTGAATTATATTATATTATATACCCAAGTATAAGTGGTCAAATTGTAGTTTTCTCGATTTTTAGTCCAAAAATCGATCCCACGTAGAGTTTTTTCAGTAATTTAGACAATAAAATAAATAAAAAATAGTTAAGTTATTGTTTGAAGTACTGTATTATTTGATAGCTTGTGAAGTGAGCTTAGTTTAACAACTAATGTAATTTAAATAAAATGCAAAAATAAAGTGATGATAGGAATCTAAAAGATACCCTTCAGTTTAGGGATCCATATGCTTCATATTGGTTCATTACTGAAAATGCTACCCTACAACAATCAACTTCCATTTTACTTAAAAGTCAATCGGCAGGTTTGATGTATATAAACCATAACACAACCGCTTCTTAGGTTAACTGGTGGTAATAAATCATAACTCAACAACTTCTCAGGAAAGCTGGTTATATCCATATCAATTGATTAACCCAAGCAAATCAGAAGGACAAGTCATTTATGAGGAATACTTGAGTTATTCACTTGATCTCATGATTGTAAGTGCATATATAATAAACCATAACTCAGCCACTTCTTAGGTTAACTGATGGTAATATAGCATAACACAACAACTTCTTAGGTTAGCTGGTTATAGATGTGTCAATTAACTAATTCAAGTGAACCAGAAGGTAGAGTCAATTCATGAGGAATACTTGAATTATCCAGTAGGTCATCTGTGATATATATATGCCAATTAAACATCCTCAGCAATCCAGTGGAGGACAAGCCGTACTGGTAGGAATGTCGTGGTTGTTAGACTGTCAATATAGTTATATATAGTAAATAAAGAAACCCTAATAACCACAAGGACAAGCCATTCATGAGGATCATTTAGGTTTTGTACCACACATCAATAGAAAATCCTCAGCGTTCTAGTGGAGAAAAAGTCATAACATTAGGAATACTGTAGATCTTTAACTGGATGGTCTTATGATACACTGATGACATAATTCCAGGCACAACACCAAAATTACGTATATCACTGTATCATGCATTAAGCATATAATATATATATATATATATATATATATATATAAACATATAAATAAAACATCAGCATTTCCATAATCTAACTAATATTATACATATGTTTACCCTATTTTGAAGGGTATAAACGACTACTCACGCTCCATTGCTATAGACAAGTAAGAAGTGCGGGTAGTATTCATTACAACAAAAATTAAAATACTACTTCTTTCATAAGGAACAATTGAAACACAACCACATTTATTATAATTCAAGACACAAAAGTAGCGGTAGTTCAACTATCTAAATAAAAAGATTACAACAATAATGTAGAAATACAGAAAAGGTATCACACACCAACTATTTCTTTATCTTTTCTCTCTATCTTTCTCTAAAGATTTCTCTCTTTGAAGCTTGAAGGGTCGGCTGGTTTTTGGAAGGAGGGAGAATGGTCTTAGAATGAAATATGTTTAGAAGGATGAAAGGCCCCTATTTATAGAGGGGGGAAGGTGAACGACCAAGAGGGGGTTAGGACCCCTTCACCACCATTCCGGAATGGTGGTGTCTTTTAGTGGTGCTAGGTGTCGCCTCCTTAGGTTCCCATGTGTCATCTCGTCATTGGTCCATGTGTCTTGCTCTTAGTGTGCCAAGTGTTGTCTCCTCATTGGTCCAAGCGTTGTGTTTTCATTGGTCCATGTGCCACCTTCTGATTGGTCCAAGTGTCATCTCCTGATTGGTCAAAGTTTCTTTATTTGCACTTTGGTCCTTTGTAGTTTCAAGCTTTACAAAATTGTCTTGTATTTTTCAGCATTTCTGCATTTGACCCTATAATTACAAACATAAAATTGGTAATACCATAATTTACACACAAAACTTTAATTGAATTTAATTAATAAATTTTAATTAGTTTAGTTTATTAATTTGAGTACTTAATTTTTTCAAATTTTACACTAGTTAGGGTTAATCATACTGCTCTATGTCTTAACATCTTTTTGATAATGTAAGGCTCAGTCCATCTTGATTTCAAATTACCAAGAAAGAGGCGGAGTCTTGAATTAAACAACAGGACTTTTTGAGAAGGTTCAAATTACTTCCACACAGTATTCTTTTCATGAAAAATTTTCATCATGGTTTTAGCAATCTTAGCATTCTCATATGCTTCATTTCTCAATTCCTCTAATTCATTTATCTGAAGTTTCCTTGAGAGTCCGGCCTTGTCTAGGTCAATATTCATTGCTTTAATGGCCCAGTATGCCCTATGTTCCAATTCCACAGGTAGGTGACATGGCTTGCCATAGACTAATCGATGAGAAAACATGCCCAAAAATGTTTTAAAAGCAGTGCGATATGCCCAGAGTGCATTTGTTAGTCTTGAAGATCAATCTTTGCGGTCTGAGTTTATCATTTTTTTCTAAAATCAGTTTGATCTCTTGATTAGCTAATTCTGTCTATCCACTAGTCTGTGGGTGATAAGGGGTTAAAATTTTGGAAAAAATCAAGTATTTTTTCATCAAAATTCATAAAGGAAGATTGCAAAAATGAGACCCCCATCACTTATGATTGATTTCAGAATTTCAAATCGGGATAAAATGTTTTCCTTTAAAAACTTGATCACTATTTGGTGATCATTATTCTGACATGGAATTGCCTCAACCCATTTGGATACATAATCTACAGCCACTAAAATGCATAAATAACCAAAGGAAGGAGGAATGGTCCCATAAAATCGATGCCCCAATAGTCAAAAATTTCAATCATCAGAATGGGTTTTAAGGGCATGAACATCAAAAAAGGAATCATGGTCCTTTTTGAAATGTTTCCCAACCTTTGGCATCTATCGCAAGTTAAACAAAAGGCATGAACATCTTTGAAAAGTGTGGGCCAAAAAAATCCACACTGCAAGATTTTTTTGCAGTCGTTTTTCTTGATGAAAAATGGTCACCACATGCTTTTGAATGACAAAATGATATTACTTGTTTGCTTTCATGATCGGGGATGCAATACCTTATGATTTGATCCACAAAATACTTGAATACGTAGGGATCGTCCCAAAAGAAGTTATGAACCTTCCTCAAAAATTTCTTCTTGTCCATCATGGTAAAGGACGGTGAGAGTGTACCAATAACCAGGAAATTAGCAATATCAGCGTACCATGGTGTCTCATTAATTGTGAGCAGTTGTTCATTGGGGAATTTCTCATTAATTGGCAATCCATCTTTATGAAATTCATACTTTCATCTGGACAGATGATCTGCACCACATTCTCAACACCCTTTTTATCCTTAATGATCAGATCAAACTCTTGGAGTAAGAGTATCCATCTTAAAAGCCATGGCTTGGCATCCTTCTTTGTGAACAAGAATTTTAGGGCTACATGGTGAGTTAGTACAGTAACAAAAGAACTAACAAGATAGGAACAAAATTTTTTCAAAGCAAAAACTACAACAAGCAATTCTTTTTCAATCGTTGAATAATTCATTTTAGCATTATTCAATGTTTTGTTTGCATAGTAAATTATATGTGGTTTCTTATCCTTTCTTTACCACAATACAACACTAATAACATAATCACTTGCATCACATAATAGTTCAAAGGGTAGAGTCCAATCAGGGGGTTGCATGATTGGGGTAGAAATTAAAATACCATTAAGCTTTTCAAAAGCTTTCTAGCATGCTTCACTCGGCACAATAATTACGTTCTGACTTAGGAGATGACATATGGGTTTGGTACTGAAATCTTTAATGAATCTTCTGTAAAAACCTTCATGTCCTAGGATTATCGGACATCCTTTACAGTCTTAGGGTTGGGCAAATTTTCAATCAGATCTATTTTTTTCTTGTCAACTTTCATGCCCTCAGACAACACAATGTGACCTAAGACAATGCCTTATTTTACCATGAAATGGCATTTCTCCCTATTGAGCACCAGATTGGATTCCTTAGACCTTATCAATACTTTTTCTAGGTTGGCCAAACAAAAATCAAATGAGTCACCATAGACAAAGAAGTCAACCATGAATACTTCCAAAAAATTTCAACCATATCACTAAACTAGTTTGGCATGCATCTTTGAAATGTTGCAGGAGTATTACAAATTCTAAAATGGAATCCTTTTGAATGCAAAGGTGTCAAAGGGGCATGTGAATGTGGTTTTCTCCTAGTCATTTAATATTTTTTCAATTTGATTGTACTCAGAATACCCATCTAGGAAACAGTAAAATTCATGGCCTATAATTCTTTCTAGAACCTGATCAAGAAAGGGAAGAGGGAAATGGTCTTTCCTAGTTACCAAATTGAGTTTTCGATAATCAATACATATCTTTCATCCTTTGACAACTCGAGTTGGTACTAGTTCATTAGCATCACTTTTTACCACTATGACCCCAGACTTCTTAGGTACAACTTGGGTTGGACTAACCCATTTGTTATCGGAGATGTGAGATATTATCCCTACATCTAACAGCTTAAGCACCTCAGTTCTCACAACTTTCTTCATGTGAGGGTATATTCATTGCTGCATTTGACGAGAGGGTTTTGAATCCTCTTCAAGGTATGTAACATGATTGCAGATTAATGGGCTTATACCTTCCAAGTCATTGATGGTCCATACAATGGTGTTTTGTGGCTTTTAAGAACTTCAATTAGTTTAGACTCTTGCAAGTCTATGAGTTTAGATGAAATTACCACTGGGTATGATTCATCCTCTCCTAAGAATGCGTATTTGAGGTCAAATGGGTGAGGTTTCAATTCTGGCTTTGGCTTGACACTTGATGAGAGTGGTTTTGTGCCACTTGGTGAGATCTCTTCGAATTTGGAGGTCCATGTCCCAATAGAATGAGTGGGGCATTCATCTATCAGTTCAGAGGTGAGATGCTTCAACAGAGATGATTCAGTAGAACTGTCACAAAATGAGTCATTTAGATGTTCCTATATTAAAGATTCAATGGAGTTTAATTCCCTTTCTTCCTTGTCCTCTCATTGGTGTTTGGCAATATTGAAAATATTCGACTCGAGAGTCATATTCCCAAAATTTAATTTCATGACTCTATTCCTATAATTGATTAGTGTATTGAAAGTTTCTAGGAATGGTAAACCAAGAATAATGGAAATTTGGTTCTCCGAAGGTATAGATGGTCGAGTATCTTGAACAATAAAGCCAACTAGGAAGAAAAAGTTATCAACTTGGACAAGTACATCTTCAATAATGCCCCTAGGGATTTTGAAAGATCTATCGACCAACTAGAGTGTAACACAAATGGGTTTGAGTTCACTCAGACCCAATTGCTGGTAAATCGAGATAGGAAGCAGATTGACACTAGCTCCGAGATCTAACAATGTTTGTTCTATTTTGAAGTTTTCAATGACACATGACACCGTCGGACACCCCGGATCCTTGTACTTTTGAGGGGCTTTGTGTCGAACCAAGGCACTAGATTGTTTTGTCAGGAAGGCTCTTTTTTGGACATTCTGGCTTCTCTTGATTGTGCACAAGTCTTTTAGAAACTTGGCATAAGATAGAACTTGTTTGATTGCATCTAGAAGTGGGATGTTGATTTTTACTTGCTTAAAAAGCTCGTAAATCTAAGGCTGATTATTCAACTTTTGTATGTTTTGAGTCTATGAGGAAAAGGAGTAGGAATGGAACATGAAGGGTCTCTTTCCTCAGAAGGTTCTGGCTCTTGTTCAATCATAGACTTAGGTTCTTTTTCAACTGTATGTTCAGGATCAATTAGTTCAAGCTCAAATGATGTATGTGATGTTCAGGATCAATTTGATTTGACGAGTCTTTCTATGCAAGAGTCATTCGTGTCATAGAAAGAACTCACGGTTATACAAAGTACGTTATCTTTGCTAGAGGCAATCAATCATCCAATAAGGTAGGGGAATATAAAAATTTAAGCATAAGAACAATGCACTAATATAATTTCTGGATAATTTATACATGCCCTTCACCTCTTACTAAAGAGTGAATGAGCAACTTCTCACTCTTAATGGCTTTGGTAAAGTTAGAACAGTGAGTGATGCTTATCCCTCCAAGTAGAAGACTTACAAAATGAAACACACTTAAACAAGGAGCCAATCTTCACCGAAGATTGAGTGAATCAAGTTCCACCCTTCACGGCTTTGGTAAAGCTCTAGAAAAGTGGATGAGTTACATTCCTCTAAGAAAGAAGGAAGCTCAAGCAATGAAAGTGAAAGACATAAACAATAAAAGTAGAAGAAAGTGAGTCATATTTGGAGGGTGACTTCCTCAACTAATAAAAGGAGGCTTGCTTTCTCAACTAAAACATGAACTATCTCCCTTGATACAAGCAATTTTAAAGCAATTCTACATCTATATGAGTGGAAGTCTAAGCCTCCATCAAGCTCTCTACCAAGCACCCATTCTCTCCAAAAAAATGCGAGTATTTATAGGCAAGGAGGAGGAGACAAGAGGGGATGAAGGAATAGTGTATGCCGCCCAAGTCTAAGTGAAAAGTCAACCACTCTGCAGTCAATATGTGGAGAATGTTCAAATCTGATCTAGCATTTGAACATTGTTTCTGTTTTTGCTTTATGGGAGTTCGAACGTTAGATGACGTTCAAACGTTTCTTCTGTCTTTGCTTTATGGTCGTTCGAACGCCAGATGGGGTTTGAGCTTCTCACTCATGTGGCCTGTGGTTTTCTGTCGAATCCTATTTCCACACTTTATGATCATATTGGCGCATTGCACTCATCACACTGGTCTTCAATCAATTCAGGTGGACGTTCGAACGTGAGTTAGCATTCAAACGTGGTACTCAAGTACTTCAGGGTCTTCCTTCTTGACCGCAA
The DNA here is from genome assembly GCA_023539305.1 of Ilex asprella. NCBI lineage: Eukaryota > Viridiplantae > Streptophyta > Magnoliopsida > Aquifoliales > Aquifoliaceae > Ilex > Ilex asprella. The sequence goes on from CM042192.1 coordinate 32,442,191, forward strand.
CATGACATGTCTCAGCAGTCTAGTCTTCTCATAGTTCAAGTGTATGTTTGAACATGAGTTGGTGTTCGAACTTCCTTACTTCGTTCCAAGCTTCTCCAATTTTGTTCGCTAATGTACTGGTGTTAGACTCAAGTGTGATATTGGTTTTTCTTGAGCCTTTGTTCACTTTAGGACCTGAAATGTCATCACTTAAACTCTATCAAAGTAAAATTAGTCTAAAAAAGGCATAGTAAAATGTTAATTTTAAGTACTAATCAATCAACGGGTTAACAAAGGACCTTGGTTTTAGGGGAGTCACATTGTTCTTTATTGTAAGTCATATAAGATACCAAATCATATGCATATGGATGTGCACACACACACTCACACAGAGAGACCTTTTAGATACTTTGCTAGAATGTAACGATTTTGCCCAAGTTTAAAAGTCGCAAGAAACTAAATATGTTATCATTGTTGGTTACCCAAGGCCAGGAAAATGCCTCTAATACAATACATAAACAAAGAGGAATTCTTTATTTCTATCTACAAATAAATACAGGATTTTTTCATAAAAAAAAATAAAAATTCTTAAGACATTTCCAGGATCTCTCTCTTTCTCTACTTCTTCCTCACTGAATTTTAGAATGATTTTGGCTTTCATAAAACTCATTATTTATAGGGAGTTTCTAGCCAAAACTAAGAGCTCCCAAAAATTTTGGCTAGCGAAAGCTTCTAGATAAGGCTTCTAGATCCTTTAATTCTCCCCCTCTGGAACCATCAGAAGAGAATGTAATCAGATATTCATATCGACTATGTCCCTTCTACCGAGTAACCACCTTTGTCAACATGTATGTTGGATTCTCCTTTTTGTGGATCTTTACTAGTTTCAACAATTGTTGCTCCATCACCTTGCATATCCAATGATAGTGAATATCAATATACTTCAACTAGGAATGGTACATTGAACTTTTACTCAAGTTCATAGCACTTTGACTTTCACAATGCATCTTGTATTCCTTCAGCTTACTACCTAGTTCTTGAAGAAAGCGTTTTAACCACAACATTTCCTTACCAGCTTTCGTTGCAACAATATACTCTACTTCTACTATGGATAAAAAAATTCACTTCTATAACTTTGACTGCCATTATAAGACCCGAGAAAAATTTAAACTTTTTTCTGAAAAAGGGTAAAATGGTAATTTGCCACTATGATGTGAAAATTAAAATATGTGTTCTCTAGACCTCGTATGAAACAACGGACTTCACTGTTGGACTCGTATTAAGGAATATAGTCACTCTGTCGAATTTCATCGAATTCTGAGATAAGTTAAATTTTTTCCACGTCGTTCGAGGCGACTGGGTGGCTGATGACCTCACCAAGGCCCCTAAAAATGAGAAAATTAAAATTTAATTATAATTGATTAAAAGTTCAAATAAGATTAATTTAAACTTAACATGTAATGTAATAAATCGTTTCGGGGCAAAAACGGACCCGATTAAGCGTGGGACATGTGACGCGATGTGGACCGGGTATTTAAAAATATAAATAGGGTCTTAAATGGGATATTTCAGCAGAAATATCCCATTTTTCAGCCCATTTCAGCTGCCCAAGAGAGAGAAGAGAGTTCTTCAGGCTTCTCTTTTGATTTCCCGGACTTCCGTCGCTCGGATTCCGTCGAGCCAAGAGAGGAAATTGATCTCCTCAATGAGGGCTACGTCTACGTAGCAAGAATGAAGGATTTCACCGAAGATCCAAAAGAGGAGATTTTGGAGAAATCAAGTCTTGGTGGGTATTTTTCTTGAGCTCAAACCGAAAGGAAGAAGAAGAAGTGATGTTGTCAATCCTAGACAGTAGGTGAGTTTCTTATTCATTTTATAAGCTACGATTATTTAATAATTTTGTAATTTTTAGGTTATAATATAGACTGAAAAGGGTTCTTTTGGTTTTGGTATCAAGTAAAATGAGATAAATACGATTTTTGGTGATTTTTTAAAGTTTGCCCTAGCCTATAGAAACTGGTCTAGAAAATATGGACAGCATGTAGTTTCGTAATTGGTTTTATGAGTTATAGTTCGTTTATGAATCTTAAACTTTGAGGGTTTGAAATACATTCATAAAGGGTTATTTTGGCTATGATCTCATGCCAAAAGGATGAAAACTCGATTTTTGTTGAATTTCTAAAGATGATTATGACCTGCTGGAACCTAAAAATTCTGTAACTTACACTTAGTTTAGGAGTTACTTGGAACAGGTATTTACTGTTCAAAAATAGTGATTTTTGGTGAAAGATAATTCCTATTAGTCTACATTCATCTTCCACATATTTTGTTAGAATTGGATTTTTATAACTAGAGTTAGATTTTTTTTTAATTCATGACGGTTACCTGCAGAATATTCAAAGATGCTAAACACTTATGCTTAGTTGGAAAAGAACCCTACATGTGACATTAAAACTGAACAAGAGAGGAAGTGTTCTTGAGGCTTTCTACACTCATCTTACACTTCTATTAAGGTAGGGTTTCTCCTACTTGGATTTATTTCTTACCTAAGAAGTATTATGCAATGGGTATGGAATTTGGCCTAGACCAATTTCTAGTTTAAGTTTGGTATATGGAAGTTACATGTGATTGTTCTTGTAACTTAGGAAATCTTGAGGCATGCTATGTGTTTTATAAATTGTCTTGAAGTTGTTTGATGAAATTCCTTGATTTTTTTAAATGATTGTTTGATACCATTGGAATAACATGTTGAATGTGTTGTTGACATATGCTTATTGATATGTTATTGATGATGATTTATGGAAATTTATGCAAGAAATGTCAATTTCCATGGAATATTAGGATGTGTGGAAAATATTTCTCATATAGTACTCAGTACATATTGGGCATGATCATGTCATCACATTCATAGGCTATATGCATGAGTGTGGGTGTGTGTGGGTGTGTGTGGGTGCATGGTTGATCAACAACAAACTTGGGGCTTGATGGGTGGGCTAAGAAAAATTGGATTGAAGGTCCAATTGAGTCGCACGGTTGCATGCATGGAAAACTTGTGTTGGGTATAGCAAGAAGGCCTAGATACTCCCTCGGGTGCAAGACCCGGTTACTTGATTCACACACTCCCCTGAGGTGAAATTTTTAAAAAGTGTGATGACGTACGGAGCTAGCAGTGTGATTCCAAAATCTGTTGCCCAACAAGACACAAGAATTTATTTTATAAAATACCCATTCAATGGGTGACATCCAACAATGATTTGGTTTTACAAATATATGTTTTTTATTTTCAAACAATCATTGGATGGATTTTCGTCAATTGACGGATTACACATTGGCATTGAATTGTGTTGTGGGAGTCGGTGAGGACTCGAGTCAAAGGATCATGAGTGAGTTCCATCTCATTTCATAGCATGGCATGGTAAATTCTAATATAGAGTTGCATATTCTTACTTGGAACGTTGATGTGAATATGAAAAGTTGAAAGTGAACATTGCATGTGCACTTAGGTGGGGAGTAGCCTCTGTAGGAATTACTCTACTGGGCGCTGGCTCACCCTATACAGAAAAACATTTTAGGTACGGGTTATACGCCAATGGACAGCACTCACTCGGGCACTTAAGGAGGAAGAAAAACCAACTTGTGGCTTTCAATCCAATCCTATTATAAAATTAGACTTGTAATTAAATTTGGGCATGTAATGTGTAAAGGAATTGTAACAGAGTTTATATGGACTGTTTTAATATAACTGTGCATGTTGTTATCTGAGTATGGATAAATGGACCCGGTGTGGTCTATATTTACTCATAAATGAACCCGGTGTGGTCATAGTTGAATATTGGACCTCAGATGAGTCTTGTTATTATATGATGCACAAGTTGTGTTTTAGGTATAGCTTCACGTACAAAGGAGACTCTGCCCGATTTTTGTTCAATTTTGGACCCCGATAAAAGGGGCATAACGACACGATGTCGAGTTACTCGATATCCATGGGTATTCCATGGGTTGATGGGCAATCAAGGGACCCCCGGATTTTAGCCATGACATAGCTCCCCTTGCAAAAGTGTAGAGAAATATTGATGTAAATTTTCTATCATCAAGATCTCCTACCTTATCTGACTCTATATAGCCTTTCAAAACTGGTTCAAATCCTTCATAACATAAGCATATCTTTAATATACCCTAAGGTATTTGAGAATCCACTTGAATACCTCGCAATGTTCTTTCCCTGAATTTGAAAGAAATCTGCTCACCATGCCCACTACATGGGCAATGTTTGGCCTTGTACACACCATTGTGTTCATTAGACTCCCAACTACTGAGTATTAGGGAACTGTTGCCATGTTTTCTATCTCCTTCTTTGATAAGGAAGGGAATTGCTTTGCAACTTGAAATGATTAGCTAGTGGAATGCTAAATGGTTTGACAGTATACATGTTGAACCTCTAGATTACTTGTTCAACATATTTTTCATTTTATAACCACAATTTCTTGATTTTTCTAACACGAGTAATCGACATTTCTAGTGTTTGCTAAGATGGGCCTAAATCCTTCATGTCAAAGGACTTGGACAACTCCTTTAATTGGCTAATCTTTGTTGCGTCCTTTCCGTTGATCAACATGTTGTCAACATAAAGTAGGAGTGCAATGAAATTGTCATTCGAAAATCTCTGAACATAAACACATTGATCTCCAGAAATCCTCTTGTAGCCTTGATCCACCATGAATGAGTCAAACTTCTTATACCACTTTCTCTACGCTTGGATGAGGCAGTACAGACTTTTCCTTAGCTTGCAGACCAGATTTTCCTTTCCTGGAACCTCGAAACCTTTTAGTTTTTCCATATAGATTTTATCATTTAGATCTCCAAGAAGAAATGTTGTTTTCACGTCCATTTGTTCAAGCTCTAAGTTTAAACTGGCTACTAATTTGAGAATGACTTGGATTGAGATCATCTTAAGTACTGGTGAGAAAATCTTGCCAAAGTCGATTCTTTTCCCATGTTGGAATCCTTTAACGACCAATCGAGTCTTATACTTCACCATTTTTCCCATGTCGTCTTTCTTTAGCTTGAGCACCAATTTATTTCTCAGTGCTTTCTTGCCTTTTGGAAGTTTCACCATCTAATAGGTTTTATTTTCTACAAGGAATCCATCTTATCCTACATAGATTGCATCCATTTTTTTTATCCGTATGAGAATTTGCTTCCTGGAAGCTCTTCGGCTACCCTTCATCGGAAAGCATAATATAGTCTGACTCTGGATATCTACTTGAAGGAAGCATAATATGACTGACGCTTATAAGCTATATGAGGTATACCATCATCTGAATGATGTGATGGTCCTACAATACCAGGTGGAGGGCTGTTACTCCCCCTGCTCAACACTTTCTTCATCATGTTGTTCTATTTCTAAACCTTCATTGTAAAGCCCCAAATTCTACCTTGGACGACATTACTATCTCAAACCATTCACATCATGAGAGCAACTAATAAAATCTATAAATAGAAAAAATTTCATTCATCATACATAATATCTTCAACATCATCCATAAGAATATGTCACACCATGGCCATTACATCCAAAAATTAACCTTAATCTTGAAGCGGAAGAAACAAAATATCATTCATACATTGTTTCCAATTGCATATCCTAGTCTAGCAAGTAAAGATAGCAACTCTAGACATTCCTCTTGGCCTCCACACTTTTCTCCAATTGAACTTCCCAAGCTACCTGCTCATTGAAGCTGAGCTCTTCCTTTAAATTTAAATCTGAGAATAAATATTGTTTGTAGGGGGTGAGCACTAAGCTCGGTAGAAAAATCCTCCCAAACTCAAAAAATATTTAGAAAATATATAAAACAAGTCAGTCTCATTTCGCAAATATCACATATAACTTTAGACATAAAACCGTGACATTTCAACAGATCCCCAGTTTACGCAACAACAATAAATTAATGAAAAAGTAAAACCAATTCCCAACAATAAGCCATTCCCAACCATAAAACATTTCCAACAAGTTATTGTAATAAACCATTTCCACAACAATAAATAATAACCCATAATTTGTACCATCACTCACAATGTATCTCATCCCACAACTTGTATCTCTGTATCTCAAGTATGATGGTTGCTTCTCAAGAATCTACACAATGATTCTACCTTGTTCACCCATCATAACCACACAATCTCAATCATTCTTCACAGAACCAAAACACAAACCACTTTAGGAAGGGCATACACCGTCATGTACGACATTGGCGAATCCTTCCAAGGAAAGGTATACCATCCCTCAGCCTCGAACTTACCTGAACAATAGTGGTTGATCTAAAAAACAACAATCCACCACAAGTGTTAGGCAACCATCTCACTCCCACTAGGATAGACTAACCTCTAGCACTCTATGACAGCTCTCGAAGGCAATTCAAGTCCATCACAACAAATCATACAAGAGATGCAATATCAACCAATTTTCTCAAATCCCAAGTAAATCCAAAAACCCCCAATTTCAAAGGTATTTTTCCAACATAAAATCTCTAAAAGAATAAGAAAGAGATCATCAGAAGAGACACTTTTATTGTTTCCAATAAAGTACTAGAGTTTTTTGAATCAAGAACAAAGGGTTATCAAGACGAAAAATCCATCTTTCTTGACAACTAGGTTTTTGACATAATGAGTAGGAGTTTTTTTTATGAATATCAAAGCCAAAGATATGATTTTTTTTGTTCCAAATAAAGCACAAGAGTTTTTGAAATAAAGCACTATGTATTTATAGGGTGTGAAAGGAGTCCAACCGACGTAAATCTGAGGCTCTAATTCGTTGCTCACGTTCGAATGTCATTGGCATTCGAACGTCACTTGCTACCAGTACTTTGGTTTTTCCATCAGACAAAAGTACTGGAATGAACGGTTGTTCGAACATACTTCCACGTTCGAACGTACTCCCTGTTTCTGATGAAACTTCCAGTGATGTTTTGGCCAATTTCGAGGTCAATTTGGAATATTTTCGGGAAATATACTTTTTGTAGCCCTAGAAGTCTAGTGTCCACTGTACAAATTTCAGATCAAACTGACATCAAGGCAAAAAGTTATGATCAAATTAATAAGGCAGTGTCAAATTCTTTCCAACCCGAATTCGATCTGAAATATGTTTAACTCTCAGAATACTTCATAACTTCTAATACACCCCATATTATCTCGCCTAAAATGGGGGTACTTTTCTCGCTTCTCCATCTCTGGCTCCTAGGTAACTTCCTCCATCCCATGATGTTGCCACAAGACTTTCACTAGTTGGATGACTTTATTGCGAAGCACCTTCTCTTTGGTATCAAGAATCTTCACTGGTTGTTCTTCATATGTTGCTCCATCTTGAACTTTAATATACTCCAAATCCACGACATGTATTGTATCCGATTGACACTTTGTTAAAATTAATACATGGAACACATCATGTACCACTGACAGCTGGGCTGGTAACCGAAGTTGATACGCCACTTTGCCCTCCGCTTTGATCACTTCAAATAGTCCGGTATACCTTGGGGCTAAATTTTCCTTCTTACAAAATCTCAACACTCCCTTTTTGGGTGACACATTGAGGAACACATAGTCCCCTTCTTGGAATTCTAATGGTCTTTTTCTTCTATCCGCATAGCTTTTTTTTCTACTTTGTGTTGTGGGTATTCTTTCCCTAATTAGTTGAATTTTTTCAGTAGTCTCCCAAACAATTTCTGGCCCAAAGAAGCTACTCTCTCCAGCTTCTAACCAACAAGTCGGGGACCTACATGGTCTTCCGTACATTGCCTCATAAGGAGCTATTCCAACACTTGTCTAATAGTTGTTGTTGTAGGAAAATTCTACCAAAGGAAGATGTTCACTCCAACTTCCTTTGAAGTCCAACATAAGCTTGTAACATGTCCTCCAAAATTAGTATCACCCTCTTGGATTGGCCATCCGTTTGAAGATGAAAGGTGGTGCTAATGTGCAACTCGGTCCTCATAGTTCGTTGTAGACTTTGCCAAAATAGCGCTACAAAATGAGAATCACGGTCCCATACAATAGAGAGTGGAACTCCATATAATCTAAGAATCTCACGAATATAAAGTTTTCTCAAGGTCTCTAAAGTGTCAATGGTCTTCGTACTTAAGAAATGAGCAGACTTGATGAGTCTAGCTACAATGACACATATGGCATTATATCCTCATAACGTCCGTGATAAATTAGACACGAAATTTATAGTGATGTGATCTCACTTCCACTCTAGGATAGGTAAGGACTATAGTAATCCTATGGATTTTTTATGTTCTACGTTCACTTGCGGACACACCACGCACTTTGCAACGTACTTAGCCATGTCTTGTTTCTTCCCTTTCCACCAATATTGATGCTTCATGTCCCGATACATTTTAGTACTACCAAGATGTATGGAAAATTTTGAACAATGTCACTCACCCAACACTTTTTTCCTTACTTTGTCTTTGATTGGTACACATATTTTTCCTCAAAACTGTAACTCATCATCATGTATAGGCGAGTTTTCAATAGCCTGATTCCTCTCCAATCTATCCTGGATAGTTTCCAACTCTATATCTAATCGTTGCAACTCCACAATCCTTTTTCAGAGAATTGGTTGGGATACCAGACTAAATAAGCACGGTCGAGTCTTTTGTCTATCCACCCATAGATCAAATTTCTCCAAAGCATCAATCATCTTCCACCTATTCACCGCAAGATCCACCCCAATATTTCCTACTAAGTGCATTTACTACTACATTAGCCTTCTCTAGAAGGAAGTTGAGTGTGAAATCATAATCTTTTAGATATTCAATCCACCTTATTTGCCTAAGATTCAAGTCTTTTTGTGTGAATATATACTTGAGACTCTTATGATCATAAAATACTAGAAACTTTTCTCCATACAGGTAACACCTTTACATCTTAAGAACAAAAATCATAGCAGCAAGCTCGAAGTCATGAGTGGGATAGTTATGCTCATAAACCTTTAGTTGTCTCGAGCCATAAGCAACTACCTTGCCTCCCGCCATTAGCACACATCCCAAACCTCTTAACGAAGCATTGATGTAAATATCATATCCTTCCCCATGATGAGCACATAATATTGCATATTTGAAGGCCTAATTACATGCATTTTAACTCAATTTTTGTATTTAAGTACTTAAAGTTAGCCAAAGTTGTCAATGATGTTAAATTTTCGATGCTGCAGGTAATTATAGCATAAATGATGGATTTTAGAACCTTGCAACTATGTGTGGAAGTGTGGTGAAGAGATGGACAAATTACATGAGAATTTGGAGGATTAAAAGTGAAAGAAATCATGGAGGTATTGGAGTTTGGCAACATAGGCATCAACACCCACACCATTTTATAGTAGTACCTCAGTTTTTCTCATGATTGACCATGATCCACTTCGAATCTGAAAAAATGCAAAGTATGAAAGTTGTATATATGGATGTATTCTATATTGTGTCAAATTTTTAGCTCAATCGGATGGTTGGATCAATAGTTAATATGATTCTACAAAACTAGCCCGTAGCAAGAACAATACCAATACGCAGTGCCGGTACGGTTCTACCTCTGGAGTTCGGGGTGCCGGTACATAGTGTCGGTACTGTCTGCTAAACAGCCCAAAACACCTGTAAACCATGCTTCACTTGCTTGGATGTCCCACCATTGATTCCCCGACTTGTCCCCTGACATCCCTTACATATTTACATGATTCCTACACCCTTGTGGAAAACTTTGAGAGCAATGGCATTAATGGAGATGGGAGAGAAGGTGGCAGCCAGGAGAGTTGCAGACTAGGCTTGTCTTAGCCTGTGCAATGCATCTACTCAGCCTCCTATGGATAGGAGGCTTATCACACACATAGGGGGACCCTCATGGACGAAAATACAGAGCTCTCACACTCCATATATGCAGCAATACACAAGTTTTAAAGATGGTGGCTACCTAAGCTAAGAATGCTCCAAGGAAGAATATGATGAATAGTGTAATGAAAATTTATATTTTTGTATTTTCTTCTCCATTTCAGTTGTAGTAAGCTTGAAATCATTTGCAATCTTCATTTCTTGCATTGTAATCTCATTTATTTCATGTAAATTGCAAGTTTAGTTACATGTTCTAGATTTCACCATTAATGCTTTCAAGCTTTCTTCGTTTTTAGTCTTAAAATGGTTATTGAATATTTTTCTTCTTAGTTTAAGTTTTCTTGCTTTAAGTTAAGTTCCATAATTTTTTTCTTCATTATGTCGATTTACATTATGCTTGTATTGTCTTTAATGATAAGTAACTTGATTTAAGTTGGCTAATCCAAGGGAGACCACCTCTTGGGCTTTCCATTTTAACTCTTTTTGTTTTCTCCTCTTGGTGTACAATGGTTTGGTTTGACTGGGTTAAGAGTGGATACGGTTGTGAGTCTTTGATATTCCGTAGGCCTAGTCACGGGTTATGCTTGGATCTTCGCCTCCATTTGGTTATGAGTTCTTGATACATCATAGGCATTGTCATGGTGCATACTTGAATCCTCACCTCCATTTCATCCCTAGCTTTCTATGAATCAATTGTTCATCTATGCACTATTGGAGGAATGTTTCGAGTTGAGTTGGCATTCCCATTGGAAAGACCCCTTCGGATTGGCCAACATTTTTTTTTTGTATTTTCATTCACAAACACAATCACAAAACTCAAACAAAAGATTTTACACTTTTCCATTTTGAAAAAATCACTTTCACACACTTGAACTTTCCTTCCCATGAGGAAATGATCTTGGAATACTTTTCCAAGTAAAACATGACATTCAAAAGACTCCTTGCACTTGGGGAGCACTTTTGTTCACACTTTTCATTTCACACAAATTTTGTTCATTTCATTTTTCACCTTTTCCTTGCCCTTTCTTTCGACATCATTCCAAGGGAGTATGATTCACCTTCATCCATACATCATATATTTTGAGGGATGATGTCTAGAGGTTAGTGTCTTGATCCGAAATGTGTACACCCAAGTACATGAAGTCAAGCTGTTGTAATAATTCGGTTTGAGTCTGGAGTCGAATCCATAGGGAACTTGTTGTGTGGGTGTTTCAAAGTAAACAGTGGTGAAGATCAATCGATTGTAACATTTGAGATTTGTAGTTGTGAGATTGGGTGATTTTTTCTGGATTGAATATGAAATTCTTTCCAAGAAGGTTTTCTAGGCAAAATATAATATAAATTCTAATGAAATAAAAGTCACTCCTTAGTTCGAGGATCAGGACATATAGTCAATTATCTGGTTAATTATACTTATGCTTAATAACTCAATTAACTCCCGTGTCAACAGTAAGTTAATTAGAAGGTGAAGATGGACTGTGAGAATTAAGACCATGGTTTCAATGTCTTTCTAGAAGTTTACAAGAATTACCTGTGTCGAGGCTTTACCTATCTACAGACAAGTAAGTATTTCTACAAGACATCTAACTATGATTGTAATATTCCATTCTTTAAATGAAGCACAATAACGGGGATGATTAAAGGGTAGTCATGAAGATCTAGTCGGGGTACTTGCCTTGAAACGAGGAGTCTTTCCATGCAAGAGTCATTCGTGTCATAGAAAGACTCTCAATTATACAAAGTACCTTAGCTTTGCCAGATGCAATCAATCATCCAATAAACAATGGGATAAACATTAAGCATTAAAACAGTGCATAAGTATAACTTTCAGATAATTTATAATTGTCCTTCACCTCTTACTAAAGAGGGAATGAGAAACTACTCACTCTTCATGGCTTTGGTAAAGCTAGAAAAGTGAATGATGCTCATCTCTCTAAGTAGAGAACTTTATAAAATAAAAGCACAATAACAAGGAGCCAATCTTCAACAAAGAATGAGTGAATCACGTTCCACCTTTCATAGCTTTGGCAAAGCTCTATAAAAGTGGAAGAGTTTCACTCCTTCATGAAAGAAGGAAGCTCATGCAATGGCAGTGAAATATGTAAACAAAGGAATGTATACAAAAGCATATATGTAATGACTAAACGAAAATAGTGAGATGAAATTCTTAAAACATGCAAATGTAAACATAAATGCAAAGACTAACAGTAAATAGAGAAATGAAAACTCTTAAGTAAATGTAAACATGGATGTAAAGAAATGAGTGGGAGTCTAAGCCACCCAACTCTCCACCAAAGAGAAAAATAAGAACATTAGGGAGTAGAAGTGCTGCCCCTTTCTCTCCAATAATGAGAGTATTTATTTGCAAGAAGAAGGCAAGGGGAGGTGAAGAAATAGTGTTTGTTGCCTGAGTCAAAGCAAAAAATCAACCACTCTGCAGGCAGTATGTTGAGGACGTTCGAACGTTAGTTGGTGTTCGAATGGTGTTGTTGTTTTTACTTTATGGGCGTTCGAACGGTGCATGGCATTCGAATGGTGCATGGCGTTCAAACGTTTCTTCTGCCTTAGCTCTAAAAGCGTTAAAGCGCCAGCTGGGATCTATCCTTATCACTTAGATATCACATGGCCTGTGGTCCTCCGGAAAAATCTCCTTTCACACTTCATTCATAACTTGCCATCAATTTACTGTAACACACCATGTCTTCAGTCTGATCTTGTCAGTACTCCAGTGGACATTCGAACGTGGGTTAGCGTTCGAACATTGGTTCTTGTTACTCTGGGCTTTGGTTCTTGGTTGCAACACATTCTGTCTCAATTGGCCTGGTTCTTATGAGCGTTCGAACATGAGTTGGCATTCAAACGTCACTTCTTTGTTCCAAGCTTTTCTAATTTGTTCCCTAATGTGTTGGTATTGCTCTCAAATGTACTTTTTGTTGCCCTCGAACCCTTTTTCCACTTTAGAACCTGAAATGTCATCATTTAAACCTCATCAAAGCATAATTAGTCTAAAAAAGGCATAATACAATGCTATAATTAAGTACTAATCACACCCATCAACCTAGATATTGCTAGTCCCTAGTAATACAACAATTAAATGTAAGCCATTTTCGTAGGTCATCTGGTTACATTTAGCCTATGCAACAAGTCGTTAAACCACTAGGTTTAGTCTAGGGGAGGAGTGTTGTCTCGTGAGGGTTTTCAGTGATGCTACCCACAAACTTCATTTGAACAAATGTGTATGTGAGGTGACTAAAAATGAATTAGCAACATGGTCGTTTAGACATTCAGCCCACAATCGTGACTTATCCCCTAAATTTATTTTCCACTGGTACTCATTCTATGCAAAAATTATCAGCAGTCACATTAGCATTTGGAATTCCCTGAGTAGTAGGACGATCATTCAAGAGACAAGAATGGGTATATAACAAACATTACAATGTACCACCCTCCATGGATAGCTTTGATTTTACAAACCTGTCATAAAATACTCTCAACAAAGCAAATTGCTTTGATTTTAGTGACTTGTCCCTCACAGGGCATGTGATTAGAAGATGGCCAATCGAAAAAATCATATGCTCAATTAGAACAAGAGTGAAGTTTTGAAGAAAACAGATTTTACCTTGACATAATCTCATGAAAGAATATTAATGCAATTAAAGAAATGTTATTTAACATACCCCATCTTCTGATTGACAACACACAAATGCATTATACTTGAGATCAATTAGGGCTTTGAATAGGTTGTAATGTTGCCAAAGGTCAGTGGCTAACGTAATGACGTCTGTGGAGTTCAACAGCTATCACTTTTATGCATTTTAGCACACCTCTATTTGTCGTTTTAAATTTTCGCTTAGGAATGCGATTTCTTTCTTTTATTTTTCCCATTTTTCACTTTCTTGACAATTCCCTATCTTTTTGTTTCTTCTTCTCTTTCGGCTGTTTCCACTTGTTTTGCTTTTATTGAATAGTGGCTACCATTGTCTTTGCTATTTTTCTTGCCTTTTTGTATCTTACTGTTTTATAAGAAGGTGTAAGAAAATTAGATAGCAATGGTATGTCAATCTTATTGTCCTTGTGGCTTGGTTTTCATAGGGGCTTCTTGAAAAAGAAATCAGTCGTTGAAGGCTCAAGCAGGGTTAACTAGGGATTATTACTTTGAAGAGGAAATGGCTGAGGCTCAAAATTGATGCAAAGATGGCCTAAGATCCTTTCTCAAGTATGTGCACTTGCAAGTTTCATATGCAAGGGTTCCCTGTGGGGTATGTACATATATGACTTTAGATGTATCAATCAAAGCAAGATTAATGAGACTATTGAAAGAGATCAAAATTCAAAGAGCTTACTTTGAGTAATTGTTTAAATTCCTCTCCAAAAGCATCATTAAGCTCAAGACTTACAATGGTTTTCTTTTGTTATTATATCAGGTTTTCCAAGGAATGTCGGTTATATACCAATTCCTTTTTCGAGTCAAATCACTTTGTACCTTAAGAATGACAAAAACTTATGTACATTTAACAATTTAAACATAGAGATAGTACCAATATTCAACATGAGGTTTTACGCATTGGTTGTTAGGTTGAGGTGTCAAACAGATCATGTGCTGAGTCATTTGAACACGTAATCCTAACATCCACATCATATAACAAAATAAAGCTAAATCTGTACATAAATAAAAGTGATAAACTGAGTCATTTATTTGCACAAAGATCATCATTCATCATTAACATCAATGATTTAATTCATCCATAAAAGGCACAAACAAAACAAAAACTTTAAACATTACTACAAACCATAAAATAAAATTCATCCCAGGAAGAAACAAACAAAACAAAACAACTAACTCCACTCAAGAACAGAAATATTCTCTCAATCCCCTCCATCTCCACCATCAGCAGCTCCACTAGCTCCAACACCCCTCAAAAGCCTAAGGATCTCACCCTGCTTAGCTTTGATGCTAAGCATGATGTCCAATAAAGAGCGTTGGGGCATGCTAGGGCCTATCTCCTTTTGGGTCTGCATGTGTTCTCTCTCAAGCTCCCTCTCTTCCTCTTGATCTAGCTTTTCCTGCACCTCATCACCTCTTTGGCCTGGTGGCACCTCTTGTCTTGCAGCTGGGGATCCACTATGTCCTTCCTTTCTCTTGAAAGAGCCCTTATTTAGTGTCCCCATCGACATTTTGATTTCCATTTTGGGCCTTAGCCTGATCCAGTTCTCCATGCATATTTTAGTCACTAAGGTGCCCAAAGGGAGTACACTCCTCTTCACGTCGCACCCCTTTTCATTTCACTCAGGGTGAGGGAGGGGAGGCTCCATTATGCCCATTTTCAATTGCATAAAGCAAACGTGCCATGTCGGGAAAGATCTCATTTGTTCGTCTCAAGGAAGCCAAGTTAGAGATTGCGATTAGATTCATCATTTTATACTTGTCAGTCAACCCCCCTTGTTTCAAAAAATTTCACTCTAACCATGAAAAATCACTCTCTCCAGTCAACTCCTTCCCCACAACATTCATAGGCACATTTTTCTTTGGGGGATAAGTTAGGTTTTGCAACCGAGGTATTTCTTGCCTCATCTTTATGATTTAGGCTTCATCCACATCAATGTGGGTGCCTCTAACATAAGTACGGATCGCGCCATTGATGATCTTGGTGTTGGAGTAAAACTCCCTCACCAAGTCAACAGCAGCATCCCCTATGTTCCTAAAGTACCACACCCAGTTCCTCCTCTCCATTTCCTCCTCTATTCCAGGCTCAGCAAAATCAGAGCTTACATCATCCCTCTCGTAAACAACCATATGTTTATGGTAGAAATTTCATACCTTTTAGCCTTTAAGGTGCTGGGAAACTGAGTCTGATTGTACCTCTTTGTCCTTTGCTTCCTTTCTTTCTCTACTATGACTTCCTCAACAAAGTTTGGCTCTTGGCTCACTGGTTGAGTGTGCCTGGCAGTCAGCTTCATTCTAGGCATGGCGTTCGAACGTTGGGGAGCTTGAGTAGGTGCTGAAATCTTCAAATTCTTGGCGTGGGGATGAAGCTTTTGAGGTGGAAATGAGTTAGGGAGGGTCAATTATGGGTATTTTAGGATAATGAAGGTGAATTGAGGTCTATGGAATGGAAAGGGGTTCTAGGGTTTTTAAAAACTTGAGAGGGATTGGGGATTTTGAACTGAAAAATATGATGCAGACTTTTATAGTCTGAGCTGAGACGTTCGAACGTGGTTAGAAGGATTTTTAAACTATCATTCGAGCGTGGAGTGAAATTTCAAACGTTGCTAGCTCCCAGTACTTTTGTGTTCTGTCAGAGACCAGAGTACAATAAGGTCATGACGTTCAAACGTTCTATTTTCGTTCGAATGTTCAATCTAGTTCAAACGGTCTATTGGCGTTCGAACGAGATCAAAATACGAAGGATCTCACACCCCAACCTAAACACAACATTGTCCCCAATGTTTCGAATTTACTAGTGTAGATCTTGAAAAAGGGGTTAAAAGGTAAAAATTTGTGCTTTTGCCGATACCTACAAATCAAAATTCCTATGTTAGTCCTCCCTGTGCAGATCTGGGTCTTGTGTAGGCTTATAAGCCTTGTGTGTGAGTGTGAATAGCAGCAGGATAACCATAACAAAATAGAGTAAAATAATGTAAATCATAGGAACGGGGATCTCATCTTCGAGGTACATGGACATTATTTGCTTAAGTATGGTTGGTTTTGCATCACAATAGAAAAGAAAATAAAGAATAAGAAAGATGAAGTAGAACATAAAGAAGAAAAAGAAAACAAAGACGAGGTAGAAAAATAGAAAGCGAAGAAGAAGAAAAAGAAAGAAAAAAAATGGGTGCAATAGAGACAGGTGGGAAAAGGTAGGAAAATGGGTGAGAGTCTCATGATGATGTCTCCTCGGGTAGAGTTTTTACATGATTTGACCCTTTTGAGTGTCGACAAGTGACTTGATCCGAAATGTATACACCCAAGTGCAAGCGGTCAAGTTGTAGTAATAGTCCGGTTTGAGTCCGGAGTCGAATCCACGGGGAACTAGTAGTTTTGGTGTTTTAAAGTAATCGGTGAAGGAAACCAACTGATTGTAACCTTTGAGATTTTAGGGTTGTGAGATGTGGGTGAATTCCTTGAACAGAATATTAAATTCTTTTCAAAAAAAAATTTAGAAAAAATATACGATCGATTCAAATGATGGAGAAGTCACTCTTTAGTTTGAGGATCGAGACATGTGATCAATTATTCGAAATATTATATTTTTGCTTGATAACTCAATTAACTCCCGTGTCAACAGCGAGTCAATCGGAAGATAAAAATAGCCTATTAAGGTCATAGTTCCAAGGTCTTACTAGAAGTTTACAAGAATTATTTGTACCGAGAGTTATCGCGCATACAAACAAGCAAGTATTTCTTCATGACATTCAACCATGGCTTTAATAGTTCATCCTTTTGAATGAAGCTTGATAATGGGGATGATTAAAGGGTAGTCATGAAGATCTAGCGGGAGCACTTGCCTTGAAACGAAGACTCTTTCTATGCAAGAGTCATCCGTGTCATAGAAAGACTATCGATTATACAAAGTACTTTAGCTTTGCTAGATGCAATCAATCATCCAATAAGCAAGGTAATATGAACATTAAGCATTAGAACAAAGCATCATATAGTATTCGGATAATCAATACATGCCCTTCACCTCTTACAAAAGAGTGAATGAGAAATTACTCACTCTTCATAGCTTTGGTAAAGCTAGAAAAGTGAGTGATGCTCATCCCTCTAAGTAGAGGACTTCATAAAGTAAAAGTATAATCAACAAGGAGCTAATCTTCAACGAAGAATGAGTGAATCACGTTCCACCCTTCACGGCTTTGGTAAAGCTCTAGAAAAGTGGAAGAGTTTCACTCCTCTAAGCCAGAAGGGAGCTCAAATAATGAAAGTGCAAGACATAAATAAAAGCATGTACGTAAGAGCATAAATGTAAAGACTAGAAGTAAATAAAGACATAAATGTAAAGACTAAATGTAAATCAAGAACATAAATGTAAAGACTTAAAGTAAATAAAGGAATTACAACTCTTAAGTAAATGTAAATGTGAACGTTAATGTAAAGGAAATGAGTGGGAATCTAGACTCCCCACTTTTCTAGTAAAGAGAAAGACTAAGACAAGAATTGAAATAGATGGATGTGATGAAATGCTAAGTGATGTATCCCTCAAATGGTTCCACCTATGAGTCCTTCCTTCTCCCCAAAACTAAGTGTATTTATAGGCAATGAGAAGGCAGGGAGGGGGTAAAAGAATAGAACTGGGCGTCAAAGTCAAAGTGAAACGCCAACAA
This sequence comes from Ilex asprella, assembly GCA_023539305.1. Classification (NCBI taxonomy): domain Eukaryota; kingdom Viridiplantae; phylum Streptophyta; class Magnoliopsida; order Aquifoliales; family Aquifoliaceae; genus Ilex; species Ilex asprella. The sequence goes on from CM042192.1 coordinate 32,460,370, forward strand.
ATCTGCAGGCAGTCTGTCCACACCGTTCGAACGGTTTGGGCGTTCGAATGGTTTCTCTGTCTTTGCTCTCTACCGTTCAAATATCAGATGGAATCAGTGCATGCCAGTTATGTCAGACCACAAGTGGTTTCTGTAGAAAATCTTCCTCCAAGTCTTCGTGCAGATCTCTCTCCAGGTCCTTACAGAATCTTGACTGGTCTGTCTAATAATTCCTGGGGCGTTCGAACGGTGGTTACCGTTCGTACGTGGCACTCAAGTGCCTGGGCCTTCTGACTGCAACTCTACAAGTCTGCAACATGCTATGTCTTCAGTCAGTCTGATCTTGTCCTTGCTCCAGTGGACGTTCGAACGTTAATGACCGTTCAAACGTAGTACTTGAATCTCCAAGGCCATGGGTCTTGCCTGCAACACAGATTACAATAGCTGGCCTAGTTTTCCATAACCGTTCGAATGGTGTTTAACGTTCGAATGTTGATTCCTTATTCCAAGCTTCTACAATTTGTTCCTTAAAATGATGTGGTTGTCTGCAAAAGATACTTTTTGGTGCCTTTGAACCCCTGTTCACTTTAAGACCAGAAACATCATCATTTAAACTCCACCAAAGTATAATTAGTCCAAAACGGGGCATAAGAATATGCTATATTTGAGTATTAATGAACAAGCACAATTCTCAGAGGGATATTCTGGTTCCATTAAAATAATGGTTTCTACATTTTTAACAAAATTTTTCAAAAGTGGTTTCAACCTCTGGCCATTAACATTAAAGATATTTTCGTTTGATGGATTTTTAACTTCTACTACTTCAAGTTTAAATATCTTTTTGACAATATATGGCTCAGTCCATCTTGACTTTAACTTACCAGGGAAAAGGCGGAGTCTTGAATTAAACAACAAGACTTTCTAAGAAGGTTCAACAGACTTCCGCACAATATTTTTGTCATGAAAAATTTTCATCCTGGTTTTATCAATTTTTGCATTCTCATATGCTTCATTTCTCAATTCCTCTAATTCATTTATTTAAAAAAAATTGAGAGTTCAACCTTGTCCAGATCAAAATTCATTTTTTTAATGGCTCAGTATGCCCTATGTTCCAATTCTATAGGTAGATGACATGACTTTTCATAGACTAAATGATAGGGTTACATGCCCAAAATTGTTTTGAAAGTAGTACGATATGCCCGGAGTGCATCAATTAGTCTTAATGACTAATCTTTGCGATTCGGATTTGTCGTTTTTTCTAAAATTAATTTGATCTCTTAATTAGCTAATTTAGCCTGTCCACTAGTCTGTGGGTGATAAGGGATTGCAATTTTGTGAAAAATCATATATTTATTCATCAAATTCCAGAAAGAATGATTGCAAAAATGAGGACCCCCATCACTTATAATTGATTTAGGAACTCCAAACCGGGATAAAATATTTTCTTTTAAAAATTTGATCACCGTTTGGCGATCATTATTCCGGCATGGAATCGCTTCAACCCATTTCAATACATTGTCTACTGCCACTAAATGTAGTGATAACCAAAGGAATGGGGGAATGGTCCCATAAAATCGATGCCCCAACAGTGAAAAACTTCAATCACCAGAATGGTGTTTAAGGGCATCATGTTTCTTTTAGAAATGTTTCCCAATCTTTGACATCTATCACAAGTTAAGAAAAATTCATGGACATCTTTGACAAGTGTGGACCAGTAAAATTCACACTACAAGATCTTTACAGTGATTTTCCTTGATGAAAAGTGGTCACTAAATGCTTCAGAATGACTAAATTTTATTACTTGGTTGCTTTCATGGATAGGGATGCAACGCCTTATGATCTAATCCTTACAGTATTGAAATACGTACGGATCTTCCCAAAAGAAGTTACAAACCTCACTCGAAATTTTTTTTTTATCCATGCGAGTGAATGACGGAGTGAGTGTTCCAGTAGCTAGGAAATTAGCAATGTCTGCGTACCATGGAGTCTCATTAATTATGAACCGTTGTTCATCAGGAAATTTTTCATTGATTGGCAATCCATCCTTGTGAAATTTATAAGTCAATCTAGACAGATGGTCTGCCACCACATTTTCAACACCTTTCTTGTCTTTAATGATAAGATCAAACTCTTGGAGTAAGAGTATCCATCTTAAGAGCCTCGGTTAGGCATCTTTCTTGTTGAGCAGGAATTTTAGGGTTGCATGGTCAATAAATATAGTAACAGAAAAACCAACAAGATAGGAACAAAATTTTTCCAAAGCAAAAACTACAACAAGAAATTCTTTTTAGTTGTTGAATAATTCATATGAGCATCATTCAAAGTTTTGCTTGAATAATAAATTACATGTGGTTTCTCATCCTTTTTTTATCCCAATACAGTACCTACAACATAATAACTTGCATCACACATTAGTTCAAAAGGAAGAGTCCAGTCGGGGGGTTGCATAATTGGAGCGAAAATTAACATGCCCTTCACCTTGTCAAAAGCTTTCTGGCATACTTCATTCCAATCAAAGATTACGTCCTGATTCAGGAGATGACGCATGGGTTTAGCTATTGTACTGAAGTCTTTTATGAATCTCCTGTAAAAACATGCATGTCCTAAGAATAATCAAACATCTTTTGAGTCTTGGGTGTTGGTAGATTTCCAATTAGATCAATTTTTGCCTTGTCGACTTTCATGCCTTTAGACGACATGATATGACCTAAGAAGATGCTTTATGTTACCATGAAATTATATTTTTCCCAATTAAGCACCGAATTGTCTTCTTTACACATTATTAACACTTTTTCTAAGTTTGCCAGACACAAATCAAATGATTCACCATAGACAGAGAACTCGTCCATGAATACTTCCAAAAAATTTTCAACCATGTCACTGAACAAGCTTAGTATGCATCTTTGAAATATTGAAGGAACGTTTCAAAGTCCAAATGGCTTCCTTTTAAATGCAAAGGTGCTAAAGGGGCATGTGAATGTGGTTTTCTCTTGATCATTTAAGGCTCTCTCAAATTGATTGTACCTAGAATATCCATCCAAGAAACAGTAAAATTTAAGGCCTTTAATTCTTTCTAGAATCTGATCAAGAAATGGGAGAGGGAAATGGTATTTCTTAGTTACCAAATTCAGTTTTCAGTAGTCAATGCACATTCGTCATCCTATGACGACTCGAGTTGGCACTAGTTC
>CM042192.1:32463936-32490385 GCA_023539305.1 Ilex asprella
TTTTCTAAAATTAATTTGATCTCTTAATTAGCTAATTTAGCCTGTCCACTAGTCTGTGGGTGATAAGGGATTGCAATTTTGTGAAAAATCATATATTTATTCATCAAATTCCAGAAAGAATGATTGCAAAAATGAGGACCCCCATCACTTATAATTGATTTAGGAACTCCAAACCGGGATAAAATATTTTCTTTTAAAAATTTGATCACCGTTTGGCGATCATTATTCCGGCATGGAATCGCTTCAACCCATTTCAATACATTGTCTACTGCCACTAAATGTAGTGATAACCAAAGGAATGGGGGAATGGTCCCATAAAATCGATGCCCCAACAGTGAAAAACTTCAATCACCAGAATGGTGTTTAAGGGCATCATGTTTCTTTTAGAAATGTTTCCCAATCTTTGACATCTATCACAAGTTAAGAAAAATTCATGGACATCTTTGACAAGTGTGGACCAGTAAAATTCACACTACAAGATCTTTACAGTGATTTTCCTTGATGAAAAGTGGTCACTAAATGCTTCAGAATGACTAAATTTTATTACTTGGTTGCTTTCATGGATAGGGATGCAACGCCTTATGATCTAATCCTTACAGTATTGAAATACGTACGGATCTTCCCAAAAGAAGTTACAAACCTCACTCGAAATTTTTTTTTTATCCATGCGAGTGAATGACGGAGTGAGTGTTCCAGTAGCTAGGAAATTAGCAATGTCTGCGTACCATGGAGTCTCATTAATTATGAACCGTTGTTCATCAGGAAATTTTTCATTGATTGGCAATCCATCCTTGTGAAATTTATAAGTCAATCTAGACAGATGGTCTGCCACCACATTTTCAACACCTTTCTTGTCTTTAATGATAAGATCAAACTCTTGGAGTAAGAGTATCCATCTTAAGAGCCTCGGTTAGGCATCTTTCTTGTTGAGCAGGAATTTTAGGGCTGCATGGTCAATAAATATAGTAACAGAAAAACCAACAAGATAGGAACAAAATTTTTCCAAAGCAAAAACTACAACAAGAAATTCTTTTTAGTTGTTGAATAATTCACATGAGCATCATTCAAAGTTTTGCTTGAATAATAAATTACATGTGGTTTCTCATCCTTTTTTTATCCCAATACAGTACCTACAACATAATAACTTGCATCACACATTAGTTCAAAAGGAAGAGTCCAGTCGGGGGGTTGCATAATTGGAGCGAAAATTAACATGCCCTTCACCTTGTCAAAAGCTTTCTGGCATACTTCATTCCAATCAAAGATTACGTCCTGATTCAGGAGATGACGCATGGGTTTAGCTATTGTACTGAAGTCTTTTATGAATCTCCTGTAAAAACATGCATGTCCTAAGAATAATCAAACATCTTTTGAGTCTTGGGTGTTGGTAGATTTCCAATTAGATCAATTTTTGCCTTGTCGACTTTCATGCCTTTAGACGACATGATATGACCTAAGAAGATGCTTTATGTTACCATGAAATTATATTTTTCCCAATTAAGCACCGAATTGTCTTCTTTACACATTATTAACACTTTTTCTAAGTTTGCCAGACACAAATCAAATGATTCACCATAGACAGAGAACTCGTCCATGAATACTTCCAAAAAAATTTCAACCATGTCACTGAACAAGCTTAGTATGCATCTTTGAAATGTTGAAGGAACGTTTCAAAGTCCAAATGGCTTCCTTTTAAATGCAAAGGTGCTAAAGGGGCATGTGAATGTGGTTTTCTCTTGATCATTTAAGGCTCTCTCAAATTGATTATACCCAGAATATCCATCCAAGAAACAGTAAAATTTAAGGCCTTTAATTCTTTCTAGAATCTGATCAAGAAATGGGAGAGGGAAATGGTATTTCTTAGTTACCAAATTCAGTTTTCAGTAGTCAATGCACATTCGTCATCCTATGACGACTCGAGTTGGCACTAGTTCATTGGCATCATTTTTTACCACTGTGACCCCAAATTTTTTCGGCACAACTTGGGTTGGACTAACCCATTTGCTATCAGAGATGAAAAAGATTATCCCTACATTTAAGAGTTTGAGTACCTCAGTTCTCACAACTTCTTTCATGTGTAGATTCAATCGTCTCGGCATTTGACGAGAGAGTTTTGAGTCCTCTTTAAGGTATATTATATGATTACAGATCAATGGGCTTATACCTTTCAAGTTAGCGATGGTCCACTCAATGATGCTTTTATAAATTTTAAGAATTTCAATCCGTTTAGACTCTTGCAAGTCTGGGCTTAGAAGAAATCTCCACTGGGTATGACTCTTCTTCTCCTAAAAATGCATACTTAAGTAAGATGGGAGAGACTTCAATTCAGGCTTTGGTGGCCTGTCACTTGATGATAGTGGCTTTGTACCACTTGATGAGAGTTCCTCAAATTTTGGGACCTATGTTTCAACAGCATGTGCAGGGCAACTTTTTGTATTTTGGACATCATTTGTTGAATCAGATGAGATGGACTCCAGCAGAGATGATTCAGTCAGGTGTTCACAGAATGTATCACTAAGATGTTCATGTATCAAAGATTCAATGGAGTTCACTTTCCCTTCTTCCTCATCCTCTCCTAGGTGTTTAGCAATGTTGAAAATATTCAACTCAAGAGTTATATTCCCAAAATTTAATTTTATGACTCCATTCCTGCAATTGATTAGTGCATTAGAAGTTGCTATGAAGGGTCGACCAAGAATGACAGGAATTTGATTATCCGAATATAATGCTGGTTGAGTATCTAGAACAATGAAGTGAACAGGAAAGACAAAGTTATCCATGTGGACAAGCACATCTTCAACAATGCCCCTAGGAATTTTGATAGATCCGTTTGCTAGTTAGAGTGTGGCACAAGTGGGTTTTAGTTCACCAAGACCCAACTGCTGATAGACTGAGTAGGGTAACAGATTAACACTAACTCCAAGGTCTAATAGTGCTTGTTCTATCTTGAAATCTCCAATGACACAAGATACAATTGGACATCTAGGGTCCTTGTATTTTGGAGAGGTTTGGCATTGCTGCAAGACACTGGCTTGTTCTGTCAAAAACCTTAGTAAAATGTTTCCCCTTCTTTCACCAAAAAAATCATGATTTTCCTTTTAAGTGTGTTGGTCCGTGTAAGGGAAATCTTTTTTTGAAAAATTCATTTTGAAAGATCTGCCAGGTCGGCATGGAAAGAGATTTTAAAGAATTTAGTCATTGTTTAGCTTTGTCCTTTAGAGAGAAAGGAAAAAGTTTCATCTTGAAAAGTTCCGAATTGTCTTGAAATGTTCCACACACTTTTTCAAAATTTTTTATATGCAGATACTAATTTTCGGTATCCAACCCATAGAAAACAGGTAACAACTGTACAATCCCCGGCTTTACAGTAAAAGGGGGTGCATCTAGAGGAAATACAAAACACGAGGGGACACTATTTCTTGTGGGATTCAAGTAATCCCTAAAAGTTTGAATGTTTGGCACTTCATCTTCTCTCATGGAAGCTTCTCCATTTTTATCATTATTTTTCATAATACTCTCACAAGAGTCTACTATTGATCTAGGTGAATTTGGTTCAGACTGGTTCACAGACCTTAAAGATTCTGCCGACAAATTTTTATAGTGAGGAGTGTTCTCAGACATAAAATAAATGGAAACAAAACAAATTATTTACAGCAAGATAAAGAACATATACAAAAAGAAAGGTATTTTTACCTTTTACCTTAAAACACATTTTCTAAGGTTCCCCGACAATGGCACCAAAAACTTGGCTTGATCCAAAATGTTACACCATAGTGCAAGCGGTCAAGTTGTAGTTATAATCCTGTTTGAGTCCGGAATCGAATCCACAGGGAACTTGTTGTGTTGGTGTTTCAAAGTAAGCAGTGGTGAAGATCAATCGATTGTAAAATTTGAGATTAGTAGTTGTAAGATTGGGAGGTTTTTCTTGGATTGAATATGAAATTCTTTCCAAAAAGGTTTTCAAGACAAAATATAAGATAAATTTAAATGAAAGAAAAGCCACTCTTTAGTTCGAGGATCAGCATATGTAGTCAATTATCCGGCTTATTATATTTATGCTTAATAACTCAATTAACTTATGTGCCAATAGCAAGTTAATCAGAAGGTAAAGATAGACTGTGAGAATTAAGACCATGGTTCCGATGTCTTTCTAGAAGTTTACAAGAATTACATGTGCCAAGACTTAGTCCGTCTACAGACAAGCAAGTGTTTCTACAAGACATCCAACTATGACTATCATATTCTATTCTCTAAATGAAGCACTATAACGGGCATGATTAAAGGGTAGTCATGAAGATCTAGCTAGGATACTTACTTTAAAACGAGGAGTCTTTCCATGCAAGAGTCATTCGTGTCATAGAATGACTCTCGATTATACAAAGTACCTTAGTTTTGCTAGATGCAATCAATCATCCAATAAACAAGGGGATAAATATTAAGCATTATAACAGTGCATAAATATAACTTTCGGATAATCTATACATGCCCTTCACCTCTTAATAAAGAGAGAATGAGAAACTACTCACTCTTCATGGCTTTGGTAAAGCTAGAAAAGTGAGTGATGCTCATCCCTCTAAGTAAAGAGCTTTATAAAATAAAAGCACAATAACAAGGAGCCAATCTTCAATAAAGAATGAGTGAATAACGTTCTACCCTTCACGGCTTTGACAAAGCTCTAGAAAAGTGGAAGAGTTTCACTCATCTAAAAAAGAAAAAAGCTCAAGCAATGGAAATGAAAGATGCAAACAAAGGAATATATGTAAAGACTAAACATAAATAGCAAAGTCAAATTCTTAATACAAGAAAATGTAAACATAAATGTAAAGACTAATAGTAAATAGAGAAACTAAAACTCTTAAGTAAATGTAAACATGAATGTAAAGAAATGAATGAGAGTCTAAGCCTTCCAACTCTCTACCAAAGAGAAAACTAAGAACATTAGGGAGTTGAAGTGCTGCCCCTTTCTCTCTAACACTTAGAGTAATTATAGGCATGAAGAAGGCAAGGGGTTGAAGAAATAGTGGTTGCCGCCTAAGTCAAAGTGAAAAGCCAACCACTCTGCAGACAGTTTGTCCAGGACATTCAAACGTTAGTTGGCGTTCGAACGGTGCATGGCGTTCGAACGTTTCTTCTGCCTTTGCTCTAAAAGCGTTCAAACGCCAGTTGGGATCTGTCCTTATCACTCCGATATCACATGGCCTGTAGTCCTCTAGGGAAATATCCTTCCACACTCCATTCAGAGCTTCTCATCAATTTGATGCAACACACAATGTCTTTAGTCTGATCTTGTCAGTGCTTTAGTGGACGTTCGAATGTGGGTTGGCGTTCGAACGTTAGTTCTTTGTTACTATGGGCTTTGGTTCTTGGCTACAACACATTCTGTCTCAACTGGCCTGGTTCCTGTGATTTGGCGTTCAAACGTCACTTTTTTGTTCCAAGCTTTTCTAATTTGTTCCATAATGTGTTGGTATTGCTCTCATATATACTTTTTGTTGCCCTCGAACCCTTTTTCCACTTTAGAACTAGAAATGTCATCATTTAAAATTCATCAAAGCATAATTAGTCCAAAAAGGGCATAATACTATGCTATAGTTGAGTACTAATCAGGTAGGAACAACAAGGTTATCAATCAAGCACCCCACTGCTAGGAATAATGAGGACAGGGACTGTTGTCAACCTCTCCTTCAAGATGCGAAAGGCTAGTTCACACTCTTGAGTCCACAAGAATCTTTTCTCCGTCTTCGTAAGGCTGGTGATCAACATCACAAGCTTTGAGAACCCTTCTACAGACCTCCAATATTAGCCTACTAATCCCAGGAAACTATGTACTTCAATCCCATTCCTCGATTGTTCCCATTTCTTCACGGCTACAATCTTTGCGGGGTCAACAGGTACACCATGTTCTAACACAACAAGGCCACTTCATCTAAAACTTGCATTTACTCATCTTAGCATACAACTTATGCTCTCTCAAGGTCTGAAGGACTACCGAAAGATGGTGTTAATGTTCCCCTTGTGTCCGTGAATAGATTAATATGCCATCAATAAACCAAATGAAAAATTTATCTAGACACGACCGGAATACCCTGTGCATCAAATATATGAAGGTTGTAGGAGTATTAGTCAATACGAATGACACCACTGTATATTTGAAATGACCATACCAGGTACGACAAGTTGTCTTAGGAATATCCACCTCCTTGATTTTTAATTGATGGTACCCTATGCGAAGATCAATCTTGGAGTAATACTTAGAACTTCTAAGCTGATCAAATAAATCATGAATTCGTGGCAATGGATATTTATTCTTCACTGTCACCCGATTCAACCTTTAGTAGTCTGTGCATAACTGAAGTGTTTCATCATGCTTCTTCACAAAGAGGACCCGAGTTCCCCAAGGTGCTTAAACGGATAAACCCAATAGCCAATAGTTGGCCTAATTACTTCCTTAGATGTGTCATTCTATAAGAAGCAATGGATATGGGTTTGGTTCCTAGATATAGATCAATCCTAAACTCAATCTCTCTCTTTGGGGGTAACCCAGGTAGTTCATCTAGGAAGACATCTGAAAAATTTGACACTATCAACACCACATCCGAATGGGATTTATCCCAATCATCTCTCATTAAACTAGCTAAGAAACTCATATTTCTCCCCTCTTAGCTTTTAATAATTTATTTCCCGTAGTGGGAAATGGATGGGATGAATTTTGATCATTAATGAAACTGAAAACTACCCTTCCCAGTAATTGAAATGAAATTTGTTTATGAAAACAATCAATTACTGCATGGCAAGTAGAAAACAAGTTCATCCCAAATATTATGTTATAACACTTTAAGTTGAGCGCAACCAAGTATACAATTAATTCTTGCTCCCTAACTCTAAGTACACAACCTCTACTCACCCTTTTAGTACCCAACCGTTCTCCCGTAGGCATGTCAATGTGCAAAGCATGTTCTAGCTTATCAAATTCCAATTCCAGGTTGATAGCATATGTAGTGTGTATGAAGGAATGAATATCACCGGATCAAATAAAATACATGCCCAAGAAATACAAAGAAGAATAATGCCTTTCACAACTGTATTGGAAACGTCTTCCTCCGATTGGGTCACAGAAAAAACTCTTCCTTGATTGGTACCGCTTGGGGCTACAACTACTAACGGTCTCTACCATAGCGGCTTCTGTAGTGGTGACTTATTTGCATTTACTTGCTCTGTTGCTTGATTGGTCTTTGGTGTAAACGATGGGCAGTTGTTTTTTAAGTGTCCGAACCCTCCATGATGAGTCGGTTTTATACCTAGGAATTGAGTATTTTTGGTTTGATGAAATTGCAAGTTTTCAAATATTTTATGTTTCTTTTTATTATTTTTTTTTGTGTGTGTTTTGATGTTATCTTGTAGGGATGATCATTTGGAAGGAACCGAGAACATTTGGAAGAAAACAAGATCAATTTGGAGGCTAAGTGTTGAATTTTGAAGGCTAAGCAACAAGGGTAATTTTAAGCTTAAAAGGGACCCAAGCTCCTGCACCAAAACTAGCGCTCTAGCGCCCACTATTGCCCATGTAGTGCTGATCTAGATCCTTTTCAACGCAGCCACGCTCGTGTAGGCTCGGGACTCGAATTTTAACTTATTTTGACCCGAAATTAAACCATAATGATGTATATATGCTAGGGTTTGAGTGGGGCTAGATATATACTGATTTTTGGGGCTGCTAACATTAGAAAAGACCAAGGATTGATAAAAAAATTGAAGGCAAGAATCGAGGAAACGACGCGAAGAAAATCAGGCTTGAAGGCTAGAGAGGAATTGAAGATTGCAACTAAGTTTTCATTCTTTTCTCTTACTTTTACTTCTTAATTTTTTGAGATGCTGTTTAATTTGATAATGATGTTTTTAAATTACATTATCTAATTTTTCAATGATGTTTAACTAATTTTCTTATTAAGATTGCAACGGAACTTAATGTTTAGTTAAATTTTTCTACTCTCGTTTTTAGTTCTTATTGATCATCTATGAGTTGCTTGTCATATTTTGTGTTGAATATGTGATTGTTTGGCCAATAATTAATTTGATAACTTAGATGAAATTGGAAGATTAATTCTTGGTTTAGATCGGAATACGATAACATACGTCTGGTTGAATCTTCTTAGGATTGAATAGCTGGGTTTGTGTATAGGATAGGAATATACCTATATTTCGTGTGTAACTTTTATAAGAGTTTGAACTTAATGAATCTATTCTAAATAATTTTACATAGGAATATAGTAATTTAATTGGGAGAGATAAGTTTATCTTACTATAAGAAGATGTTTGATAAATAATTTTGAAGTCTCAATTAACAACTTATTTGATCAATTAACTGGAAAGAGAATGGAAAGATTTATACGAAGCATCAGAGGAAGTTGGAATCTTAAATTCTTCTATCCATTAAATTCAATCTTTGATTATTAAATTTAGGTTTATTTTTAAATTAGTGAATTCATAGTTTAATTCCAATTGTTTAAGTAAAATTGAATTGATATAAGGTTAGTACTTGAAATTTATTAGCAATAATTCTTCGTGGTAACGATACTTTGCTTATCACTTTATTACTTGTTGATCATGTATACTTGCACATAAATTTTCAATACCAAATTCGGACAACAAGTTTTTGGCGCTATTGTTGGGGAATTATTCTGGTAATTTTTTCAATATTAATTTCAATCAATTTGATCTTAGTTTAAACTTATTTAATTTTTTGTTTTAGTTGTTTTTGCAAGCACTCTTGAATTTTGTATGTTAACACAATTTAAAGGTCAGGAGCTATTACTGTATGAAGACAAAATCGAGAAAAGGTGCCGAAACTTGCGAAAGTAGTAGATAATCAAGAAACCATTGCGGAAGATGAACAAAAATCGCTAAGGGATTATGCTATGCAGCTTATGACAGAAATACAATCGAGAATTCAAAGGGTCGCAAATCAAGCAAACAATTATGAGATCAAGTCAGGTACTATCCAAATGATTCAGAATTCAGTGCAGTTTGGGGGTTTGCCTGACGATTACCCAAATGATCACTTGGTAAGTTTTTTGGAGATTTACGACACATTCAGATACAATGGAGTTTCTAAAGATGCAATTAGACTCCAATTTTTTTTCCTTTCTCACTTCGTGATAAGGCTAAGAATTGGTTACATTCATTGTCGTCGATTTCTATTACAACGTGGACAGATTTAGTTCAAAAATTCTTAGCTAAATACTTTTCACCAGTTAAAACTACAAGGATGAGAAACGACATCACTTCATTCGCACAACATAATTTTGAGACACTCTATGAAGCTTGGGAGCAATCCAAGGACTTACTCTGAAAATGCCCCTTACCATGGTATTCCTAAGTGGTTGCAAGTTTAAACGTTCTACAATGGGTTGTTTAGTGCTACTCGAACCAGTATTGATGCAACGGTAAGTGAGGCATTAATGGGAAAAAAATTTGATGAAACTTACGAGTTATTGGAGACAATGGTTGCCAACCATTATCAGTGGCCTTCTACAAGAATCAATCAGCCAAAGGTAGTAGGGTTTATGAAGTAGATGCGGTTACTGCATTGGCTGCACAAGTTGCTACATTGACAAAGAAGATTGATGTTTTAGGGGCGCAACCTATTTAGAGTGTGGCAATTGTTTGTGAATAATTTGTCGGGAACCATCTGACCAATCAATGTGCAATTAATCCTAAGTTGGTACAATACATTGAAAATCACAACAGGCTGCAATATAGCAATATTTCCAACAATTACAACCCTAGTTAGAGGAATCATCCGAGCTTTTCATTGAATAATAGCCAAGCCCAAACTTTTGCTCTAACACAATCATACCCACCAAGCTTTTAGAATCAAGCTCCACCACAGTAGGAAAAGAATCAAATTTAAAGGAGCTACTTTCCAAGTACATATCACAAAAATAGACAAGGATGAATAGTATGAAAGTAACAATCCGAAACCTGAAAAACCAAATGGGTCAGCTTGCTAATGCCATTAACAACTGACCTCTAGGCACTCTACCTAGTGATACAGATTTCAATCCTAAGAGGGAAGGTAAGGAGCACTACAATACTATTACATTACAAAGTGGAAAGAGTTAGCTAAAGTTGTTGGTGAAACTCCAAAACAATCACATAGAGATAATACTGAGGGTAAAAAAATAAAAGATAGCAACATTATGGATCATGAAAAGAAAGAAGAAGATCCAGTTGCATGTTTTAATAGAGGTAATCTGAGACCTATTGTGTCTCCTGCGCCATTTCCACAACTGTTGCAGAAACAGAAGTGGGATTAGGAGTTCTCTAAATTCTTGTGAGTGTTTAAGAAGATCCAAATAAATATATCTTTTGCAGAAGCAGTGGAGAATAGTCCTAACTATGTAAATTTTTTGAAGAAAATTTTGTCAAAGAAGAGAAAACTATGTGATTTTGAGATAGTGACACTTACGGAGGAGTGCAGTGCTATTCTTCAAAAGAAGCTACCACCAAAGCTCAAAGATCTGGGTAGCGTTACGATTCCATGCACAATTTCATAGTATTAGATTTTGAGGTAGATAGGGAAATACCTATTATTCTTAGGCGACCATTCTTCGCAACGGAGAGAACACTATCGACGTACAAAAAGGTAAGCTAACTATGTGAGTCCAAGATCAAGAGGTTATATTCAATGTATTTTTAGCTATGAAATGTCCTAAAGAACCAAAAGAATATTTTCGGGTTGATTTGGTGGAAGATGCAGTGAATGGGGTATTCGTAGAAAGTTGTATTTTAGATCTTCTTAAGAACGACAAGCTATATAAAGAGGAGGTGTTCCTGCATGGAGCAATTGAAGTCGACGAAGCCAAATCAAAGAGAATTTTCAAGGTGAATAGATAAAGACTAAACCAATATTGGGGTGGTGACATTGATCGTGAAAACACCTCAATTAACCATGTCGACCCGAGATAAAATAGGAAGTAGTCAAGCTAAAGACTATAAAACAAGCGCTAATTGGGAGGCAACCCAAATTTTAGTTTCTAAGTTTTATTTCATTTTATTTTAATTTAGATTTTTTTTTAAATAAATAATGTTGTTAGGTAGTTATAGTATTTTAATTAGTATGTCAATTGCTTGCAGTTCCTAAGGATTGAACAAAAAGTTGGAGCACACACAAAGCCTTACTAGGAGCCAAGAACAACCCACCTATGTTTCTCGAATACACTCCTTACTCAGCGGACGACGAGGACGCTGACGATGATGCGAACTAGAGAAGTCTCAGGGAAGTCCTCTGTCTTAATTTTTTCTACTTTATACATTGATGACAATGTTCAATTTAAGTTTGGAGGTGTTTTCTTGTTTGTATTTCCATTATTAGGTATGCATTTAGATTGCATGTTTTATTACGACTTGAGCAATGGGTTGGCTGAATTTGATTATGGCCAATGATGAATGAGATTAATTATCAATTCAAGGGAAATTGATGAATATGTTGAGTCTGTAGTTTGACGTACTAGTTGGTTTTACACTGATTATGATTTTTCATTCATGAGCACTTATCCATCTGTTTGGTTAGTCATTGTTTAGAGAATTTATTTGGTTAAATGCTTGTAGGAGATATCATTTAAAATCTAGAAAACTTATTTAAGCATCATTCAAAGCAACTTGAGGTTTTCATATAAGTTTGGGAAAATTTTTTGATATGATGGTTATTTGAAAAAAAATGAGAATTTTAAAAATTATTTTGATTTGATCCTTCATTAAAAAAATCATTAAAAAAACAAGAAACAAGAAAGGGCATGTGGTGAGTAGAGATAGAGCGTAAAATACACTCACTCATAAACACATGTTGAGAACGAGATGGAGCGTAAAACACACTCGTTTAAGAAAACCCGAGATGGAGCGTAAAACGCACACGCTCAATAGGAGGTGAGATGGAGCATAAAATGCACTCACTGAATGAATGAAAAGGGAAAAAAAAAGAGAGAGAGAGATAGAGATGAATAAAAAAATCTTTGGACCTTCTAGTTATATGTTGGCCTTAATCAGTTGAGATTGATGTGAAACGTAAGTTTGTAGAGCTGATATTGAGTATCTCTTATGAAGCATTTGATTACGTAAATGTATTTGGGTGATGACTAGCTAGATAGTTCAGATATGTACATGTATTTAAAGGGTCATGAGAGGAGGTAAAATTAAGGAGTATGTGAAATTGACAGACTTTGCACTATTTTGAAGTTTTCTGTGAATTATTTTTTTTGTAGTAACTTTTGGGGTCATTATTCAAATTCTTATTGATCCATTTTTTAAGTAATTGGTTGGTAGAATTAATTTTTATAGTTTTTGTTCTTAGTATTTTTCTTGAGGATAAGCAAAGATTTAAGTTTTGGAATATTTGATGAGTCGGTTTTATACCTACGAATTGAGTATTTTCGATTTGATGAAATTGCAAGTTTTCAAATATTTTATGTTTTTTTTTATTTTTTTTGTGTCTTTTGATGTTATTTTGTAAGGATGATCATTTTAAAGGAAACAAGAACAATTGGAAGGAAACAAGGTTAATTTGGAGGTCAAATGTAATTTTTTAAGGCTAAGCAACAAGGGCAATTTTATGCTTAAAAGGGACCCACACCCCTGCGCCCACATACTGCCCATGTAGCGCTTATCCAGCACCTTTTCAGCTCAGTTGTGCTGGTGTTGGCTTGGGATGTGAATTTTGACTTATTTTGACCCGAAATTGAACCCTAATGCTACATATATGTTAGGGTTTGAGTGGGGCTAGATATATACTGATTTTGGGAGCTGCTAACATTAGAAAGACTAAGGATTGATAAAAAATTGAAGGCAAGAATCGAAGGAAGTGACGCAAAGAAAATCGGGCTTGAAGGCTAGAGAGGAATTGAATATTGCAACTAAGTTTTCATTGCTTTCTCTTACTTTTACTTCTTAATTTTCTGAGATGATGTTTAATTTGATAATGATGTTTTTCAATTATATTATGAACTAATTTTCTTATTAAGATTGCAATGGAACCTAATGTTTAGCTAAATTGCTCTACTCTCGTTTCTAGTTCTTATTGATCATACATGAATGGTTTGTCATATTTTTTGCTTAATATATGATTTTTTGGACAACAATTAATTTGATAACTTAGATAAAATTGGAAGATGAATTCTAGGTTTCGATTGGAATATGATGACATGCGTCTGGTTGATTCTTCTTAGGATTGAATAGCTAGGTTTGTGTATAGGATAGGAATATACTCATATGTCGTGTGTAACTTTTCTGAGAGTTTGAACTTAATGAATCTATTCCAAATTATTTTACCTTGGAATATAGTAATTTAATTGGGAGAGACATGCTTATCTTACTATCGGAAGAGGTTTGATAAATAATTTTGTAGTCTCAGTTAACAACTTATTTTGATCAATTAACTGGAAAGATAGTAGAAAAATTTATACGAAGCATTAGGGGAAGTTGTAATCTTAAATTCTTCTATCAATTAAATTCAATCTTTGATTATTAAATTTAGGTTTAGTTTTAAATTAGTGAATTCATAGTTTAATTCCAATTGTTTAAATAAAATCGAATCGATATAAGATTAGTACTTGAAATTTATTAGCAATAATTCTCTGTGAGAACGATACTCTACTTATCACTTTATAGGGGTGAGCACTAAGCTCTGCAGGAAAATCCTCCCAAAGTTGAACAAGGTTTAGAAAACATATAAAACAAGCCAGTCTCATTTCACAAATATCATATATAACTTTTGACATAAAACCGTGACATTTTAATAGATCTCTAGTTTACGCATCAACAATAAATTAAATGAAGAAGTAAAACCAATTTCCAACAATAAGTCATTTTCAACCATAAAACATTTCCAACAAGTTCTTGTAATAAACCATTTCCACAACAATAAACAATAACTCACAATTTCTACCATTACCCACAATGTATCTCATCCCATAACTTGTATCTCTATATCTCAGGTATGCTGGTTGCTTCTCGGGAATCTGCACAACGATTCTACCTCGTTCAGCCATCACAACCACACAATCTCAATCATTCCCCGCAGGGCCAAATTTCAAACCACTTTAAGAAGGGTCTATACCATCTCCCACAACATTGACAAATCCTTTCAAGGAAAGGTATACCATCCCTCAGCCTCGAACTTACGTGAACAATAGTGGTTGTTCTTTCAAACAACAATCCACTATAAGTGTTAGGCAACCATCTCACCCATACTGGGATAGACTAAACTCTACCACTCTACGGTAGCTCTCGAAGACAATTCAAGTCCACCACAACAAATCATACAAGACATATAATACCAACCAATTTTCTCAAATCAGAAGTAAATCCCAAAACCCCCCAATTTCATAGGTATTTTTTCAACATAACATCTCAAAAAGAATAAGCATGAGATCATCGAAAGTGAAACTTTTATTGTTCCAAATAAAGCACTAGAGCTTTTGGTAGCAAGAACAAAGGGATATCAAGAAGAAAAATTCATCTTTCTTGAAAACTAGGTTTTTGACATCATGAACATGAGTTTTTTTATGAATATCAAATCCAAAGATATGATTTTTTTGTTCCAAATAAGGCACTAGAGTTTTTGAAATCAAGAACAAAGAAATATCGAGAAAATCCACACTTCTTGGAAAACTAGAGTTTTGATATCAAGAACATGAATTTTTTTATGGCGATCAAACCATAACTTCCTTCACAACATGGAAAAATTTGCAAAATCATCAAGAAACAAGGATTCCAATACATATATATAAGCTTGGGAGTCAAAACACGTATATATATAAGCCCTAGCATAAATGAACAAGAGTGGAAGAAACGTCTACCTTCTTCTTGCTTAGTGTTCTTGAAAAACTTGAAGTTTTGATCCTCTTCAATGTGAAAATCCTCCCTTGATCTTGTGTTTTATCCTTCTTTCTTCCTCTCTAAGTATTCCTAGGGTTAGAAATGTTGTATTAAGGCTAAGGGAGGTGACACTATGTATTTATAGGGTAAGAAAGGAGTCTAACCAACGTAAATCTAATGTTCTGATTCGTTGCTCATGTTCGAACGTCATTGGCGTTCGAACGTAACTTGCTCCCCAGTACTTTGGTTTTTCCATCAGTCAAAAGTAATGGAATGAACTTTCGTTCGAACGTACTTTCATATTAAAATATTTGTTAATCGAACGTACTCCTTGTTTCTGCTGAAACTTTCATTGAGGTTTTGGCCTATTTAGAAGTCGATTTGGAAAATTTTCGTGAAACACACTTCTTTAGCCCTAGAAGTCTAGTGGCTACTATTAAAATTTCAGATCAAACAGTCATTAGGGTAAAAAGTGATGATCAAATTACTAAGGTAATGTCAAATTCTTTCCTACCCAAATTCGATCTAAAATATGTTTAACTCTGGAATACTTCCTAACTTCTAATACACCCCATATTAACTCACATAACTATTTTATTTCTACTCTTACAATCTACGTAGTTGATGAGCACATAATATTGCACATTTCATGGCCTCATTACATTCATTATAACTCAACTTTTGCATTTAATTACTTAGTGTTAGCCTATTTTATGAATAATATTGAATTCTCGATGTGGCATATTTTGATAGCTTAAATGTTGGTTTTTAGGACTTTGCAACTATGTTAGATGTGTGATAATGGCATGGACACAATACATGAAGAATTGGAGGCTTAAAAGTGAAGAAATCAAGGAGGTATTGGTGTTTTGGAACAAAGGCACCAGCTGCCACATCACTGGGAAGCACTGCCTCGGTTGTCCTCCATTTTGACCATGATCTACTCCGAATCTGAAAAAGTTAAAAGCATGAAAGTTGTAGATCTGGATGTATTCTGTATCGTGTCAAAATTTCAGCTCAATCCAACAGTTAGATCAAGAGTTATGCCATTTCTAGTGAAGGTGGTCCAATACAAAAAAACAGCTCCGGAGCACTGCTCCGGTACCACGAAACTTCTGGCCGAAAAATAGCCTGTAACTCAACTTTGCGGCTTGGGGGTCCCACCTACACTTCTCCCACTTGCCCCCCAACATTTTCTTACACATCTACATGCTTCCTACACTCAAGTGGAAGAATTTGAAGGCCAATGCATTAATGGAGGATGGGAGTGAAGTGGGCTGCACATGGGGTTGCAAGCTAGCTTGTCAAGAGCCATCACTCAGCCCCTATGGATGGGAGGCCTGCTCTTTAACCTTGGGGACCATCATGCACGAAAATAAAAGGCTCACACTCCATATATCTCAGCATTATTTAGCATTGTAAAAAAAGAGGAGTGGCTACCTAAGCTTAGTTTTAGTTCGATGTAGAAGATGATGAATAGTAGTCATGTTTTTGCAATTTCTTCACCATTTTCATCCATGTAAGCTTTAATCTTCTTGTAATTTATATTTCTTACACTTTAATCTCATTCCTTTCAAGTTTATTACAAGTTTAGTTATATGTTCTTGAATGTACCATTGTTGTATTAAAGCTTTCTTCACTTCTTAGCTTAAAATGGGTATTGTTGATTTCTCTTCTTAGCTTAAGATTTCTTGCATTTAGTTTTGTTTTAATCTCCATTTCATCCTTGTCTCTTTACATTATGAATGTCTTGCTTTTAATATGAGTAGTTAGGATTTAAGTTGGTTAATCCAAGGGAAGACCTCCTCTTGGGGATTCTATTTCAACTCTTCTTCATTCCTTCCTTTTGAGTCAAATGGTTCAGTTTGACGGGGTTGAGAGTGGATGAGTTGGTGAGCCTTTGATATCCCGTGGGCCTAGTCACGAGTTATGCTTAGATACTCACCAATCTCGTCCCTAGCTTCCCCCGAATCAATCGTTCATTCATGCTCAATCGGAGGAAGGTTTTGAGTTGATTTGGTATTCCCATTGGAATGAATCCTTTGGATTAGCCAACACTTGTTTTCTTGCATTTTCATTTACAAACACAACCCCAAAACATAAACAAAAGATTTTATATTTTATTTACCTTTTTGCAAAATCACTTTCACAAAACTCCTTTTCCTTCCCTGAGGAGACGACCTTGGAATACTCTTCCAAGTAAAACACCGACCACGAAAGACTCTTTGCGATTGGGGAGCGCTTTTGTGCACATTCCACATTTCATTTCACACATATTTTATTCATCCATTTCCCACCATTCACATCCATTGTTTTCTATCTCTCGTATCATCCCGAGGGAGAGTGACACTCCCTTCACACATAAGTCATACACATTTGAGAGTGGTGTTGAGAGGTAGGAAACAACACTATTTCCAATCAATCAGTAGTTCGCGCATACATCATTATATATATTATCATTTCAAAACCATTATTCCATTGTTACAAAACGATAAGAATGTAGGGGTTTACATTCATCCTACACTTTGTCAGTATCTGGGGTGAACTATCACGGTGTAAGGTCTAGAACAATGCCATGTGCACTTAAACTTGAACTGTAAGACTTTGTGGGATTTTCAAATTCCTTATACACTTGGTTTTTATGGAACACCACGTTCCTGCTCTTGATAATCTTTTAAGCCCTGAATTCTTCATCTCTGTAGCCTATAAAGATTCACAAAGTGGTCTCGACATCAAGTTTTTTACTTTGTTCCTTGGATATAAGTGCAAATTCCTTGCACTCAAATATTCTTAAGTGAGAATATGAGGGATTCCTACCAAATCACACCTTCTTCGGAATATCAAAATTCAGCGGTACTGAAAGTAATCTGTTTATCAAATAAAAATCAGCACGAATAGCTTTGCCTAGAATGGTTTTGGTAGCTTTGCCATACTAAGCAAGCATTAGCCTCTTTGCATAATGGTTTGATTCATCCTCGTTATTACACCATTATGCTGTAAGGTACGTGAAATCGTCTTTTCATGTCAGATACCATAATTACCGCAGTATACCATGAACTCTCTAAAAGGATATTTGCCTCCATTATCTGTTTGGAGACACTTCAACTCTTTTCCCATTCCCCACTTTGCCATGGCATGTAATGTTTTGAAGCATTTGAATACTTGATCCTTTTTCTTTAAGAAGTACATCGACAAATAAAGCATCATCGATAAATGTCATAAAATATCTATTGTCGCCTAATGATTCCACCTCCATGGGACCGTAAACATCAAAGTGTACTAGACTCAACAACTCTGATCATCTCTTCATATAGGAATTGAACGAGACTTGATGGTGTTTACCAAACATGCAATGATCGCAAGGATTTAGAGCAAAATCCTTGGAAATTATGATGAGATCCTTCTTTGCTAAGGTAAACAATCCTTTTTTCCCTCATGTGATCGAGTCTCTAGTGCCATAGATTTGGTGAAGTCTCATTTTCAATTGCATTGAGGTTGTTTGAGCAAACCTTCACATGGGTCTTGCAAAGTGTGCCACAAATACGTCATCGAGAGACAACCATGACACCTTTCGTGAGCTTCCATGTATCATTACTAAAGTGGTTATCGTAACTCCGTCTAGCAAGGGCTATCCTAGAAATTAGATTTAACCGAATGTCGGACATTCTTCAATTCCAATGTACAACCAACATTTGTTTTTATCCAAATATCACCTATTCCCACAATCTTGGAAAAACTGGTGTTTCCCATCTTCACCGTACCAAAGTCTCTGGCTTTATACATCGAGAAGAAATCGCTATAAGAAGTAACGTGGTAAGAAGCTGCAATATCGACCACCCACTCAGCATCATAGCTAGAAACATGAAGGCATATCTCCTAATTGACAAAAAGTAGGGCTACATCCCCAGATAGAGTGACTAGCATCTCTTAGTCTTGTTCTTCAACTGATTACTGCTTTGGTCTTGCTCTCGTAACAACTTGCAGCATTTTTTCTCCATGTGGCCCTACATGCCACAATGGTAACACTTGAATATGGGTCTTCCACACTATTGGATCTGCCTAAATCTGGTAACCTTCCTCTACTTTTACTCCTTGTTCCCTTACCTCTGCTACCTCCTTGTTGTCTGCATCTGTTCTTAGTAACAAAGGCATTTGATTGGTCAATGCCGACATCCTTTATTCCTGCCTGCTCATTGAACAGAGCATCCTTAACCATTCACATAGTAAGTTTGCCTCCTAGAGCCGAATTATTGAGAGAGACTACCAGTGTCTCTCAGTTGTCTGGTAGAGAACTAAGAAGTAAGAGAACTTGCTCTTCATCCCCCCAACTTCAACTCTGGTGATGATAATTACTTCACCAAACTTTGGAACTCACTAGTGTTCTCGGCAATTGAACTTTCACCTTTTAATTTCAGAATCACCAATTGCCTCATTAAAAGGGCTTTATTCTACTCTGTCTGAACCTAGTACTTGTCTTCTAGTTTCTTCCAAAAATCGTAGGCATCAGTCTCTTGTGCAACACGATGGTATACATTATGGTCAATCTGTTGCCTGATTTGACCTATGATTTTTCTGTTCAGTTTCTTCCACTCTATTTCTTTTGTCGGATTTGGATTTACACATTTTACCTCGAAGGGAACAGAAAAGTCTTTATAGCTTAAGAGATCTTCCATCCGAGGTCACCAGAGTGTATAATTGAAAGTAGTAAGTATGATCAGGGCTCTCGACGTTGATTGCTCCATGAATATTTTATGCGTTCAGGCTCCAAATGTCTCGATAAAAATTTTTGGGGCTAAATCTTGCAAAACGGAGTCCATCGTTGCGTCCAGAACGATTGAAATAGATGGGAAAGAATTCTAGTTCATCGAAAACAGAGCTAAAATGAGCTCAAAATTGGCTCGAAAAAGTTTTTAGTAAACCTAACGAAACATTCACTTAAACTTGACAGAATATGTTGAAGATGATGAAATATTCCTGATGGAATATTCCTTGAAAAAGATGGAATATTTCGTCGTCTTTAACTTTACCCTGGTCATCGGTCTGCTAACTTTTTTGGTAAACTTCCAGTAGCAACTCCAGCAATATTCGACGAGTTTTTCCACAGTCTTCTCAGGTGACTAGCAGAAACGCTCAAGCAAACTTTTGGCGAGGAGCAAAAGACTGCGTTCGACAACCTTGGACTGATGCAAGGCCAATGAGTTTCGACTTGTTTTGACGAGGGGAATCCAATGGTGTGCTTAAAATTGGATTTAGAGCTCATACAAAGTAAGAACAGTGAGATTGAAAAAAAAAAATCGGCGACTCAACCAGAGTTCTGATACCACTTGTTGGTTACCCAAGGCCGAAAAAATATCTCTAACAAAATAAATAAAAAAGACGAATTCTTTATTTTTCTCTGGAAATAAATACAAGAATATATTACAAAAAAAACTCTCAAGACCTCTCTAGGATCTCTCTCTCTATGTATGTTTCTTCCTCACGGAGGACTCCCCAAAATTTCGGCCAGCAAAAACTCCACCGATAGCTTGTGGATCTATCAATCACATATGCCATTGTTCTTTATGGCAAGAATCATACAGGATACCAAATCATCTGCTTTTAACTTCAGAAAGGCCAACTCGGATGCTGAACTTATTATGTGGTGCATCACAAAGAAGTAGAAACAAATGTTTCTCCCAACGCCAATTCAATTATGAGGCAGCTTCGTTTTATAAGTGAAGGAGCCAAACTAGCATCACATTATTCAAGCTTGGTGTACTTTTTAGAAGCTCTTCCGATGATCAAACAAAATCCAACGCAAATAAGACAAACTTGAGAGAAAAGTAAAATGAACTTCAATGAATAAAAGAATCAAGGCAATTTTTGTACATTTCACCAACTCTGCTTCAAATTTTGAGTGCACTATGTTTACAAGCAACTCCCTGTTGTGGTGGTTGCTTGAATCTGGCAATCCAAGATGGTAAAACAGGCGCCTAGATGGTTAACCATCAACTAACAAACTAACAAGGCAACAGTGCTTCTTCTTCTCCACTTGGAGATACAATGCCAGTTCTCCCTTCTTCTGTTAAATATTCCAATAAGCAAGGCGTTCGATTTTCTTCATCCTTTCTTTGCAGGTGCATCAGTCGATCAACTAACACATCTAAAGCTTCCGTCATCCACAAATGGACACATGCTTCTCTAGCTTCCTTGACCGTCATCTATAAATGCAAATCCAATGTGATCAGCACTCATTTTGGCACAGATTGAGAGCAAAACACTTGCAAATTCAAAAAAAAGTTTTGTGCAACCAAATTCAAATGTTGCATTTGCACTTGTACGCACACTCTTCTCAGAACTGGATAGTGACCATTTTACTTGAACTTCAAAAAAGGAATGAAGAAAATTATATAATTTAACCTACCCATAAACGTTGTCGTACATTTTTCTCTGGCCAAACATCTAATTCATCAGTGACGAAAAAAGAAAACATGTGCCCTTCATGAAATGTGCCATGACTTTTGCTCTTGAAACTCCATGTACCCAATTGACACTGCAATAACATCAAACAATATGTAATTAATATTAGCAAATGATACATGACTCCGAAAAATAAAACAATGCAAACTTTTTCTTTTTAATTTTGTATATGCTAACCCCAACATAGCCGAGTACACCCGCTTCCTCTTGAGTCTCCCGCGATACTGCCCCTTCCATAGATTCATCAATTTCCCAACCACCCTGATAATTAAATTGCAACACAGTCTATTTTAAAGAAAGGAAATGGTAATATTGATTCCCTCTTCATAAAATTAGAAAGTAAAAATGATTCAATAGATATATCAATGAACAATACCTTTGGGAACATCATTCTAGGACTCTTCTGTGAGCTGATCAAAAGAACTTCAATTTCTTCAATGAGGGTCCCATGAATGGAAGGTGATTGGTTTTTGGTTTTTCTTAATCGGCACGGAATGCTTCTGCAGTGCACAATTTACAAATTAAAACGGAAAATAATAAGACTTATTTATGGCCAAAGCAACATCAAAATCAAAATCAAAAACCCAAAACTTATTTATTCTTTTTCCTCAAATTTTTCAGCAACAAACAGAAGATTAAGAAATCACAAAACATATCAAAACCAGAAAATGGTACTAGAATTTTCTCAAGGCAACCATCCCAAGAAAAAATTAATCATATATATATAAAAAAAGAGGAGCAGCTCACCCAACAACTTGGCGGCAGCCTTGATTGTAACGCTGGAATTGCCTACCCGTGCGAGAAGCCATAGACACCAACTTCTTCATTTTGCAATTTTCTGAGAAAATTTCTCAAAGAGAGAGAAACAATCAAAAGAACCACTTTATACAGAGGAAAAATAGCGGTTAAGACCGTTATTCGAACACCCAGTTTGAGATTAGTTTTCCTAAAACTGGATTGTTGTGTTGTGAAGAGGATCGTTGATCTCTAAGCTGAGCTATGATAAATTTGCCTTCTGTGGATAATATAGATGTTGAATCTGTCCACTCCTTTAATAGAAAGAGAGGAAGAGAGAGGGTCTTTGGGGTCAATGATTGAATGATAATTCTCGGAAGGCCGTGTGAATTGGGGGTAGACCCGTACGAGTGAGACGCGTCACGTCGTTTTCGGAGAAGGAAAGTAAAAGAGTGAGAGGTGACTCACTCGGTTTTGGTTTATTGCACGACATTTATGTGCTGGTCCAACAGCATACTCCCAAACTCGGTGTTGAATCGGCTAAAACACGGTTTCAGTCGTCATGAATTATACCTGTTGTTCAATATGCACTTTGCCAGTGACCATTGATCCTGATGGTGTAAAATTTTGTGGGTGAGCAGAAGGCATGGGTGACTCTATTTCATATGGAATTGAGTTACCAGGTTAGTGGGAATGATCGTGGGAAGAACTCAACTATAAAGGGGGTTAATAGTAAAAATATAGTGGTTTCCCTGCTTAAGAAACTTTGCTAGTCCACTTGTTAATGAAAGCACTTACTCCTTTTTTTCTTATTGATCTCTATTGAAGGTTACAAGCTATGCGATATCTCTCTCCCTCTCTTACCTCTAGGGTTGTGCCTATCATTCTCCCCCCTCTGGTTGGGACTTCATCCTGCTTATATTGTCTTATGCTTACCTCTAATCCGGGTTAATTTCCTTTAATCATGGGATTTGTTTCCTCCCTCTCCCCATGGATCCCTTACGTAAGGGCTAGCATCGTGGGAGTTATTTTGAAACCATTGTCTTCCCTCCGTAGGATTCTCCTTAGTTTTAGGAGAAGATCTTGGTCGGTTGAGAGCTTAGTGTCTTGGATTCAACTTGGCTATTGCTTCGGTGGTACTTACTGTTATCAAGTTGTTTCCTTTCTAATTCCGTTGTCTCTCAGTTGGTCGGGAGCTCTGAATATGCCTTCTGAGCTCTGCTGCTTTCGACTGACCTCCCGTCCTGACCTCATTACTTGAGCCCACTTTCGAAGCTTTAGTTGAGGTATCATCAATTGCCCCCAGCTCTTGGTTCAAGTGGGCTTGGACAAGGGCTGAGCTGTTTTTCAAGTCGAACATAACTGGCACGTGACTGGGCTTGATATGCACGTGGGAGGTCACTCTTGACGGTTTCATCAGTAATCATGTTTTTCTCGATTCCCGTGCACATTTCAGCCCACATCATTCAGGCTTTAAATGTTTAAACAGCTACGAAACCGGCTTCCTACTGTTTGCCTTCTTTCTTGTTCCTCAGTTCCTCTTCCCTTTACAATTTCAGATTTCTTGGTTTGAAGCTTTTTGATTCTTCGCTCTGAACTGAGTTCTCTATGTCTGATTTGCGGATTCGCAGTGCCCCCTTTCTTCAGTTTGGCTCCTGGATTGTTATTCGTTGTACCCTCCTTGCTAGGTACATTTTCTTGCATCTTTTCTCGTTCTGGATTCCTCGAATTCGAGGTGGTTGTTGTATTTCTGGGCTTATCGTTTCTTTTACTTCTGGATT
This sequence comes from Ilex asprella, assembly GCA_023539305.1. Taxonomy (NCBI): domain Eukaryota; kingdom Viridiplantae; phylum Streptophyta; class Magnoliopsida; order Aquifoliales; family Aquifoliaceae; genus Ilex; species Ilex asprella. The sequence goes on from CM042192.1 coordinate 32,487,783, forward strand.
CGTGACCGCTGCTTGTCTCCTCTTCCCCTCTTTGTGACTTGGGGTTCCATCGTTCATATTCTTTGTGTAGAAAGCTATTGTGCTAACCCTAGGGTTATTAAGGAGTGTTTAATCAGAGTTCCTTCTTTCTACCGTTCTTTCAACCTCCTTTTTCTTGTCCAGTTATGTCTGCTTCCTCTAGAGCCACTCCTTCGTCTGTTTCCCTTCTAGGAGATAAGTTCGTCGAGGATGACGTCGACTTAGGGGAGGTGGGCGAGGAAATTGACAACTTCCCAGGTGTCGATCCTACCGATCCAGAGGTGAAGGTTAACGAGCCCCCCCTCAACCTTCTCCCCTGTGCCCTCAAAGCCTAGTAACGGCAAAGCTAAGGTCGATGGCATAGGAGTTTTGGATAGCGCCATCGGTGCGGGAGCTGCTCTTGGGGCTGCGAGACGTGTCGGCTCTAGCAACCTTTGTGCTATCGACTTGAGTGCCTTTGGTGACCGTTTCAGGTTTCCCCCTGGGATTCAGTTCTGGGATCCAGACATGGATACTCTGTATGTTTCCCAAGTTCATAAGATGGTCTGCTTCTTTCTAGCTGCCTTTGAAAACGGCTTTCGCTTTCCCATACACCCCTTCATAAAAGGAGTCCTTCAATATTTCAATGTTTTTCCCGCTCAACTCTCTCCTAACTTTTGGGGTGTTCTGGTGGGTCTCCTAGTTCTTTTCAAGAAAAACATGCTCAGAGTTCCCACAATTCCCTTACTCATGGAACTCTTCAATGTTAAACTTACTGTTTCTGAGGATTTTTGGATATTTTCAAGCGAACCAAGGCCCAAGAAGTTATATCTGACCTCTCGAGCTCTCACAAGGGCTGGAAAAAACACTTCTCTTATATGGGTGGTCAGGGGTGAGAGTATGACTCTGCCGATAAGACAGATACACTCCCCATTCCCAGGGATTGGTCTGTTCCCGATAATTTGGGTGAGTTTCTGAGTTAAGCTAGCTAAGATCAGGCTTGCCACGTTGCATTCTAACTTCACTTTATTTATTTCATGTTTCAGGCTCGCGACTAGGGCTCAGTGCTGAAGACGAACGGGTCCTGCTAGAATTGAAGAAGTGTAAACCCAAAAGGTACTTTGACCTCATCCAGCAAAGCGTTCTCATTAGGGAGGGGTTCAGTTTTCCAGGATCATCGACTGAATTTCCTATTCCCCTTTCTATTGAAGCCCCCATTCCTCAACCTGTCGAGACTCCTCTTCCTCTTTCTGTTTTTGTGACTGACGAGGTGGCAGGTAGTATTCTTATCTTTTGTCGGCTGTCACTTTTCCCTTCCCTTCACTAACCCCTTTCTTCCTTGCACTTTCTAGGTTCTTCCTCAATGAAGATCACTCCCAAGGAAATCCAGGCTAAGCTCGAGCAAGTGAAGAAATGTGGGAAAAACAGTAAATCAAAAGCTGAGGTTGGCTCTGCAAGCAGCCCCACTACCCGAGCTAAGGCCTTAAAATTGGGGATGTTTTCTTCTCCTGCTATGACTACCATCACACCTGCTCCATCATCGAGCGTCCCTCAGGTCTTGGCCTCCTCTTCTCCTCCAAGGGTTCAGATCGCCTCTAAACGGGCCTGCGATTTAGGCACTACTTCTCCTTCCTCGTCAGAGGTTGAGGAAGCTCTGGGGTTGATTTCCCATCTTCATTCTGAAACTGTTTCCTATAGTGCCTCTGGAAAGACCCTAAAGTTGCCTTTGGGGAAATCTGACATTGTGAAAGGGGAACAACTCAAGGTAGAAGAGGGCGACAACTCTTTCTTTGAGGATGCTAATCTTTCCGCAAGGGCCATTTCCTCTGTCCTTCTTGATTCTGATGTCATAAGGGCCTCTTCTCTACCTTTTGAGGAGTCTCTCATCTTGGCTCTTCAAGGAGAAGCTACTGCAAATGTTTATATTGTTAGGTTCCCCTATTCTTTATGATCTCGTGCTAATCACTTTTTGATTCCTTCCTGTCTCCAGCTACCCATTCATGTAAAGAGCTTAGTGGGAAGGGCCCGATCGACAGAGAGCTCTACTAAGGTTCTGAAGGCATACGAGATTAAAGTGGTAGAACTTGCTTTTGATAAAGATGGCCTATGGGCTCAGGTGCAGAGCCTTTAGGAGCAGATGGAGAGGCAAGTTTCTGCCTCAAAGGGTCGGCAGATTGCGAGAGATAAAGCTGAGGAAAGGGAGAAGAAAACTAGGGATGAGCTATATGAGGCCAGGGAGGAAGAGAAGAGAACCAGGGATGAGCACAAAACGACCAAATAGGAGCTCAAGCTAAAAACCGAGGCCTGGGCTAAGGCCAGCTAGGAAGCTTTTGCTCCTCAGAGTTCGTTGGGGAGCTTGAGGCAAGATTATCTTACCGTTACTGAAGCGAATGGTACACTTTGTGGCAAGCTTGAGGAGCAGAAAGCCACTGCCAAGGAGAAAGATGTCCTTATTGCCGAGCTCAAAGATGATGTTGCCATCTAGTGGGTTACTAGGTGGCTTGCTTTTCAGCGCAAGGCAAAGAAGGCTTATCTGAATCTTAACTTTGACTTGGCTATCCTAACTGAGGAGGAAATGGAGGAATCTGATTCCGATAGCGAGGAGG
>CM042192.1:32498032-32520743 GCA_023539305.1 Ilex asprella
TTTGTAACTCATAATTCCTAGGTCTGACCACCCTTGAAATAATATAGGGTCCTTCTCACTTAGGTCCTAACTTCCCATGAGTTGGGTCATTCCTTGCAAGCAGAAGTTTCCTGAGCACTAGGTCCCCAACCTTAAGGGTATGTTTGGTATATTTTTTGGGATGGGTTTGGATTGGCTTGATGAAACCTGGGTTTGATTTAAAGATGGGATTCAAAGATGGGATTCAACTTTTAATGATGTTCATACCCATGTTTGGTATGCGCAGGGATATGTGATTATTATGGTAATATATTTGTATTTAAATGACTATTTTACCATTTACCTAATTTGTATATATGAGGAATATAGGAGATATAAGGGTATAAATGTCATTGATATGTTAAACCACCAAACCCACTTATGAAACCCACCCCTCCCTTGGGTTTCATGAAACCCATGAATGAGGATTTCATGACCGGGCCATGACCAGGCCAGGTCTGGAATCCTATCCCTACTTGACACATACCAAACATAGGTTTAAGGGGGTTTACTCCCTAACTCATGTTCCCAAACCCCATACCAAACACACCCTAAAGCTTCTATGTCTGACTTTTCTGTCATAATACCTTGTTATTTTTATCTGGTAGTCCTGGATGCGGCGCAAAGCCTCGTCCCTTTTGTCGTCCAAGAGATCCAGATTCACTAAAAGTGATTCATCATTGCGTTCAGCATCTGCAAACTCTATTTTTGGTGACAAGAGCCCCACCTCGACTGGTGCTACTGCTTCAATACCGAAGGCCAGAACAAACGGGGTTTCTTGGGTTGTAGACCTAGCTGTGGTTCTGTAGGCCTATAAAACTTCAGGGAGGTATTCCACACATTTTCCCTTCAAGTTTTCTAGCTTGGTTTTCAGAGCTGTTTTTATGGTCCAAATGGTGACTTCTGCCTATGCATTGTACTGAGGATGAGCCGGAGCTGAAAAATAGTTCTTTATCCTGAGCTCGGTACAGAAGTTTTTAAACTTCGGGTTGTCGAACTGCTTTTCGTTATAGGATACGATGGCTTTTGGAACTCCAAACCTGCAAACTATCGACATCCAAACAAAGTTTTATACCTTTTGCTCAATGATCATTGCCAATGGTTCAACCTCTGCCCATTTTATGAAGTAATCTACCCCAACTATGGCAAACTTGCATTGTCCCACACCCGTGAGGAGGGGCCCAAGTATATCCAAACCCCATTGTTAGAATGGCCAAGGGCTCACCACTGAGGTTAACAATTCAGGTGGTCTGTGAGAGATATTGGCGTGTTCTTGGTAGATCTTACATTTTTTAGCCAAGTCTGTGGCATAATTGAGCATGGTGGACCAATAACATCCCTGTCTTAGTTTCTTTCTTGCCAAGGTCTGAGCTCTAATGTGATTACCGCAGATTCCCTCTTGAACCTATTCGAGTATATAGTTAGTGTCCTCATCTCCCACGCATTTAAGGAGAGGTGTTGAAAAACCACGTTTGTACAATTTCCCCTGTAAAATAGAAAATCTAACTAACCTGGTTCTTAGTTTCGCAGTTTCCTTGGGATCTCCTGGGAAGGCTCCATCCTGTAGGTATCCTATGATGGGATCCATCCAGCTCGGCTGAGCTAAGATTGGGAACACTTCTCCTCCCTCGATTATTACTGTAGGCTCTGCTGAGCACTCCACTGGTATCAGCCTATCTAAGTTTTCTTGCGAGACGGTTGCTAGTCTCGCCAAAGAATCTGCTCGTGAATTCTATGACCTGGGGATTTGTCTGATCTTAACCTGCACAAACTTCTTAATTAATTCTTGTACTTTTCTAAGGTATAGGACCATCTTCTCACCTCTCGCTACATAGGACTTCTCTATTTGCTTCACCACTAGTTGAGAGTCACTGCAGATTTCTAGCTGTTCTACCTCCATAGAGTGAGCAAGATTGAGCCCAACAATAACAGCCTCATATTTGGCCTTATTGTTTGAAGCCTTAAACCCAAATCTAAGGGCGTATTCAACGTCTATCCCATCTAGAGAAGTCAAAATTAAACCTGCACTACTCCCTTGAGTATTAGCAGCTCCATCTACTGAAAGTTTCCAAATAGGAAGGTCAGGTACTAGCGGCGTGGCCTCTATGGGTGTTGCTGTCATGAATTTTGCGATGAAATCTGCCCCTTGATGGCTATCCTTGGCTTGTACCTGATATCAAATTTGCTGAGCTCAATAGCCCACTTAATAAGTCTCCCTGAAGATTCTGGGTTGTGCAACACCTGTTTCATTGGCTGTTCTTTTGGGACTTCTATAGTATGAGCTTGGAAGTATGGTCTGAGTCTCCTAGCTGTCGTTACCAAAGCTAAAACAAGCTTCTCTATTTTTGAACATCTCTCCTGTGCCCCCTCAGAGCTCTGCTGCAATAGTAGACTAGTTGTTGAGCTCTGTCTTATTCCCTAACCAGTGCCACACTAGTTGAGAAATCTGAGACGGCTAGGTAAATGGTAAGCACCTCCCCCTCTAAGGGGCTCACCAGTATGGGAAGGCAGCTTAGGTATACCTTCAAGGCTGCGAATACTTCTTCACACTTAACATCCCACTAGAATGCCTTCTTCAAAATTTGGAAGAAAGACTGGCACTTATCACTCGATCTAGATACAAAGTGACTCAAGGCAGCTATTCTTCTAGTCAAACGCTGCATTTTCCTCGTATTTGAGGGAGGTTGCATATCCAGCATTGCTCTTACCTTCTCTTGATTAGCCTCTATTCCTCTGTTGTTAACTATGAAGCCCAAACACTTTCCTGCAGAGACCCCAGAGGCACACTTGGCGGGGTTAAGTTTCATCTTGTATTCCTTCAGAATCTGGAACGATTCCGCTAGGTGCTCTATGTGGAGCTCCACTTTGAGCGACTTGATTAACATGTCATCAATGTAAACTTCCATGGACGTCCCAATCTGCCTTTGGAACATTCTGTTCACCAACCGCTGGTAAGTGGCTTCCGCTTTTTTCAACCCAAAAGTCATTACCTAGTAGTTGTATGTCCCCTGTTCAGCCACAAAAGAGGTCTTCTCCTGGTCATTTGGGTCCATCCTGATCTGATTGTAGTCTGAAAAGGCATCCATGAAGCTGAGTAGCTCATGTCCAGCTGTGGCAACTACTATGAGGTCGATTCGAGGTAGGGGAAAGCTATCCTTAGGGCATGCCCTATTGAGGTCAGTGAATTCAATGCAAAGCCGCCATTTCCATTGATCTTCTTGACAAGGACCACATTGGCTAACCAGACAGGATAGTCTACCTCTCAGATGACTTTTGCATGGAGGAGTTTGCTGACCTCCTCATTGATAGCCTTTTGTCTTTCAGGGGCGAAGCTCCTCCTCTTCTGCCTGAACGACTTGCAGGTTGGATTTATGCTGAGCTTGTGTGTGATGACTATGAGATCAATGCCTTTCATGTCTTCTTGCTTCCAGGTGAAGACCTCCATGTTTTTCCTGAGGAACTAGACAAGGAGATCTTTAATTCCGTCACTTAGCTTAGATCCCACGTAAACGAGGTGCTCTGACTCATCGTCGAGCTGTACGGGCTCCAATTCCTCTGATGGCGTTGGTCTGGTATCTAGCTTTCCCTCATGTCAAGCTCACCTAATTGGATATTCTCCACCTCTTTCTTCTTTACTGACGCCATATAGAACTCTCGTGTTATATGCTGGTTTCCACAGACCACTCCAATCCTATTCTTAGTTGGGAACTTCACTACAGGGTGATAAGCATAAGGGATTGCCCTTATAGAATTGAGTGAGGGTCTGCCTAGCAACATGTTATAGGCAGAGGGTGCATCAACTACTAGGAACTTGACGGTTGCTGTGACTTGGCAAGGTGGGTCACCTAAGATGAGTACGAGCTAGATTGCTCCAAGGGGTAACACTTTTTCCCCTGCAAACCATAGTAAGTGAGCACTCACTGGCTCCAGTTTCTCCATTCTTATGTCCATCTTATCGAATGCAGGTGCAAAAATGATGTCTGCTGAACATCCGTTATCAATCAGAACTCGATGGACGATTTTGTTTGCCACCATAGCCCTTACCACTAAAGGATCATCATGGGGATACTAGTAACCTTCTAAATTTGAATTCAAAAAAATGATGGTCCTATCGAGGCGTGGATTCTTAATTTGAGGTGGGCTTTCTTTGCTGTGCTAGATTCTCCTCTTCCCACAAACCCTCCTAATATGACCCAGAACTCCCCCAAAGGATGCTGATGTTGTGCTGGGGCTTGCTGCTGAGGTGGCGAAGGCAAAAGAGCTCGGTTTTGGTTGTCATGGGCTACGAAGCGACGTAGCTGTCCTCGATGGATCAAGAACTCAATCTCTTTTTTCAACTGAAGGCAATCATCGGTGTGATGACAACGATCCCTGTGGTAATCACAGTATTTTGTAGGGTCTCTCTTTACTGGGTCCGCCTTCATTCGAGGTGGCCACCTTAAGAACTTCTCGTGCTGCACCTCATAAAGGATCTACGATATTGCTGCAGTGAGGGGAGGGAGCTCCTGAGGTGTGTACCTTGTTGTAGCCCTAGATTCAGAGGTCCTAGGCGATTTCTAACGTCTCCCCTTCCCTTGGAAATCTATCCAGTCTTCTTTCCTTTTCCCCTTTGGGACTTCGATCCTTCTCATTTTCTTCTTTCCCTTTATCCTTCTAGGTAGAGCAGCTCCCCACCTACGAGAGAAGAGCTTCCTAACCATTTACGTACTTCTTTGCTTTGGCGAGCACCTTTGCCATGCTTGCATGAGGGTTCTTCGAGATGGAAAACATCAAATCTTTGGATTGCACTCCCAAACTGGCTATGATGGAAAACTTTTCATCTGGGACATCCACCTTCAATGACTCCGAATTGAACCTTTGAACATAAGTCCTCAGGTCCTCTTCGGGTCCCTGTTTTACACTCAACAAATGGTAGCTTAGCTTCCAACAGATCTGCGCCCCTATTAAATGGGGCACAAAAGCCACTGAGAATTCTTTAAAGGACGAGATCGAAGCTGGTGGGAGTCTATTAAACCACGCCAGGGCAGAGTTCTTTAACGTGATGGCAAAGGTTCTGCAATGCACATGGTCCTGATACCCATGCAACTCCATTTGATTCTTAAAGGTATTAAGATGGTCTATAGGGTCTTTTGTTCCGTCAAAAGGATCTATTTGCAGCATTTTGAATTTCGATGGGAGAGGAATGTGCAGTATATTGGTGGTGAATGGGGATTCAGCCTGTTGTACCAGGGCGTCCATTATAACCGGTGCCTTGTCTTTTACCACCTCTTTCATGTGGCTGAGCTCTTGCTGGATGTCCTTAAAGCGTTGTTCCCAATGCTGCTCTCTTCTTTCCAGCTGGTAAGGAAAGAAATAACTTCTCTCCACCCCTTGTTCTGGCTCTGTACTTCTTCATTGTGGGCGTTTCTAGGAGGTATGTGGCGTACCTTCCTTATGGTTTGTCTACTTTCTCCTTCCTCATTGGCCTCTTTAAGGGGGTCGAGGTATCGCGGCTCTTTATGTTGGGGATCATTCTAACCTTCTTGGGTCGGGGGTCGTTCTTGTGGGCACCCCAAGAACTTCATAAGCTCGTTTTGTTGTAGCAAATGTTGATTTGCCAAGCTTAAGGCCTCCAATTTGTTGTTTGCTGGGGGATTCCCCAAGGGTGGATTGGCTTCCAGGATGTCTTCTACTTGCCTACAATTAGCAGCGTTTGGTTGATCTTGCACTCGTGGAGGAGGGTTTTCTTGACTTCTACTCATGTTGTGGGTTTAGATCATCAGTCCCTGAAAGATCAGCTTATTTGTTACAGGAACAGTCGTTCCCACAAACGACGTCAAACTGATGGTGTAAAATTTTGTGGGTGAGCAGAAGGTAGGGGTGATGTTATTTCATATGGAACTGAGCTACAAGGCTCGTGAGAATGATTGCGGGAAGAACTCAAACGATAAAGGGGTTACATAGTAAAAATATAGTGGTTCACCGGCCCAAGGAACTCGGCTAGTCCACTCGTTAAGGGAGGCTCTTGCTCCTTTTTTTCTTATTGATCTCTATTGAGGATTACAAGCTATGCGATATCTCTCTCCCTCTCTTGCCTCTAGGGTTGTGCCTATCATTCTCTACCCTCTGGTTGGGGATTCATCCTGCTTATATAGCCTCATGCTTACCTCTAATCTGGGTTAATTTCCTTTAATCATGGGATTTGTTTCCTCCCTCTCCCCATGGATCCCTTATGTAAGGGCTAGCGTCGAGGGAGTTATCTCAAAACCTTTGTCTTCCCTTTGTAGGATTCTCCATAGTTTTAGGAGAAGATCTTGGTTGGTTAAGAGTTTAGCGCCTTGGATTCAACTTGGCTATTGCTTCGGTGGTACTTACTGTCATCAAGTTGTTTCCTTTCTAATTCTGCTGTCTCTCAGCTGGTCGGGAGCTCTAAATATGCCTTCTGAGCTTTGATGCTTTCGAATGACCTCACGTCCTGACCTCATTACCCGAGCCCACATTTGGAGCTTTATTTGAGGTATCATCAGATCCATCACTTTTTTTAGATTTTATAAAGTTTAACGTTAATTTTTGTCAATGAGTTTAATGTAAATTTTTGTCAATGAGAAATACTTGATTTAATTTGTCTTCTGAAAAAATATATTCAATGTAATCCCAAGATAATATAGAAACATATAATAATGTAATAAGTATACGGGGAAAAAATCTCGCACATGATATTGAGGGTGATATGACTTTTGTGTGCTCAATTTTTGAGAAAAATCGAAAAAAGTGCAGATTCTTCCTATAAAAGAACCAACTACTAGAGACCAAGGGTAGAACGGCCAAAATCACTCCAATGCTTAAATTAATAAGGATTTTAAGAGTAAGTAAACCAATTGCAAAGAAAGCACCACCGAGTGGGGTGGTCCAATGTGTATCGGCTGAACTTTTCACCCTAATGTTAGAGGCTCAAGTTTTCGAGTCCACATTGAGACTCGGCAGTTGATCGCTATACTAGCCTAGCTAGATTCGTTTCTTAGAGTAGTAACGGGCACGATTAAGGGTCTCATGATCCTACTAGTGAGGGTCTATCAGAGTGATTTCTAAAGCGGTCTCCTTTATCCCCACCCTTTTTTTTCACAAGAAAAAAAAATTGCTCGAAAATAAGTGCATCCCTTAGACTTAAGTTGAAGTTGATCTTTTATAGTGGTCTTTTAGGGTTTTCATCATTGGTAGTACAAGGTGACTTTAGTCAAATCTTCCTTAATTCGTTGGGGAATCTTTTCATACTTCCTTTCTTATTTTTTGATTCTTTATTTCACATGTTTCGAATGTGCACCTACAATTTGGGCAATTTATTTATTGGCTACCTAACACCGCTCCTAGTTATTCGAGATAGCCTAGCTATCTCTTTGCTCATGTTTTTATCAATGCCTAGGCTTCATCCTATAAACTTTCTCAACTATCTAGGGATGACCTAGTTATTTGATCTTATTTGGATAGAGCTCATTCTCCAAAAGATAAGAGTCAAACAATTGCCTTACTCTAGTCTCGTAGCATCTCTTTGAGAGCATACTTCATAAGGCTCTGCTCGATGCACACATCCCTACTCTGGAATACTTTTTGCCTAGTAGACCACTTGGTTAGGCTTCTAGTAAGTCTGCTTGGCTAAAGCAAAAGTATGCTCAACCAAGCTATAGTGTTTTTCGGTTGAGCCTTTATCTGCTCGGTCATTGTTCAGTTAAGCCTTTTTCTATTCGGTTATAGTAGATTCATTCCAAATAACTCTTTTCATTACATGCAAAATACCATGTATTCAAGTTCAATTTTCAAATGATGATAAAAAGTTTTGAACCCCTTCTCTTGCCCCAAGGGAATGTTTTCTATGTGGCACACTAAGAGACATTCTTTGTTTTTAATAATTTTCCACATTAATTGCCTTGTATCATTCCTTAGGAAAAGACATTTTTTGTGCCCCTTCACTATAGAAAATGGCCATTTATATCATTCGTTACAATGTTGAATGATGCGACTGCAATCTCAAGATTGCAGCTCTCTATCTTGTTCACGGTTTCCCAATAACGATGAGCATACTCGCATATAGTTTCATCCTATTTCATCTTTAAAGAAATTAGTCCTCAAATGTCCTTTGGATGTGTACTCCTAGAAATGAACTGAGCTCTAAACTACTCAGCCAACTGTACCCAACTATTGATTGAGTTTCTTAGGAGATGATCGTACCACTTCATTGACGACTCTCCCAAACTACTTAGGAACATTTTTGTAAACCCTACATTCTTATCGTTGTATAGTAATGTAATTATATTTTTGAAATGTTAATATATGCAATGATGTACGCATGAACTACGTAGATTATAAAAGTAGAAATAAAAATGTTAGGCAAGATAATAGGGTATGTAGTGGAAGTTATGAAGTATTTCGGAGTTCAAACACATTTTACATAAAATTGGGGATTTAGGATTTTGGACACTGCCAAGTATTTGGACCATAAAGTTTTACCCTGATATTCGTTTAATCTGAAATTGGTACAATAGATAATAGATTTCTAGGGCTACAAAATGGTATTTCACAAAAAAAAAAATTAAATTGACCTCTAAATAGATCAAAACTTCACTGGACATTTTAGAAGAAACTTGGAGTTCGTTTGAACGTAAATCGACATGAAATCTCTTCTCCTTGTCTTGAAAACCATAGTTTTTAAGAAAAATAGGTTTGTCTCTCAGTATTCTTTTGTTCTTGATTTCAAAACTCTAATGCTTTGTATTGAACAATAAACTGATATTTTTTATGATCTCTTGCATATTTTCTTAAATTGTTATATTAGAATAATACATCTGAAATTTGAGGATTTTTGGATTTGCTTGTGATTTGAGGAAACGGGTTTGTATTATATCTCTTATGGATGTTTGGATGACCATGGGTGGCTATTGATCGGGTATTGTAGAGTGGGTAGATTCGTTTCTAACTCCGTACGGGTTTGAAGGTTCTATACCACTCGTAGTGGGGTTGGTGCCTTATGAGGAGCAAACAACTATTCGCCCACGTGGAATCGCGGCTGAAGGTTAGTATACTATTCCTAGATTGGATCGTCCCTGCCGATGCTTCGATATACGCCTTTCCTAAAGTTGTATATCCTCGCGAGGATTGGGTGTGTGTGTGGGCCAGAATATTCTCAATGTGTGTATTCATGCAAAGTCTTACGTCATACATGAGATACAGATACATAATATGGGTAATGGCATAATGTGGTTAATGGTACATTATGGGTTATGATACATTTTTAGGAAATGATACATTTTGGGAATTGGTTTATTGTGGTTAATAGTACATTATTTGTAATGGTTTTTCATTGGTAATGGTTTATTGTTGGTATTGGTTTAATGTGGGGAAAGTGGTTTTTTCTTCTTCATTTACCTTCTTGCTACTGTGTAAACTTGAGATCAGATGAACTAACACTTTTTTATTTCAAAAGTTATATATGATATTTTTGAAATGAGAACAACTGTTTTCTATGCTTTTGAAACCTTGTTCGAGTTTGAGAGGATTTTCTACAGAGCTTAGTGCTCACTCCCTACAAACAACATTCTTTTCAAATTTTAGAGGAACAGCTCGAAGTGGACGAGCAGGTACTTTGGGAAGCTCAAATGGATGGGCATGTGGATCCGGAGGGGGATGTCTAGAGTTGTTCTTGTTATGTTCTAGACTAGGAGATTTATTTTTAGATAATGTTCATGTAAATATTTTTCTCGTTCCGCTGCGAGATAATAGTTTGACATATTCTTTTGGATGATGTTATAGATATTATGGATGATGAATAAAAATTTCTTTACTTATGGATCTTATTAGTTACTCTCATGATGTGAATGTGTTTAAATAGCAATGTTGTCCGAGGGGGATTTTGGGTCGTAACAATTGTGCACGTTAGTACTTCGTTTTACTTGTGAATAACCATAAGCTGTCTTAAGTGGTGAATATGTCTAATCAGATCTCTTTGACTATCATAGAGTTTGAAGCTCGGGACCACAAACTTTCTATGGATCCTTTCTTTTTCTATCCACCTCGTGAAGGAGGACACCTCCATTCCCCAATAGTACTCTCTTGTTGCACTCTTGGCCAACTCCCTAGCCAAATTTCTTTTTAGGGTGCTTTAACCGGTTGTTAAGTTCCTAGTCCTCAACCTGAATAGATTTCCTCTTCCAGTGCCCTATCGTGCGTATCTTCCTTACACCTACTTATGCGTTCAATGGGGCTACAACTACGGTTGTACTGGGCGTACCCTTTTTAACATTTGTTGCCTGATGGTCAGACTCCACAATGCCCCTCTCAATACCTCATTCTCTTGTCTAAGCTTTTCCTCCTTCTGTTGGGACCTCCTGAGCATGACGTTATGGGCATCCAGTTGGCCCTTAAAGGATTGGACCAGTTTAAAGAAAGTTGAAATCTCTTCATCGATCATGGGAGCATCGATTTGGCGGTCAATATCCTAAGTATGATATGGCCAAGAGGTTTTATTGCCGCGATCCACTCATTCTTCATTTGAACTACCAGTGGAACTGACCCTTATGTCACTATTGAAGGTTGGGACACCCGATAGTTACATCCAGGCTCATACTCATTGAATTATTGGTTGTTATGTGTTGAATCTTGCATGCTTTGTAGATTTGATATAACTAAGTCTATTGTTTTTTTTCCACAGATGACACCCATTGTACAAGGAAATAAATCTTACAGATAACATTGAGGATGACGTGAATTTTGTGCACTTGGTTCATGGGAGAAAATGAACAAAGTGTACATTCTTCCTGCAAAAATGATCAAACTGCCAGGAGTCGGGGGTGGACTGGCCAGAGGTGCTTGCCCTTCAAAGGAGTTGTATTTTCACCAAAGCTCTCAAGTGTAAGAGAAAGATATCGTGTAGTAATTTGAACAAAATTACAAGGTCATTTCCTTAGGGAAAGAATTTTGAATCCAAATTGATAAAAACAAAATGAAAAAGCTCTTTGAAGTTGAGAATTTTAAAGCTAACTACTAATGAATTGAAATTCAATAACTAAAAAAACTGGATAATCTTCAGAATTCATCCCACCTATGATGGAAGAATTCTTACTCTAGAAATTGTAGGAAACACCACAATTATTTGTACCAAGTCTAATTGATAGAAATAACAGGGACGTATACTAACCAATTAGGTTTCCATGTTCAATCAATCGCATGAACGTTACAACTCTAGTTTAAGGCATACACCCTACTTCATAGGTTTAGGATTCCTTCCTCAGATCATCTAGAAGAAGACTACTCACTCATGATAATAAAAATAACATAAAGCTTAAAAGTAGACATGATTGACTACAAAAAAGTAAATGATAGAATTGAAATTGAGTGCTTGTATTGAAAAATCGAATTCAAATAACAGAGCTTTGAAAGTAAAGACAATTGAAATTTAATGTTGCTTGAAATAAATAATTGAAAGATTGAACGTTGAATAAATTTCTGTTGAACAAACCCTAAAAATTGGTGAAAGAGGAATCCTAAAAACCTATGTAAAATTGGTGAACAACCCCCACTTGATTTACCAAAGAGTCTCTATTTATAGTGATTAAGAAATAGAATCTTCAGTTTCTTTCAAAGATATCAATCTCAAAATTATCTTCCAATTCTATTGGTTGAGCAACCTCAAAAGATTTGGCAAAATTTGATCTTTAATTATGTTTCTAGGAAGTATCTACCCTGATCTATCAGTAGCACAACAGACCTACCGGTAGTTCTCTACATGTCTAGAATTTATGATACTTTTGCAACTTCTCTTACCTGTAGTTAACCCATTCGGACTCTTCTGATAAAGGTATTGAGGCTTCAGCTACCGGTAGAATGTGATACAACTACCGATAGAACTTCTCTAATGAAAACTTGTAAACTTCTATGAGCTCAACTACCTATAGAACTAACTTCTAACTGGTTGAACCTTGCATTTCTCTCTTCCAACTGGTAGAACATCTATAGGTAGTTCTTCTATTTTCCTCAATTAGCTTTGTTAGGCCCACGACTTCATCTAATCCCAACCACACTCTTTGCAACCATGTTCCTTATCATCATATCCATGCTAAAACTTCATATTTGATCCTATAATACCTGCAGCACCAAAATCAAGGCTTAAGCGTTGCTAGTCCCTAGCAACCGTTAACAAGAGAACAAAGATGAATTACAAACAATTCTCAAAACAACCATAATAACAATGAAAATAATAGAACTATAAAACATAAATCTAAAAGAACACAAGACATTAAGATCAAAAGAAATATTCATCAAAATCAATCAGAGTCTTTCAAGTACAGTAGGCACTCAAAGGACTCAAAATTAAGCCTACATCCTATAGGTTCTTCCACCCCAATTAAACCAAAACTAGAGTTCTAAAACTTAATCATAAAGCCTAAGTGAAACAATAAATAAGGGAGAAATTCAACTACTGACATCATAGTTATCCTTAGATGCATCTTTCTCCCCACTCTCCTCATCATCATTTGTACTAGCCTTTTCTTCTTCTTCACTATAACTCTCACTATTCTATTCCCTGAGCACCACATCCTGCCCAGCAGAAGATGTATGATCTGTGAAGAAGGACATGGTGGAATCGACTGGCTAGGGAAAATATGCCCAAGCAACCTCGTTATGGCAGTCATTAGCCAATCTTTCTTCCCCTCACACCTTTCAGGGCACTGCCTCATTTCAATGGAAGAACTCTCCACTCCAACCATTCTTTCCTCTAACCTACTAACCTTTTGCGATATTGTTGCTCTAGAGGTGGATGGTGATACATTAGTAGTAGTAGCTATAGGGCTAGAATGAGTGGCATCTTCCCTAGACAAGGTGGCACTCTTACTTTTGCTTTGGCATCCAATGGGACCGATCTTAGGTGGCCATAGCAAGTCATCATTTGTCTGCTTGACTTTGGCATCCAATAACAACTTAGGCACCATGTGGGGGTAAGGTATGTTCGCCCTTGATTAAAGGGTAGTCATGAAGATCTAGTCCGTGTACTTGCCTTGAAACGAGGAGTCTGTCCACGCAAGAGTCATCCATGTTATAGCTCTCGATTATACAAAGTACCTTAGCTTTGCTAGATGCAATTAATCATCCAATAAACAAGGGGATAAACATTAAGCATTAGAACAGTGCATAAATATAACTTTTGGATAATTTATACATGTCTTTCACCTCTTACTAAAGAGTGAACGAGAAACTAGTCACTCTTCATGGCTTCGGTAAAGCTAAAAAAGTGAGTGATGTTCATCCCTCTAAGTAGAAGACTCTACAAAATAAAGGCACAATAACAAGGAGCCAATCTTCAACAAAGAATGAGTGAATCATGTTCCACCCTTCACGGCTTTGGCAAAGCTCTAGAAAAATGGAAGAGTTTCACTCCTCTAAGAAAGAACGAAGCTCAAGCAATGGAAGTAAAAGACATAAACAAAGGGATGTATATAATAACATGTATGTAAAGACTAAAAAGTAAATAGAGAAACTAAAACTCTTAATACAAACAAATGTATACTTGAATGTAAAGACTAAAAGTAAATAAAGAAATTCAAACTCTTAATACAAGCAAATATAAACATTAATGTAAAGAAATGAGTGAGAGTCTAAGCCTCCCAACTGTCTACCAAAGAGGAAACTAAGAAAATCTGTAAGTAGAAGTGCTACCTTTTCTCTCCAAAAAATGGGAGTATTTCTAGGCAAGGAGAAGGCAGCAGTTGTGAAGAAATAGTGCTTGCCGCCTAAGTCAAAGTGAAAAGTCAACGACTTTGTCGACAGTCTGTCGAAAGTCAACGACTTTGTCGTGAGTTGGCATTCGAACGTTGTTGCTATTTTTGCTTTATAGGCGTTTAAACGGTGAATAGCGTTCGAACGTTTCTTCTATCTTTGCTCTAAGGGCATTCGAATGCCAGATGGGATCTGTCCTTACCACTCAAACGTCAAATGGACTATGGTCCTTTGTGAAAATCTCCTGCCACACTCCATGCAGAACTTGTCATATATTTTTAGCCACATGCCATGTCTTCAGTCTGGTCTTTGTCAGTGCTCTAGTGGACGTTCCAATTTGAGTTGACGTTCGAACATTGGTTCTTTGCACCTCAGGACTTTGGTTCTTGGCTGCAACACATTCTGGTTTGGCTCTTTTAAGCATTCAAACGTGAGCTGGTGTTTGAAAATTATTTCTCTATTACAAGCTTTTCCAATTTGTTCCTAATGTGTTGGTATTACATTCAAATGTATTTTTTGTTGCCCTTGAACCCTTTTTTCACTTTAGAACCTGAAATGTCATCATTTAAACTTCATCAAGTATAATTACTCCAAAAAGGGCATAATAATATGCTATATTTGAGTACTAATCACACCCCCAACTTAGATATTGCTAGTCCCTACTAATACAATAATTAAATGTAAATCTATTTCTAATGCCTTTTTCGTAAGTCATCCGGTTGCATTTAGCTTATGGAACAAGTCATTAAGCCACTAGGTTTACCCCAGTGGACGAGTGTTGTCTCGTGAGGGTTTCCAGTAAAACTACCCTCAAACTTCGTTTGAACAAATGTGTATGTGAGGTTGCTAATAAAAATGAATTAGCATCATGGTCGTTGAGACATTTAACCTTGAATTATGACTTATAACCTACATTTCTTTTCCATTGGTAATCACTCTATGCAAAAATTAGCACCTGTCACATTAGCATTTGGAATTCCCTGAGTAATAGGATGGTCATTTTAGATACAAGAATTGGTATATAACAAATATTTTACTGTACCACCCTCCATGGATAGCTTTGATTTCACAAAACCTTTCTTGGATTGCTCTCAGCAAAACAAATCGCTCTGATTTTAGTGACTTATCTCTCACAAGGCATGTGATTTTAGAAGATGGCCAATTAAAAAGAATCTCATGCACAATTAGTACAACAATGAAGTTTTGAGGAAAACAGACTTTACCTTGACATAATCTTATGGAAGAATATTGGTGCAATTAAAGAAATGCTATTTAACATACCCCAACTTCTGATTGACAACACACATATGCGTAAGACTTGAGATCAATTAGGGCTTTGAATAGGTTGTAATGTGGCTAGAGGTCAATGGCTAACGAAATGACGTCAATGGAGTTCAAAAGCAATCTCTTTTATGAATTTTAGCACACCCTTTTTTGATTTTTTGACATTTTTGTCTGGGAATGGTATTTCTTTCTTTTCTTTTTCTCACTTTTCACTTTCTTGGCAAGTCCCTGTCTTTTTATTTCTTTTTCACTTTCTATTATTTTCCTTAACTTTTTCCTTCATGCATCAGTGACTATCATCGCATTTTCCCTCTCTTTTTTTTTCTTTTCTGTATCACACTGATAGATAAGAGGGTGTAAGAAAATTAGATAGCAATAATATGTCAAACATATTTTCCTTGTGCCTTGGTTTACGTATGGGTTTCTTGAAAAAGAAACCATTCTTTGAAGACTCAAATATGGCTAACTAGAGATATAATTTTTTCAAAAGAAATGGCCCAGGCTCAAATTCAAAATAAAAGATAGCCTAAAATCACTTCTCAAGTATGCGCACATGCATGTGTTGTATGCATGTATTTCCTCTGGCATATGTCAACAGATTAATTTAGTTGCGTCAATCAAAACAAATTTAATGAGATTATTGAAAGATAGATAGTGAAAAACCTTTTTTGAGTAAATGTTGATATTATCTATGAAGCATCGTAAGGCTTAAGACTTATCGTGGATTTCTTTTGTTATCTCCACTGATTATGTCAAGTTTTCGAAGGAATGTCAATTCTGTACCGATTCCTTTTTCAATTCTGATCACTTTGTACCTTAAGAATAGCAATTACTGATGTACATTGGACAATTAAATTATAGAGATAGTATCAAGGTTCCAAAAATTAGGTTTCACATCTCGGTTGTTAAGTTGAGGTGTCAAACCGAATATGTGCTTAGTTATTATAACAAGCTACCTAAGAATTCACATTTGTTTCATCATCTATTAACAAGAATCACTAAAGTGCTAATTCTAAACATGCATTTTAAACAAATAAAAGTGATAAATTGAATCATTCCATTCACAAAATGTGATCACTTGATACACCAACATTAATAATCCAATTCATCCAGCAAAAGAAGTAACAGACCAAAAACTTGAAAATATCCATCAAACCAAGAAAGAAACATCACAGACAAAACAAAACAAACAAAAGAACAAAAAACCACAATTCCACCCAAGAATAGAGATATCCTCTCAATCTCCTCCATCTCCACCATCACTAGCTCAACCAACTCCACTGCCCCTTATCATGCTTAGCTTCGATGCTGAGCATGATGTCCTATAAAGAACGTTGGGGCATGCTAGGGTTTGTCTCCTTCTGAGTCTGCATGTGCTCTCTATTTAGCTCCTTTTCCTCCTCTTGATCCAATTCCTCTTGCACTTTGTTTTCTCCTCGGGCTGGTGGCACTTCTTGTCTTGCCTCTGGGTCACATTATGTCCTTGGCTTCTCTTGAAAGAGCTCTTGTTTACTGCGCCCATAAGCTTTTGGATTTCCATCTCGGGCCTTAGTCTGATCATATTCTCCATGCATATTTCAGTCACTAGGGTGCCAAAAGTAAGGGAACTCCTCTTCATATCGCACCCCTTTTTCATTTCACTTAGGGTGAGGGAAAGGAGATCGATGCTATGCCCCTTCCCAATTACGTAAAGCAGACGTGCCATGTCTGGCAAGACTTCATTCTTTCGTCCTGTAAGAGTGAAATTGGAGACTGTAATCAAATTCAACATCTTATATCTGTTGGTGAGCTCTCCTTGTCTTAGAAAATTCCGCCCCGACCATGAAAAGCAACCACCCCAGTCAATTCTTTACCCAACACGTTAAACACCACATCTTTCTTTGAAGGGTAAGAGGGTTTGTTTACTCAAGGTAACTCTTGTCGTGTTTCTTTGAGGTATGCCTCATCCACATCAATGTGGGTTCCTCAAACATATGTTCGGATTGCTCCATTGATGATCTCAGTGTTGGAGTAAAACTCCCTCACCAAGTCAACAATAGCATCCCCACCATTTCTGAAATGCCACACCCAGTCCCTTCTTTCCATCTCTTTTAACAGTCCAATCTCAACAAAAATCAGTGATGACAACATCTCTCTCACAGACTACAGCATGTTTATGGTAAAATTCCTCATAACTTTATGCCTTTAAGGCGCTGGAAAATCGAGTCCGATCATATTTCTTTGTCCTTTGCTTCCTCTCTCTCTACTATCACTTCTTCAACAAAATTTGGCTCTTGGCTCATTAGTTGAGTGCGCCTGGCAGGCAGCTTCACTCTTGGCATGGCGTTCGAACGTTAGAAGATCATGGGAGAGTGTTAAAAACTTGGATTTCTTGGTGTGGGGATGAAGCTTTTGATGTGGAGATGAGTTAGGGAGGGTCAAATTTGGGTATTTTTGGAGACTGAAGGTGATTTGAGGTCTGTGGAGTGAAATAGGGATCTAGGGTTTTTGAAAATTTGAGAGGGATTGGGGATTTTGAATTGAAAACGTCGATGCAAGCTTTTATAGTCTGAGTCTTGACGTTCGAACGTTAAGAACGTTCGAACGTTTATTGAAGAATTTTAAAATATCATTCGAACGTTGGTGTTGTTTGAATGTTAGGAGCTCACAATACTTTTGTATTATGTCAGAGGCCAAAGCACTGTAAGCTTTCAACATTCAAACAATCTATTGTCGTTCGAACATTTCTTTACATTCGAACGAACTAAGCTCCCAGTACTTTTGGTTTCATCAAAAAGTTCATCAGAGGTAGAGTACTGCAAGCTATCAGCGTTCAAACATGGGTGTCGTTCGAACGTTGATCCAAAACTAAAAAAAAAATTCTATACTATGTTACCCACAATCAAAACAATATATTTATAATAATTTGAACCAGATTTCAAGACGTCTCAGGAGAAATCCCTACACACGCTTTAGGTTGGTATTTTGGTATGTTCCTTACTCGACCCATATTTTCATTTTAGTCAAAAGAGTTAAAACAAAAAGGATTTTTACACTTTATACAAGAGATTCGGACCCTTGGCTTCTATTCCCAAAACACAATTTTCCACAGTTTGTTAGAAAGTAGTCTAATTCGAGTCATCCTCTATCTCTGTATCATTTGAATCATCAGTGACTCTTCGAATTTCCCATCGCACAAACTGATTAAGCAAAGTAGCAGAATAGGATGGCGTGTCACTTACTTTATCCATTCACTATCCAATTTAATCGATCGAGTGCACGACCGAAAATTGGTTCAGAACACTGGTTATATCTCTTCTCATGAAAGACTCTGCCACACTTTTTACAGGCACCAAATCTTTTGGCACAACAATGTTTAGCAAAGGTGCTTCTGCCATAGAGGGGTTTCGCTTGCTGTTCTCGGATCTCATTTTTTTCTTACCAGTCTTGCTTTTGTCATGATCACATTATGTACATCAGATGAAAAAGTGCGTAGACTTCCCAGACTAGACCAAAAAAGTTTAACATCCATGCTTCCTACACTTTTTAAGACTCACTATCTAGTTCTTTAACGTCTACCAGTCACAAAGACGATCAAAGCTGACTTACAAAATACAAAACAAGGTACACAATATGATCAGAACCACAATAATAACAAAAAACAACAACTAATTTTTTTAAAAAATACTGCAAATACAAAATCACATACACAGAGTATGAACTACGGTTCTCACCCACAACCTAAACTGAACATTGTCCCCAATGTTTTTGAATTTACCGGTGTAAGGATCTTTGGAGACGAGGATTGAAGAGTAGGGATCTGTGCTTCTACCGAAACCTACAAACCAAAATGCTACCAATAATCCTCTTTGTGCAAATCTGATTTTCGGGTGGGCTTGTAAGCCTTGTGTGTGTGTGCGAATAACAGCAGGACACCCATAAAAAGATAAAGTAAAATGATATAGATCGTGAGAACAGGGATCTGATCTTCAGGGTACATGGACATGATTTCGTTTGGCTATGGTCGGTTTGCAGAAAAATCGAAAGGAGAACGAAGAAGAAGGAATACGAAGAAGAACAGAAAAAGAAAGAAAAAAGAAACAAAAAGAAAACGGTGGGGGGACCAACATAGATAGTTGAGAAAAGAGAGAAAACAGAGGCCTTATAAAGGCGTCTTATCGGGTCGACTATTTGCCTGACCCGACCCTTTTAAGTGTCAGCAGGTACAATTCTCGAAGAGATATTCTGGTTCCATTAAATTAACGATTTCTACATTTTTAATAGAATCCTCCAAAAAATGTTTTAACCTCTGACCATTAACAGTAAAGATATTACCGTTTGATGGGTTTTCAACTTCTATTGCTCCATGGTCAAACACCTTTTTGACAATGCAAGGCCCAGTCTATCTTGACTTCAACTTACCAGGGAATAGGCGGAGTCTTGAATTAAACAACAGAACTTTCTAAGAAGGTTCAAAGGACTTCCGCACAAAGTTCTTATCATAAAAAATTTTCATCCAGACTTTAGCAATCTTAGCATTCTCATATGCTTCATTTCTCAATTCTTCCAATTCATTTATCTGAAGTTTTCTTGAGAGTCTAGCCTTGTCCAAGTCAAAATTCATTGCTTTAATGGCCTAGTATGCCCTATGTTCTAATTCTATAGGTAGGTGGCACGGCTTTCCATAGACTAATCGATAAGGAGACATGCCCAAAATTATTTTAAAAGTAGTACGATATGTCCAGAGTGCATCAGTCAGTCTTGACGACCAATCTTTGTAATCCAGATTTACCATTTTTTTAAAATTAATTTGATCTCCTAATTAGCTAATTCGACCTGTTTACTAGTCTGTGGGTGATAAGGGGTGACAATTTTATGAAAAATTAAATATTTTTTCATCAAATTTCTGAAAGGACGATTGCAAAAATGAGCACCCCCATCACTTATGATTGATTTAGGAACTCTAAATCGAGATAAAATATTTTTTTAAAAAAAAATTGATTGCCGTTTGGTAATCATTATTCTAACATGGAATTGCTTCAACCCATTTGGATACATAGTCTACTTCCACTAAAATGTATAGATAGCCAAAGGAAGGGAGAATGGTCCTATAAAATCGATGCCCTAACAGTCAAAAATTTCAATCACGAGAATGGGGTTTAACGACATCATGTTTCTTTTTGAAATATGTTCTAGCCTTTGGCATCTATCATAAGTTAAACAAAAGGTATGGACGTCTTTGAAAAGTGTGGGCCATAAAAATTCACACTGCAAGATCTTTGCAGCGGTTTTTCTTGATAAAAAATGGCCACCACATGCTTTAGAATGACAAAATGTTATTACTTGGTTGCTTTCATGAGCAGGGATGCAACGCCTTTTAATCTGATCCTTACAGTATTTAAATACGTACAGATTTTCTCAAAATAACTTACGAACCTCCCTCAGAAATTTCTTTTTATCCATTAGGGTGAATGATGGAGGGAGTGTTCCAGTAGCTAGAAAATTAGCAATGTTTGCGTACCATGGAGTCTCATCAATTATAAACAGTTGTTCATCAGGGAATTTCTCATGGATTGACAATCCATCCTCGTAAAATTCATAAGTCAATCTGGACAGATGGTCTACTACAATATTTTTAACACCCTTCTTGTCTTTAATGACAAGATCAAACTCTTGGAGTAAGAGTATCCATCTTAAGAGGCTTGGTTTGACATCTTTCTCTATGAGTTAGAATTTGAGGGTTGCATAGTCAGTGAATACAGTAACAGAAGAACCAACAAGGTAGGAATGAAATTTTTTCAAAGCAAAAACTACAGGAAGCAATTATTTTTCAGTTGTTGAATAATTCATCTGAGCATCATTCAAATTTTTGATTGTATAGTAAATTACATGTGCTTTCTTATCCTTTCTTTGTCCCAATATAGCACCTACATCATAATCGCTCGCATCACACATTAGTTCAAAAGGTACTCTGGCTACAACCAGATTGAGATAGCATTGGAGGACCAAGAGAAGACAACGTTCACCTGTCAATATGGTACCTTCGCCTATCGTCGTATGCCATTCAGACTATGCAATGCCCTGGGGACCTTTCAACGATGCATGATGGGGATCTTTAGTGATATGGTGGAGAAGATTGTGGAGGTGTTTATGGATGATTTTTCCGTATTTGGTGTTTCCTTCGACGGAAGCTTGGAGAATTTAGAGAGAGTATTGGAGAAATGTGAAGAAAAGGATCTTGTTTTAAATTGGAAAAGTGTCACTTTATGGTGACGGAAGGAATTGTACTGGGCCACATAGTGTCGGCGAGGGGCATTGAAGTTGACAAATCCAAGGTGGAGACCATCTCCAACCTTCCCACGCTGACAACCATCAAGGGAATCCGGTCATTCTTGGGCCATGCAGGTTTTTATCGTAGATTTATTAAGAATTTTAGTCTGTTGGCCCGACCCCTGACCCATTTACTATCTAAAGAAGTCCCCTTTGAGTGGTTGAATGACTGTGAGGCATCTTTTCAAAAATTAAAAAGCATGCCTGTCACGCCTCCTATCATGCGACCACCTAATTAGGACCTTCCTTTCGAGCTCAAGTGCGATGCGAGTGATTACAGTGCTGGCGCAGCGCGACACGAGTGATTACACGGTTCTTGTACCAACTCGAGTTATCACTCGCATCACACATTAGTAAACTGAAACCTAAGGCAAAACCTTCTGGACGATAGACAGAAACCTTCCAGAAGGTTTTCAGACAGTGAGAAATTTTTGTTTCTTCTCCCTCCAAACCTTCCTCTAAGCTACCTTTTCCCTTCCTTTTACCTCAACTACAACCATGGGGGTTTATCTCATGCCATTTACCTCATTTTACCTGCATTCACATAAAATTCCATCAAAACAAAATTTAACTCAATTCTTTCCAATTTCATGACACATGAACTATCATAAGAGGTATATTAGCACACAAAATATGTTATCTTTTTGTGCTAATCACTTTTTCTCTAAAAGATAAAGCTAAACAATGGCTTAATTCTTTAAGAGATAATTCGATCACAAATTGGCAAGTTTTGCAAACTGAGTTTTTCAAAAAAAAAATCTATGCATTGTACAAAAGCATTAAGACGGCAAATAATCAATTTTTTTTATCACTGTTGAGAAAGATTTATTGATTTTTTCCAAACTTGTCCATATCATGCATTTGAATACTGGATTTTAGTTGGTTTCTTTTGTGATGTTCTTCCATTTGCAATGTGTAAACCCCCACATGTTACTATTAATAGAATGATAAAAGAATGTTTAGCAATTTAATATATGTAATGGTGTAGAAATGAACCATATAGGTTATAATTGTAGTAAAGGCTAATATAGTAAATATTAGTTAAAACTTAGTTGTAGCATGTAAACATATGAAATCATTGGTCATAGAACTTGTACCAACTATGTTTGATGTAAAAATGTATGTTGTATAAGTTTAGGTTGGTTTTGGAAGGGTTTGGAAAGGATTAGAAATAAAAAACAACAGATATAGGCAAAACTGGACAAATTATACTGGTACAATGTACTAGTACTGGTCCTGTGTACCGGTACCCTGAGGTCCAGAGAGTTTGCCTTACTGGTACTGTCGAAAGAAATCTGACATTTTAAAGTCGTGATATGTAGTCCGTTTTTGCCCTATAAATACATTAGAACTCCTGTTT
>CM042192.1:32529484-32542320 GCA_023539305.1 Ilex asprella
TTCTTCAAATATTATTGAAACTAAGTCATCTATGTCTAAAAGAATAAAATATATATTAAAAGAATAAGATGATTCAAGAGCTAAAACGACTAATTTATCTCAAAAACTAGAAGCCTTAGAGATGAAAAAAAATTAAGCCAATGTTTGTTGTTTCTTCTACTGACCAAATATGTGAAATTTGTGTGTTGTTAGGACATCCTGTACGAGAATGTTCAACTATATCCACATTTAAAGAAGTTTTAATAGAACAATCTAATGTTATTCCAACTTATATACCTACAATCCATGATGGAGAAATCATCCAAATTTTAGTTGAAAAAATACAAAACCTACAAATCAAACACAAGGTCCATCACAGCCACAGACTCAACAACAATATCAACCGTATCAACCTGCACATATAAGAACTCTAGAAGATGCTATGAATCAATATATTTAGAGTCAAATAAGTTTTAATACTCAAACAACTCAAGAATTTAATGATTTATAGCTCAAACTTCACAAAGTCTAGAAGACATTAAGAGTCATCTAGCTAAATTGACCCAATCCATGAGTATGTCAGAGAAGGGAAATTTTCCATCTCAGCCTAAACTCCCACAAAGTCAAAATCAAGTTGTGTCATCTGAACCTTCTCCAAGTCAATTAAAAGAAATCATAACACTGAGAAGTGGTAAAGTGATTGAGAAGACCATTAAACCAAAGATTCCAAAAAAAAATATGTAAGTCAATTCCTATAAATGCACCTGAACCTCAACTTGAACCTTCAGCCGAAAAGCAACCAGAAGTACAATATGAAGGAAATCATCCATGTCCTGTTCCTTTATCTTTTCCTTAAAGGGTTAAAAAACCCCCATCTGTAAAAGATCAGTCTGAAATTTTTAAGCTGTTTAAACAGGGCAAGATAAACATTCCTTTGTTGGATGCAATTAAACGAGTTTCAGCTTATGCTAAGTTTTTGAAAGATCTTTGCACTGTAAAAAGAAAAACAAATGTACCAAAGAAAGCATTTCTAACTGAACAAGTTAGTACTATAATATAACATAACACTCTTCTTGCGTACAAAGATTCGAGTAGTCCTACAATCTCATGCATCATTGGAAATTTTTGAATTGAACAAGCTCTGCTAGATCTTGGAGCCAGTTCTAATTTAATGTCATATTCGGCATATACACAATTAGGATTAAGTAAGTTAAAACCTATCAATGTTACACTATAATTAGCAGACCAATTGATAAAAACTCCATGAGGAATTGTGGAGGATGTTATTGTCCAAGTTGATCAATTCTATTTTTCAACAAATTTTACCTTTTTAGATACACAACCAAATTTTCATGCATTTGCATACATACCTATTATTTTGGGTCGACCATTTCTAGCTACATCAAATGCATTAATTAATTGTAGGAATTGAGTCATGAAACTTTTATTTGGAAACATGACTTTAGAATTAAATATTTTTGTAAACTCTCATGAGTTTATATTAATATGGTAATATAATTGTTTAGTAATTTTAATATATATATAATGATGTAAGAATGAACCATATAGATTATAACAGTAGAAATAAATACTTTGGGGATAAATTGATTGTGAAGTTTAAGTTTTGAATATGTTTAACCTTGAGAATACTAATTATGTACGTTGTTAAACATTTTTAGGTCAATATAAGGTCTTCATTGAATTTAGAATGTTGAAAAACCTTGGGAGAGGTAATATAAGGTGTATTAGCAGTAGGAAGTATTCCGGAGTTAAAACTCATTTTTCATAGAACTTAGGTAGAAAGAATTTTGACACTACCTTTGTATTTGGACCATAAATTTTTACCCTAATGTTCATTTGATCTCAAAGTTTTATAGTAGACACTAGACTTCCAAGGCTACAAAAGTATTTCACGCAAAGTTCTAAATTGACCTCTAAATGGGCCAAATCTTCATTATAAGTTTAGCGGAAAATGGGATGACATTCGAACGTGAAAGTCTGTTGGAACGAAAATTCATTCCAATACTCTTGTCTGATGGAAAAACAAAAGTACTTGGAGCAAATGACGTTCAAACGCCAAAATGACGTTCGAATGTGAGTCACAAAACAGAGTATTAGATTTACATCTGTTGGACTCTTTTCTCACCCTATAAATACATAAGGCCGCTGCCTCCCTTAGCCTCAAGACAACATTTCTAACCCTCGAAAGTCTTAAAGAGGAAGAAAGAAGGAGAAAAATACAAGATCAAGGAGGATTTTCACCTGGAAGTGGATCAAAAACTCTAGTTCTTTACAAGAACAATAAGGAAGAAAGGTAGGGTTTTTTTCCACTCTTGTCCATTGTTGCTAGGGCTTATACATATATACATGCTTTGACTCTCAAGCTAATATATAAGTATTGGAATCCTTATTTCTTGATGATCTTCCAAGTCTTACCAGGTTTTGAGTGAAGTTATGGTGTGTGTGTGGGCCAGGATATTCTCAAAGTGTTTATTCATGCGATGTCATACATCATACCTGAGATACAAGTTGTGGGATGAGATACATGGTGGGTAATGGTACAGATTGTGGGTTATTGTTTAATGTTGTGGACATGATTTATTACAAGAACTTGTTGAAAATGGTTTATGGTTGGAAATAACTTATTGTTGGGAATTGGTTTTATTTCTTCATTTAATTTATTATTGTTGCGTAAACGAGAGATTTGTTGAAATGTCACTATTTTATGTCAAAAGTTATCTATACTAATAAGATAGAGGTGATTTCAAACTTCCTAAATTGAATCTGTAACACCCCAAATACCACCCTGGACGGCATTACCTTCTAACATCCCTTCACATCATGAGAGCACTAAATAATCCATCCCTAAGTAAATTTCATTCATCAAAATATAAAATATTCACAATATTGTCCCCAAAAGAATACGCACATCAAGTCTTTACATTCCAACAATTATACTAGTGTAGCACAGCGGAATATAGCAAGATTAAACTAGACTTTACCTTGTTCAAAAGAATATCCTAGTCTAGTACAAAAATAAACGACATCCCTAGATGTCCCACTCGGGATCCAAGTATCCCTCAAGTGATATCTTTTCGTGGCTCATCTCTTGAGCGTCGAGCTCATCTTCTAGTCCAAAATCTGAAAAGATGTAATTGTAGGGGATGAGCACGAAGTTCTATAGCAAAATCTTCACAAACTCAAACAAGGTTTAGCAAAAGGTAAAACGGTCGGTCTCACTAATAAAATAATATATACATAGCTTTTGAATAAAATAGGGTCAGTTAAATAGATCTCAAGTTTATACACAATGATAATTAAATGTAAACATTAAAGAGCATTTATCAAAAGATACCATTGCCAAATGGTTCGGGAAAACGCCTGCCGTTGCATTGTCCCATACCAATGCACCAACCCAACATTTTCCAATCCGGTTCTCATAGAGACATATATATATATATAAATATATATATATATACATTAGTTAATCCTATTGCATGTATGTTGATTGTTTCTCAAGAATCTACCTAACGACTATACTTAGTTTACCAATCACAATCCCATCACAAACACTTTGGGAAAGGGCATCTACCATCCCAATGGCAGTGACGAATCCCTTCCCAGGAAAGGTATACCACCCATAGTTCGAACTCCAATGAACGATAGTGGTTGCATTATCAAATGACAACCCACTACAAGTGTTAGGAAACTATCTCACCCCCACCAAGGTAGACTAACCTCTAACACTTTACGGCATCTTTCGATGGCAATTCATGTCCCTCACAACAACCATACAATAAGGAAATCAACATATTCTCAATTAATTAAAAATTTCCAAAGTATGAACAAAATCCCCAATTTCATCATGTGCAAATTTCTAATAAACAATTATGAAAAGTCCCATAGATCACAATTCAATTATTTATTACTCCACACAAAGTTCTATGGTTCCAATTTCAATAATAAAGAAAGAATTTAATAGAAAATTCATAACTCTCCAAAATCTAGAGTTTTCAAACAAAAGAGGAATTTCATAGGTATTCAACCCTAACTTTGTTAAAAACATGTAATCTTTACCCAAAAGACTAAGAGAGGATGATTTCATATCATTTATATCACATTCATAACAAAACATACATATACACATAACCCTAATCTCAATGAAAGAGAAAGAGAAGAAATCTCTTACCTTGTTCTTGAAAGCTAGGTCTTGATCTTGACTATCACCTTTAAACTCTTGTTTCTCTCTTCCTTCCTTCCTCTCCTATCTTCCTTTCTTTCCCTCTTAGGGTTTCTAAGGTTGGAGGGCTGAAATAGAGACAAAATAGGCGACATTGGGAATTTATAGGGCTAAAAATAGGACCAAGATTGCGACTTTTAATAATCAGAAATCTTTCGGCCGTACCGGTACGTCAAAGTCTCTAAACCAATTCGCTCTGGTACGCAGTACCGGTACGGTTCATTACCGGTACACGGTACCAGTACGGTTTTGCCCAGTTTTTTTCATTTTCTCTATTTTTCATTTCAAATCCATCTTAAACCCTTCCTAAACCATCCCATGCCTCTCCAACACCTATTTCTGCACCGAACCTGTTGAATACAAGTTCTAGGACCTTAAGTTTCATATTTTCACATATTAAAACTAACCTTCCACTATTATTTTCACTAATCATTTTAAATATCTACCTTTCCAATCTACTAAATTCAAACACACATCACTACACATCTCCACATTTTTACAACAATTATCTACTATATATCTCTATACATATATAAACGAAAATGTGGGGTGTTACAGAATCAATCTTCCTAATTTAGAAAAGCAGAAGAACGGCTAGGATTTCATTGAATTTTAGTTGCACGGCCTTGATTTGTACTGTTTAGTGTGTCTAAATTATATTATATTATACACCTAAGTATAAGTCGTCGAATTGCAGTTTTCTCAATTTTAAGTCCAAGTATCGATCCCACGAAGAGTTTTCAATAAATAAAATAAAATAAAAATAGTAAATTTGATGTTTGAAGTAGGATATTGTTTGATAGCTTGTGATGTGAGCTTAGTTTAACAACTAGTTTTAAATTAAACAACATGCAGAAATAAAGTGCGGAGATAATAAAGTACATAAATAAATTAAATTAATGACAAGAATCGAAAAGATACTCTTCAATTTAGGGATCCATATGCTTCATATTGTTTAATTTCTAGAAGTGCTAACTTGATCTGAAATGTGTACACCCAAGTGCAGGCGATCAAGTTGTAGTAATAATCCGGTTTGAGTCCAGAATAGAATCCACAGGGAACCAGTAGTTTTGGTGTTTTAAAGTAATCGGTGAAGGAGACCAATTGATTGTAACTTTTGAGATTTTAGAGTTGTGAGATGTGAGTGAATTCCTTGAACAGAATATTAAATTCTTTTCAAGAACTTTTTTAGACAAAATATAAGATAAATTCAAATGATGGAGAAATCACTATTTAGTTCGAGGATCGAGACATGTGGTTAATTATCCGAGATATTATATTTTTGCTTGATGACTCAATTAACTCCCGTGTCAACGGCGAGTCAATCGGAAGATAAGAAATGGCCTATTAAGGTCATGGTTCCAAGGTCTAAATAGAAGTTTACAAGAAATATTTGTACCTAGAGTTATTGCATGTACAAACAAACAAGTAATTCTTCATGACATTCAACCATGGCTTTAATAGTTCATCCTTTTAAATGAAGCTTGATAAAGGGGGATGATTAAAGGGTAGTCATGAAGATCTAGCCGGGGTACTTGCCTTGAAACGAAGAGTTTTTCTATGCAGGAGTCATCTGTGTCATAGGAAGACTATCGATTATACAAAGTACTTTAGCTTTGCTAGATGCAATCAATCATCCAAAAGCAAGGGAATATGAATATTAAGCATTAGAACAAAGTATCATATGATATCTGGATAATCAACACATGTCCTTTACCTCTTACTAAAGAGTGAATGAGAAACTACTCACTCTTCATAGCTTTGGTAAAGCTAGAAAAGTGAGTGATGCTCATCCCTCTAAGTAGAGGGCTTCACAACGTAAAAGTATGATTAACAAAGAGCTAATCTTCAACGAAGAATGAGTGAATCACGTTCCACCCTTCATGACTTTGGTAAAGCTCTAGAAAAGTGGAAGAGTTTCACTCCTCTAAGCAAAAAGGGAGCTCAAATAATGAGAGTATAAGACATAAGTAAAAGCATGTATATAAGAGCATAAATGTAAAGACTGGAAGGAAATAAAGGCATAAATGTAAAGACTAGATGTAAATCAAGAAAATAAAGGTAAAGACTTAAAGTAAATAAAGGAATTACAACTCTTAAGTAAATGTAAATGTGAACATTAATGTAAAGGAAATGAGTGGGAATCTAAAGTCCCCACTTCTTCTAGTAAAGAGAAAGACTAAGACAAGAATTGAAATGAATGTGATGAAATGCTAAATGGTGAATCCCTTAAATGGTTCCACCCCACCTCCCTCTCTTCTACACAAAACTAAGTTTATTTATAGGCAAAGAGAAAGCAGGGAGGGGGTAAAAGAATAGAGTTGGGCGTCAAAGTCAAAGTGAAATGTCAACCACTCTGCAGGCAGTCTGTCCACACCGTTCGAACGGTTTGGGCGTTCGAACGGTTCCTCTGTCTTTGCTCTCTGCCGTTCAAACGTCAGAAGGACGCATTCCATGCTAGTTATGTCAGTCCGCACGTGGTTTCTGTCCAAAATCTTCCTCCAAGTCTTCATGTAAATCTCCCTCCATGTCCTTACAGAATCTTGACTGATCTGTCTAATAATTCCTGGGACATTCGAGCGGTGGCCACCGTTCGAACTTGGCACTCAAGTGCCTGGGCCTTCTGACTGCAACTCTGCAAGTCTGCAACACGCCATGTCTTCAATCAATTTGATATTGTCCTTACTCCAGTAGACGTTCGAAGGTTACGTACCGTTCGAACGTAGTTCTTGAATTTCCAGGGCCTTGGGTTTTTTCCTGCAACACAGACAGCAGTTTCTGGCCTAATTCATCATGACCGTTCGAATGGTGTATAATGTTCGAACGTTTATTCCTTATTCCAAGCCTCTGCAACTAGTTCCTTAAAATGTTGTGATTGCCACCAAGGGATGATTTTTGGTGCCTTTGAACCCTTGTTCACTTTAAGACCTGAAACATCATTCTTTAAGCTCCACCAAAGCATAATTAGTCCAAAACATGGTATAAAAGTATGCTATTTTGAGTGTTAATCAAGTGCTACCTCACAACAATTCAATTTTATTGGAAAGTCAATCAGAATGTCTGATGTATATAAATCATAACACATCCGCTTCTTAGGCTAGCTGGTGGTAATAAATCAAAACTCAGCAACTTCTTAGGAAAGCTGGTTATATCGACGTCAATTGATTAGCCCAAGCAAACCAGAAGGACAAGTCATTCATGAGGAATACTTGAGTTATTCCCTTGATGCTATGATTGTAAGTGCATATATAATAAACCATAACACAGCCGCTTCTGAGGCTAACTGGTGGTAATATAGTATAACACAATAACTTCTTAGGAAATCTGGTTATAGATGTGTCAAGTGACTAATTCAAGTGAACCAGAAGGCAAAGTCAATTCATGAGGAACACTTGAATTAGCCAATAGGTCATTTGTGATATATATATATATATATATATGTGTGTGTGTGTGTGTGTCAGTTAAAAATCCTCAATATTTCAGTGGAGGACAAGCCATGTCGGTAGGAACGCCGTAGTTGTTAGACTGTCGATATATTTATATATAATATTTAAACTATCCTAATAACCTGTGAGGATCATTTAGGTTTTATACCACACTTCAGTAGAAAATCCTCAATGTTTCGGTGGAGGCCAAACCATACCGGTAGGAACACCGTAGATCTTTAACTGGCGGGTCTTATGATATATTGATGACATAATTTCAGGCACAACACCAAAATTACATTCATCAATGTATCACACATTAAGCATATAATATATATATATATATATATGTGTGTGTGTGTGTGTGTGTGTGTGTGTGCATATATACATATAAATAAAACATCAACATTTTCATAACTTAACCAATATTATACCTATGTTTACCCTAGTTTGAAGGGTATAAACAACTACTCATGCTCCATTGATATACACAAATAACAAGTGCGGGAAGTATTCATTACGACTGAAATTAAACCGTAAACTGTAAAACTTCTTTCACAAGGAACAATTGAAATACAACCACCTTTATTATTATTCAAGACACAAAAGTGGCGGCAGTTTAACTATCCGAATAGAAAGATACAAAAGAATTGTAGAAATACATAGTATAAAACCAATCGGCTTTCACTTTCTCTTTTCTTTCTTTTCTTTCTTTCTTTCTTTATTTCTTTTCTCTCTTTTTCTATCTCTCTCTTGACTCTCTAAGGTGGCCGGGTGGTTTTTGGTCTTGGAATGGAGAGGTATGGAATGGAGTTAGTGTATGTAGTGGAATTAAGAAAGGAAGCAAAGGCTTGGTCTTTAGAGTGGTGTGTGGAGAATGTTGGTGAATGAATCAAGAAAGGAGAAAACAACCCCTATTTATAGAAGGGGGAGGTGCACAGCAAATGGGTGGGATTAAGGAAGGCCACTCTCACCTTCTAGAAGGTGGTGGCTTGCAGTGGTGCTAGGTGTCTTCATCTTGGGCTGCCACGTGTTGTTTTCTGATTGGTCCAAATGTCTTTCTTCGAGTGTGCCAAGTGTTGTCTCATCATTGGTCCATGTGTCACCTCCTGAATGGTTCAAATTTTTTTATTTCACTTTAGTTCTTCGTAGTTTCAAGCTTTGCAAAATTGCCTTGTATTCCCCAGTATTTCTGTATTTGACCCTGAACTTTAAACATAAAATATTAAACACTTTAATTTACATATAAACTCTAATTCATAATGTTTAGTTGTTTTATTTAACCAAATTGATTACTTAATTATTTTAATTTACACACTCATTAGGGTTAATCAGGTCTAGATCTCAACTAAACCCATCTAATCTAATTCAATGGCTCATAATGCATCTCACCCAAAAACCCAAATCCCGCCTAAAATTAAAACCTAATACACAAAATTCCAAAAAGTCAATCGATCTCCCCTTTCTCTCTCTTTATAGAACAGACACTCTCCTAACGACATCTCTCCGTCATGGCTCAACTTGTCCACCAGGGACGACCACTCACCCAAGTAAGCCCCTCCCTCTCTTCCTCTTCATCCCTCTATCTCACATCTCCTTCTTCATGTCACTCACACAAATCACACAGATCACACAAACACACATGTTGCCCACCCTTTTCCTCCCTCCCCACCGTCTTGCACACAACCACTCAAGACCCCTCTTTATTTGCCCATACACATTTGCACCCAAAAACCCTTTGTTTACAACCCACGTCGTAGCCAAAATCCATCAATGCCTATACCCAACACCAACCCACCCACCCTCTGACACATATCCTCACAGCACACACACACACCAATACACACGCAGAAAGAAATCTAAGCTTGAGATTTTTGAAATTTTTGTTTATTGTATTCGAATTCCTTTGCTTTGTAAATTTTGTAATTTTTTCGCTCAAAGTTGGCCTCACACACACACACACTCACAACAACAAACACATAACACTTGCACTCACACACATCCATAGATGCCCAAAAGGTGTTCGACCAAATACCCCAAAAATACAGTGTTCGACTAAATGAACCAAATACTTAGGGTCGGTCCAACCATTTAATCTACCTCTGGATCGATCTGGACAAGCTTGTAAGTTTTCCCTTTTATTTATTTTTGTCATTATTTTCTTCTTCATTGCATTTTATAAAAAGTAAATAGAAAAAAATTATAGTAGTTTTTAAGAGAAAAATCCCACAGTGATTTTAGAAAAAAAATGACAAAAATAAATCTGCTGGGTTATTCTACTTTAGAAGTTTTAAAACAAATATTTTGGTTATGCTGAGATTGCGTTTTATGTGATATTAGTTACAGTGATTTTAAAGGATGTTGTGGGTTAATGTAATTGGTATATTTTGTTCTTTTAGGGGCTACTCCAAAGTCAATTCTTCAACCCCGAAAATTTTTGAAGAAGAATCCTTAGTAAAGCTTCATCAAACAATGGTGGGTAAGTCCAAAAAAGTTGTTATTTTGGATTATTTGAAAAGGTTGTTGTTGCTTTGCTCTAATTTCTCTCACAACTTTTTATCAAGTGTACCTAAGTACAGTGCCACAATTCTACCTAGCAGTTTATATTTGATTTGATGCAATTTTTTTAATTAGGTTTAATTAGATGCAAAACTACGTTTTTATTGACTTAAATTGATTGTGTTTTGAATATTTTTATCATGGGTTTTGTGATTTTATTTATTTATGTATTTTGTGATTTTATTATTTATTTTACCCAGTTTCAACATCAAGTGTCAATTGTGTTGCCCCTTGAAGTAGTGTCATTAGTGGCCTTAATGCCTTTTGAGTTTGGATAATAAGGTGTTTGTCTTTACTTTCCAAAATTTATTAATTTCTATGATCAATTGAAAACATTTATTTAAATTTATTGTGTAATTGTATTCTATTTAAGGGACAAACAATATGTTTGGATTTGGAGTCAACCCATAATCACCATTGCAAACCGCTGGTAAATCAAATCCTTTTGACAAAAAACTTTTATTAACAGGTTTTTTTTCTTTTTGTTTTACATTTTACTTTTTGGATAGAGTTTGTGAAAAGCAATCAAAATTATACTTTGTGAAGCTGAAAATTTCAATATAAAAGTGTTTTCCAAAATTGGGTAAATTTTTGCGTTTGAAGCCGGTTTTTTCACTAGAAACGTAAATTTTTGCTATCTTAGTATTTATGGATGTGGATATATTGGGGGTAATGTGAGCATGCTTTTTTTAAAATTGCTAATTTGGTATCGTCTTCATCATTTGTTACTTGGCAGATTTGGAAGGGCTATACACATGATCTTTTTTGTCGGTTAGAGGCTCAAGACGTGATTCTTGGAAAAAAATATGAAGGTTTGTGTTGTTTTCTTTTTCTTTTTTTTTCTTTGCACGAAATTTTTTCATTTATTCTTCTCTAACTTTTCCAATTTGCATTTGACAACTCTAGAATGAGGTAAGATGAGCTAGCTAATTTACATGGTTGCGATTCGTTGGTTGGTCGTGATTATGAATTAATAAAGATACTTAGGATTGCAGAATGTGATTTTTTAAAAAAAAAATTGAAATATGTTGGGTGGGATGAATTTGAAACTATATTTTATTTTTCATACAATAGTTTTGAACTTATGTATGTTAAGAATCCCCCATACCCTCTGTTAGGCACACTACTTAACAACCAACCCTTCTTTCTCTCTCTCCACTATTTTCTATCCACATTGTATTTTCTCTCTCTCCCACCAATCAACCCTTTATTTTCTCTCTTTTTTGTCTCTCTCCTACCTTTCTTCTCAATCAATGATGACCCACCATCGATGATGCCCAAATCCATGTACTCCCCTCTTTTTGAGTAATCTACCATTATTTTTTTGTTGGATTGATATGAATTTACTATATACCTATTTAGTGGGTTGAATTTATGCCCGTCTTCAATAGGTTTTTATTTGATTTTGACAACTACTCTTATGACATTCATTGGATTATGTTCCTTGGGCTTTAAAATTCTATCAATAAGTGTTGGCCTTTTGTGACTACTACTTTCATGGTAAAATGGAGGAGAAAAGTTTGAGATTTGCCACTCCTACACTTCTTTTCTAGCCACATCTACTTTGGCTCATCATTTATTAATTGGAATGTAGTGGTGTTTGATGATATTAAAATTTTTGGAGTAGATTAAAATAAGGACATTTATGTTTGCTACTATTTTGGAGTTACGGTAGCTGATAAATTGGTACATTAAGGGAGGATTGGACATGATAGTGAGTCAACTAATTGGTTTCATCTATGTTTTCCTTTGAATACTAATCTACATGTTCGTTTTTGTGGGGTCTTATTTTTAGAGAAATTATGTCACCCTCCAAATCACACAAACAGAGTCCCTGTGTACGAATTTTGAAAAATTTCTTAGTCTTTTGGTCTTTAAATTTCTTTGTTCCTTTGTTTTTCTTTTATGGATGTGTTGAGCATAATTTGATGGACATTGGATACTCTAAATAAGAATGTTAATTTGTGTAGGTGGTCGAAGGTTGCCCTGCTACATCTTAGGCTACCCATCGCTCTCTTATTTACGTATAATATACATACTGCATCTCATTTGGTTAATCTATAGATTAATTATTCCATTTACAATGCCTTTATATTCTTTTTTATATATGCATTTGCTTCTGAAAGTTGAAATTTTAGTTTGTTTGTGGGATGTTTTATAAGACTTGAGAGTGTTGATATGATATCTCCTATTCGTTTAGATGAATGTGTTTCTAATGATGTGTATTTTGGGCTGATGGCGTGAGTTATTTACAACCATTGTCTACCCTATTATTGGTAGACACAAGCAAAGTCTAGTGAGGACTGAGGATGATGCATTGCTACCGTAGTTAGTTCAGTTTTCATGTCAGTCGGGATTTTTAAATGAATATAATTATCTATTGGTGTATTTTTTAGTGGATTGAATGCTCTTGAACTTAATTTTCATGTTCTGAATGTTTACATTACCATGAAGGGATTTCTAAGGTTGGTTTTTCTTCCTGCTTTGTTGTTTAAAGCTTTAGAAAAATTTAGTTATGCATTGAAGTTCTAAAAGATTTTGTATCCATTTCAAGATGGCAGGTTTGATGGAAAATTGAGTTGTCAATGTGCGTTCTTTTATTTTTTATTGTATGTACACAATTATTATTTTTT
>CM042192.1:32542420-32553251 GCA_023539305.1 Ilex asprella
AACTTAGTTTTTGACATGTAAATTCATACAAAAGATTGTAATGAAACTTGTATGAATCAAGTATTATGTATATAAACTATTTTGGATGCCCAAATACATGTTATGTAAGGTTTGGGATGAAATGGATAAGTTTTTGAATGGATTGAAAATGGAAAATAGGTGAAACAAGCAGTTATTGGCAGAGCGTACCGGTACGATGCTGTCCAGAAAGTTCGCTGTATCGGTAAGTGTACCGGTACAGTTTCCCAGATTCGTGAAATCTTCAAGTCTTCTTGCTGTGTTTTTGGACTTTGAGTTCTTGGGTTCCAATGACACAAAGAGACTTAAATTGCTATATATTGGGATACCTTGGACCCCAATTGAATTAAATGAATATAGAACTACGAATTTCAATTGTGGCAAAAATTACTACTATGGAGAATGGTATTGACGTGGTGTCGGGTTAAGTGACATCCATGGGTAGTTCCACGGGTTGACGAGTTGTCACAGGTGTAGTTCAAGAAAAGTGAACAAGAGATCCTCTAAAATACTATTTTTGTTGTTCAATATAAAGCCCTAAGGTTTTGAAGTGTAAATTTCTCTTGATCTTATGTTTTTCTCTTCCTTTCTTCCTCTCTAAGGTTTTCTAGGTCTAGACACGCTGAAATGGGGCTAAAAGAGACGTTCTAATGTATTTATAGGACAAAACGGACCACAAATCGCGACTTTAAAATGTCAGATTTTTTTCGACAGTACCTGTACAGCAAACTCTCTTAACCTCGGGGTACCAGTACACAGTATCGGTACAGTTTGTCTTGTTTTGCCTATTTCTGCTATTTTTCATTTCCGATCCTTTCCAAACCCTTCCAAAACCAACCTAAACTTATTCAACATACATTTTTACATCAAACATAGTTGGTACAAGTTCCATGGCCAACGATTTCATATGTTTACAAACTACAACTAAGTTTTAACTAATATTTACTATATTAGCATTTACTACAATTATAACATATATGGTTCATTCCTCCACCATTACATATATTAAATTAATAAACCTGCTTTTATCATTCTATTAATAGTAACATGTGGGGGTTTACAAGATCGCTTGTCAAGGTTAAATTATGATATAAAGGAAAAACCGATACCGATTAGAGAAACCTTTCCAGATGAACAAATTTTTTCAATAACAAAAGTACCATGGTATGTAGATATAGACAATTATTTAGCTACTGGTACTATTCCTTCCTGGACTGATAGAAATAAGTTTCTAAGTGAGATACGTAATTTTTTCTGGGAAGATCCATATCTGTTTAAAAATTATAAAGATCAGATAATAAGACATTGTGTATCTAATCATGAAATTGGTCATGTAATTCAATTTTGTCACTCTGAAGCTTGCGGGTGCCATTTTGCTTCAAAGAAAACTGATGTTAAAATTTTGCAGTGTAAATTTTATTGGCCTACTCTTTTTAAAGATGTTCATATCTTTTGTTTAAATTATGACAGATGTCAAAGAATGGGGAATATTTCAAAAATAAATATGATGCCTTTAAACTCTATTTTAATTATTAAAATTTTTATTATTGGGGTATCGATTTTATGGGACAGTTTTTCCCATCATTTGGATATCTGCATATTTTAGTTGCAATCGATTACGTCTCTAAATGGGTAGAGACAATTACATGTACAAATAATAATCACAAAATAGTAGTACCTTCCACACTTTGTTAACATTTCTGTATTTTTATTATTTTAATTGCAGACAATGTTTAATTTAAGTTGGGGGAAGAGAATTTATTTAAAATTAAAATTTGGGAAATTTGTTGTGTTTTGTGTTTTTATAAATTGTTCATCTTTATGACTGGTAGATGTTAAAGAACCGGATAATGAGTCAATTTTCAATAATTTTTTAGTCATTTTTAAAAAAAAATGAAAACGAATTACACAATGGATGAGAAACTATTTTGGTTAAGTTTAATTTTACTCCGCTATTTTTAAAAAGATATACATGCATTGATCATGCAAAAAGCTAGAAGAGTTGGAAATTTAGAAATTTTTTATAGTCAACCAAGACCTTTGTGTGAAAAGTTCATTCGCTAAACGCCAATGAGCAAATCGTCTCAGTGGTTGTGTAAGATGTGGTCGTTTAATGCATTTAAGACAATATAATCAGTGTGCTGAACCAATTTCAGGTCGAGCATTAAATCGTCTCCAGTGGATTAGGTATGGGCAGAGTAAGAAATATCGTGAGACGCCACCCTATTCTACTCCTATGTTGTCAAGATATATGAGAAGTGAAGTTAACTGTGTCACTAGTGTTGTTGAGCTGGAAGACTCTGATTCTGAATCAGTGTGATCAAATGATGTATAATTTTGGAATAGTACATAAAAATGTAAATATCTATAAATTAAATTAGGAAAATGAGTAAATATTAAATTTCAAATAAATAAATAATAAAACCAATTTTTTGAAAAAAAAAATAGTGGTTAGCAAGTTATGTAGAATGTTTAAAGTCCTAATTAAATTTTGTAACTGTAGGAAACTAAAAAAAATAAAAAGTCAGTAGTGCAGTTGTAATAACCCATACTCTTATCGTTATATAGTAATGGTGTTATGTGTTGAGATATTAATATATGTAACTACATGTGTATGAAATATGTAGATTATAAGAATAGAAATAAATATGAATGGGCATAGTAGGAAAAGAATACTAGAGAGACAATTTGATTTTTCTAAGTTAAGTTCGAAGATGTTTATACTTGGAAAGGGTGATTAGACAAGATTCTAAATACTTTTAGGTCAAAATAAGGTCTCCATTGAATCCGGAAGGTCGAAAAACCTTGGGAGAGATAATATGAGGTGCATTGGAAGCTTGGATGTACTCCGGAAGAAAAACACACTTTACGTAAATTTTGGGTATAAAATATTTTGGACACCTCTCGGAATTGTGGCCATAACTATTTATTCTTAAATCCAATTTATCTGAATTTTTTACAGTAGATAGTAGACATCCAGAGCTACAAAATTGTATCTGATGAAAATTTTCCAGTTCGACCTATAAATGGGTCAAAACTGCCCTCGAAATCGGACCAAAAATCTGGCAGTCGAGCGTACCGGTACGCTGCACTCCAGAGGCTTCCTCGTACCGGTACGCGTACCGGTATGCCCGTTAAAGACCCCACTGTTCAGGGTCGCAATCTAGGACATATTTTTGGGCCTATAAATACATAGTGCCGCCTCCCTAAGCGTCCAAACATCATTTCAAACCCTAGTAAGCCTTGAGAAACAAGAAAGAAGGATTCGAAATACAAGATCAAAGGGATTTTTCACAAGCAAGAGGACCAAATCTTTCAAGTTCTTCAAGAACACTAAGGAAGAAGAAGGTAGGGGAATTCTTTCAACCTTGTTCAATGATACCTAGGGTTATATATATACATGTTTTGACTCATATTAATATGTATTTGATATGCAATCCTTGTTTCTTGATTGTTCTTGCTATCCTTACCATGTTTGATGGAGGTTATAGCTTGTTATCCATTAAATCTTTGTTATTAACATCCAAACCTAGTTTTCTTCAAGAAGTTTGGATTTTTATTATTGATATGGATTTGTTCTTGACTGAAAAGCTTAGTATTGATTTATTCTTGATGTCAAGACTTGATATCTAATTATGCTTGTTCTTTAACCTTGGTAGTCAATTGTTCTTGATTTCAAGACTTGTTATTTATGTGTTCTTGAGATAAAAACTCTATATTCAACTATTCTTGATACAAGAACTTTAGTGTTTTACTTGAAACAATAAAAGTTTATCTTTTGAGAATCTCATGCTTATTTTCTTGAGGAGTCCTACTAGAAAAGCATAAATTGTGAGATTTGAGGATTATGGATTTATTTATTTCTTGAGATATATTTGTGAAATTGGGGGTTTTGCTTTGTTATGGAAATTGCTTGTTATGTGAGGAATGGTTGGTATTGTATCTCTTGTATGGTTGTTTGGGATGAGCATGGGTTACTATTGACCGGGTATTATGGAGTGGGTAGTCGACGTCTACTCCGTGGGGGTGTGATCAATCCTACCACTCATAGTGGGGTTAGTGCCTTGCGAGGACTAAACCACTATCGCTCACGGGGTACCGTGGAAGAGGATGTGTATGTGATTTGTATGTGGTTTTGTGTGGGGCATAATATTTTCGATGGCGACCATGTGGAAGCTACTTCATACTTGAGATACGAATACAGTGTGTGTTATTGTTCCTTGTACCACGAACGATTTCTACAAGTTTTGGAAGGTATGGGCCTTCGCAATGCTTGAGAGAAACGGCTTATGGTGGAATGAATTATTAGTCGTATATGGGTTATCATTCATGGTACCAAAAGTAGTTTGACGAGAGTTTCAAGGAAGTATGGGATTCCGCGAGAACTTGTTGGAACTGTTGATGGTAGATGGATTATTTGATTGTATATTGGTTTCACTTATTCGTTAAATTGTTGTTGTTACCTAAACTTGAGATTTGTTTAAATGTCACTTCTTTAATTCAAAATATATATGATATTTGTGAAATGAGACCGAACTGTTTACATCTTTCTAAACCTTGTTCGAGTTTGGGAGAATGTTGCTACAGAGCTTAGTGCTCACCCCCCTACAAACAATATTTACTTTCAGATTATGGTTTAGAGGACACTCTCGGAGTTGATGAGCAAGTAGCTTGGGATGCTCAACAGGATGGAAGCATAAATCCCGAGGGAGATGTTTAAAATTGTTATACTTATGTCCTAGACTAGGGACTTTCTTTTGAGATAATGTATTAGTGATCTTTTGTTTATTCCGCTGTGAGATAAAATACTCTTGGTGAATGTAATGGCCATAGTTTGGCCTATTCTTTTGGACGACACTTTAAATATTCTATATGATGAATGGAATATTTGTTACTTATGAAAATTTTTAGTTGCTCTCATGATATGAATGGTGTTAGATAGTAATGCCGTCCAGGGTGGATTTTGGG
Organism: Ilex asprella; assembly: GCA_023539305.1. NCBI lineage: Eukaryota > Viridiplantae > Streptophyta > Magnoliopsida > Aquifoliales > Aquifoliaceae > Ilex > Ilex asprella. The sequence goes on from CM042192.1 coordinate 32,547,407, forward strand.
GTGTCACAGCAGTGCAATACAAAAACCAGTGTATCAGTGTCCCAATGTCGTCCGGACGGTGGTATTGGCGTCTGGACGGTAGTGTAGATATAAAGCCAAGTTGCATGGAAAAGTTGACCAGTTTTCATTTCCTCACAGCCGGAAATTCGAAACCAACAGGTTTTCTTGAAGAATTCTTCTCAAATCAGGTACACTCGATCGTTTTTTTTTTCAAATCTTCTTCGATTATTCACTTACCCATTACATTTTTAAGGTTTTTACCGATTAAAATAAGTTGAAATCAAGTATTTGAGAAAAAAATAGTAAGAACATGGATTCAAGACGTCGAACGAGAGGATCTTCAAGTTGTGCTCGAAGGAATCAACCTCCGCAACCTCAAGCACCTCCACAGCAACCCCAGCCAGGAAATGTCTACAACGAGGTGATATTTGAGAATGTTAATCAACAAGCCTGGTATGGTGCTTATTTTATCTCCAAAACTATCATTCCTGAAAGGCCAATAATTTTTGAAGATTTTGAAAATATAGGAGTTAGACAAATTCTTTCGTGCGTGGATGGCTTGATTATGTTAGGTTTATTGTTCCTACTTATGACTGCTTGGTCTGTGACTTCTATAGGAATGCAGAAATAACTGGAGAAAGAAACTTATGTGTTTTTGTTCGGGGTATAATTTTCCAAGTTACACCGGTTACTATAGCCAATTTTTTTCAGCCCAGCCAGCAATATCCTTATACTCAATTGCCTGATTTAACTGATGTAGAGATATAATTGATGGGTAATCCAAAGTGTGTTTGGGGAGGGACACATAAAGCAAGGGGATTTGACAAAGAAATACCGAATTCTGAATTTGATTACAGTAAATAGTCTATTACCTCAAGCCCAGAAAAATTAGATTTATATTGAGCAGGCCTACTTCTTATATGCTTTTGGGATGAGACACACAATTGATCTTCCAAACCTTATCAGGGATCAAATGTTGCTTACTACCGATAGAAAGAAACCCTCACTCCCATATGCTATACTAGTTTCTCAATTATGCAGGGACAAGGGAGTGATTGTAGATCCCACATGGAAAACGGTGGAGCATTTTGCACTATTAGATAAGACTTCATTGAAGAAAAGCCATGAAGTATAGCCTAAGGAACAACCCAAAGCACAACCTCCACCACAAGAGGAGTCATTCCAAGTAATGGAAGAATTCATCCCCCAAGAACCAACTCCACCACAAGAAGATCAACCATACATACCAATGGACAACAGGACTGATAGACAGATCTTATTAGGGTTGAAGACTACCATTACCCAGATCAATCAACGTATGGATGATTATGAGTAGAATCAAGCTGAGATATTGAAGCTACTAAGAGAGCATTTTGGTGGAGGACCATCTACATCTTCAGCTGAAACACCGAAGATTCTACAAAAGATTTGCTATCTTTCACTCATCTTTTATTTATGCACTTGAATTTATTTTATGTTTTGAACATGTTTTTAGTTTTGAACTTGTTTGTGTTTAAATTTGTTTTCATTAGTTAAGGTGGAACTCATGTTTTTAAGTTAGGAGGATTATTTCATATAATTCAGGGTTGAATTAGGTTAGTATTCCCATGCTTAGCGAGAATAACCTTAGTCTGATCACACAGGATTTTCATATTTTAGTTGTATATTATCTTAATATTTTTTGTTTAAACTTATTCTTATGAGCACAAAAAGATTTTTTTTTATTTTAGAAACCTTGTGAAATATTATACTCTTCACATATATAGTGGAGATGTAAAACTAATTGCAGAATTTGAGCCAATCTTTCTTGAAGAGATATTCTACATCTACTCAATTATGAATTTTTGATTCAACGGTAAATTTTCTTTGAATAATTTCATTAGTTTTTTTTTATTAACATTCATTAGATTGTATTATTAGCATTATCCTTAAAATTCTTTCACTTAGGAATTATGCAGGTGTATGATTTCTAGAAAATGAACTTCGTCCATTTTTGATTAATTTTGAGGCTTGACCATTTTTTTTACAAATTATATCCTTAGTCAGCCTTGATTGAGTTTTAAAGAGTATAAATTCTTTTCATGACACCCAGGAAAATACCCGAGCCACATGAAAATATGTATTAAACCGACCTTTGCTATTTAATTTTCTTGCACCCTCTTCAAAATCAGTATGATACAGAAAAACACTAGATGGAAGAAAGTTAGAAAGAAACAAAGAAAAGAAAAGAGTTTTTACTGTTTAAAGAAAAATAAAAATCTGTGAAAGAAAATAAAAGGAAAAAGAAAGAAAGAAAAGAGCCAATAAAGTGAAAAATAAAAAAAAATAAAAAGAATTAATGTGCAAGTCTTAGAAAACTATGAAGATGTGTGCCACAATATGAAGAAATGATAGCTTTTGAATTTCATTGACGTCATTTGTTAAAACCCTAAACTGATGACCATGTGACAACCTTAAGAAAGTTCTTTTTGATTCCAGAGATCATACATATGTATTAATCCTATCAGTCAAAAAAGGAGAATGTTAATAGTATGTTTAATGTAGTGTTAATATCCTTTCATGAGATTATGTCAAATTTCAATTTTATTCAAATAACCGTTCTTCTGATATATTACATGTGATATGATTTGTTTTATTAACAATATTTCAATCACATGTAATTATTGAGGGAATAGTTACTATAATGTATATGTATTATTTACTGAGCGTATTCCAGGAAAGGATTGACATCAAGACTACCATGAAAGATGAAAATATTTCTTGAGTGATTTTTGAAATAAAATAAATCATTACACACACACACAAGTTTTTATAAAAATATATGGATAATATTACAACTAAAGTGTGTTACTCTTATAGTAATCAGAAAAAAAAATTCTTGCGATGCATAAGGAATATTGATTTTAATTTTATATATGAAAAGCATGAATTATAAACTCCTAACTACTAAAGTGTGTAGGTAGCTTCACTGAAAACCTTCACTAGACAAAACTCGTCCACTAGGGATCACCTAAGGTTTTGACGACTTGTTGCATATGCTAAATACAATCGTGAAAAATCTACGAAAATGATTTTTCTCTGTTTGTATTTTATTTTGTTAATAATTTTTATAATTTACTATGGACTAGTAAAGTTTAAGTTGGGGAGTGTGATTAACCCTAATTAGTATGTGAATTAAAATAGTTAAATAAGTTAATTTTGTAAGATAAAACAGTTAAAAACTGTAAATTAGGATTTGTGCGTAAACTAGGGTTTATGTGTGTACTGTTTAAAATTTTAGGGTTTTGTGCGGAATTACTGGAAAGTGTGATGAGCAATCTGTCAAAGCTTAAACTAACAAGGGAGGCAAGTGTAATATAACCAAGAAACTACCAGAACAACAAGAGGATCAACACCACTTATCCAACAAACCAAAACCGTCCGGACGGTGGTGGTGGCGTCCAGACGATCATCCCAACTAGTGTAACTCTATCATCCACCTCATGCTTGCATGTTAGCCTATATATATGTGTTACCTCCTTCACCTTCAACCGGCTAGTTTGGAGAGCTTGGGAGAGAAGAAGAATTCAAGAGGAAAAAATAGAGAAAAAAAGAGAAAGTCATAGGAAAATTCAAAGATCCAGTTCAACCTACTCTCCAACCAAAACTCTGTTATTTCTACATTTCTGTTATGTCTTTCTATTTGGAGAGTTGAACTACCTCCACCTTTGTGTTTTAATCGATATTAAGGGTAGTTGTATTTCAACTGTCGCTTACGAGAGAAGTGTCAATGTGTATATTTTATTTACAATTGTAATAAAACTTACTCGCATTTCTTGCTTGTTTATAGCAAGGGGGTGTGAGTAGTTTACTTATACCCTTCAGTGAAGGCTAAACATATGTATATTATTGATTAATTTATGGAAATGTCGATGTTTAATTATGTTATACTAATATATATATATATATATATATATACCTCCCTTAATTGATGGATGGTTATAATTATAATATGCTCTTGGTTATGAATAGCGAGCTATACTTAATATTCTATACCATATTATCTATTATTATGAACTTCATGCATAATAAAAAGATGTACGTAATTGGGTGTTACTACGTGGTCCAGAGTTATTTCATCAGTGAATCATCAACCTGCTAGCGGAATATCTAAAGTGCTCTAACTAAATGGCTTGACATTCTGGTGTGCTCAGGATGTTTTACTATTGCATGGTACAAAGTTGCCAAATGAATAACCTAAGGGATCCTCTTGCATGGCTTGATCTTCTAGTTCACTACGGTTGTTTAACTGGTACATAAAACTGCAAATTGAATAATTCGAGCATTCCTCTTGAATGGTTTGTCCTTTTTGTTTACTTGATTTAGTCTATTGTTTCATATACCTACCAGCTAATGTAAGAAGTTGTTGAGTTAGGGTTCAATATGCATATACCTACCAGCTAACCTAAGAAGTTGTTATGTTATGGTTTAATATACATCAAACCTACCAATTGACTTCCCAAGTGATAGGAAAAGTTAATTGTTGTAAGGTGGCATTTTCAGTGCTTAACCAATATAAAACATATGAGATCCTTAAATTGAAGGGTACTTTTCTTATTACTATCTTTTAACAATTTATCTACACATTTTATTTACTTAGATTAGTTATCAATCTAAGCTCACATCGCAAGCTATCTTATGTTACGCTACTTTAACAACAACTTTAATATTTTTATTTTAAATTCCAATTATTAAAAACTCTTTGTGGGATCGATCTTGGACTTAAACCAAAAGAACTACAATTTGACCACTTATACTTGAGTGTATGATATAAAGCAAGTCACGAAATAGGTCGAATCAGTACAGGTCATAGAAGCAAACACAACCCCACAACTGACAACAAATAGATGAAAACCCAAAACTATGAAACAAGAAAGAAAAATGTGAAGCCTGACATACTTTTTTAAGCCATGGATCTGCAATTAAGCATGGAATCTTTGGAATCCGAGATCAATGCCCAAGACCAAGGGAAAGAGTTTTTAGAAATTCTAGAGAGAAGGGAGAACATTTAGAGTGAGAGGGAAATTTGGGTTTTGAGAAAACTTATGGAATTCTCATAAAAACCCTCGTTTTTAAGCTTTAGGTCTAACTTATACTGGAAGTAGATACACGGCCTACCGTTAACAAGACTCTATGTTCACGTACTATCAGTAGTAGCTATACTATCTATGTGTAGTAGTCCAAAATTTGTAAAAATCTCTATTTTCTACATCGTTTTGATCTTTTTGCTTTCTTTAAACAATTGAAAGTGAATCTAACCCTAGACTCCACTAATACTCTATCCTAAGTACTTGAAAGATGATTATCCAAAATTCATGCCAATGTGTAAGAATTACATGATATAGTTCAACAAATAAAATCTAAAATCATGATACTATAGAGTTCACAATCATCACATGAATAGAAAACATTAAGGAGATACAAAGAAGCAAATAAAACAACTTTCTTAGATGTCCTTGATTGCATTTAGCTTATGTAAGAAGACTTTAAACTCCTAGGTGATCCCTAGTGGAAAAGTTTTGTCTTGTGAATGTTTTCAATAAAGATTCCTACAAACTTCTCCATTTTAGCTATTCCGATTGCAATACTTTTATCAAATTCAATAAAAAACTGTAAAATCCCAACGGAATTCAATTCCAATCACACATGGTTGCTTTCAATACTAAAAGAAATGCAAGATTATTTACACATATTAGACTTGTGTGTGTGTCACATCAGATAATTCAAGAGATCCATCAAATATAATTTCCATCTTTCTTGGCTCTCAAAAATTAGTTTTGACAACAATTCTCCCAGATTTTGCTCA
>CM042192.1:32558251-32573250 GCA_023539305.1 Ilex asprella
GTTTCTTTATCCAACCATGTAATTCACTTCACTATTGTTCTCAAAATCGATTAGGACTTTATCAAGGTTATAATGGCGCTAAGGGTGTAGTTAAGGAAACAAAGGATTTATAATTCAAACGACTATCCTAAGTTTTTTCTTGCTCTATTCTCTTTCAAACTTTTTCATCATATCTTCACTTCACTTTTTTTTCTCAACCCTTATTCTTTCAATCCAATCTTTTAACGTCTTTCTTTTCTTTTCTTTTCTTTTTTTATATAGCACTTTGTTAAAATTGCCCTCTTTCAATTTGATACATTCCCATTTTTCTTCCATGTCGCCCACGATCTAACCTTCACATAATTCTCCCCTTCACTTGGTAGAGACTTAGCAATTCAAGGGATAGCCAGGGTAGAGTAAGTGTATTTCTTTCTGGGCTTCGTTAAACTTTGTGGCTAAGAATTGACATTCAACAATCAATTACTGCTAAGAAGGAAAACTTTAAGAAAGAATAGGTCAAGGCTCAAATTTACCCAAAGATGGCCTAAAATCCTTTTCTAAGAACACTAGCAAAGTTTTCCAATTGATACAGACACCTTCAACCAATCATTCTTCATACATTACCCTAAACAATTTTAATGAGATCATTGTAAGAATGATGAAAGAACAATGAAAGAACTATCCATGAGTAATTGTAATATAACCCTTCAATAGATAGGCTCTAAACTCACAAGGTTACACCTTTGACTCCACTATACATATCAACCTTCGAAAATTAAAAATCCAATTCAGTGCATCACAAGAACTATATGATCATGATACATAGATGTAACGCCCCAAAATTCGGGGGTCCTTAATTCGGGTAGAGTCTCCTTTATTCGGGGAGCTTTACCCAAAACACAACTTGTGCAATTATACTATATTGACCACACCAAGTCAATTTATAAAAAATTATTGACCACACCAGGTCCATTTATAATTAAACATATAAGCACATGCAATTTTTCTTTTACATTAAAACAATCCATATCCACTTTAGAAGACATTACTATCTAGAACCCTTCACATCATGAGAACACTAATATAATCCATCAATAACTAAGACTTCATTCATCATCCATAAAATTTACAACATTATCCAAAAGAATATGCCCCATTTACATTCCAAAAATTCAACTATGATAGGGCAGCGGAATAGCAAAGGAAAACTAGACATCCCAGTGTTCAAATGAATAACCTAGTTAAGAACAAAAGAAAGTGTCGCTCTATGCGTCTACCTCAGAATCCACACTCCCGTCTATCAGAGTCTCCCAGTGAGTGGGCTCCTTGACTCCAAGCTCCTCCTCGAGAGTATAATCTGAAATGTGGTCAGGTAGGGGGTGAGCACAAAGCTCTGTAGGAAAATTCTCTCAAACCCGAACAAGGTTTAGAAAAGCATATAAAATGGCCGGTCTCATTTTTTTACAATTAGCATATATAACTTTTGAAGAAAACAGGGACGTTTGAACAGATCTTCAGTTTAAGCAATAACAGTAATTTAAATGAAAAGTAAAACCAAGATACAATAAATAACCATTTCCAAATTGTAAACCATTTTCCACAAGTCCTTGTAGAATCCCATACTTCTACAAGTCCTCGTAGGAAAGCATTTCCACAACAATAAATCGTAATCCACAACTTGGATATCCCACAATAATATATATATAAGTGTATCTCAACCATGATGTAAGACAATCAAATGAATCAACACACTGAGTAATATCTAGCCCCCCCACCCACACACACAAATCTTCTCAAAGATATCCATTCTTTAGGAAGGGCGTATGTCATACTAATGAAAGTGATGTATCCAACCCAGACATTAGTATACTAATCCTCTGCCTCGATAATCGTGAGCAATAGCGGTTTAGTCTTACCAAAGCACTAACCCCACTACGGGTGGTAGGAAAAGTTCAAACCCACACGGAGTATGAAGAACGCCTCTCCACTCTATGATATCTCATCAAATGTCACCCTTGGTCATCCCACACTCATTTGAGATACAACACCCAAACCAATTTTCTCAATGCACATACAATCCAAAAAAATCCCAAATTTGGCATATGGCATTCTCAATAACCAATTAAGAAAAATGCAAGAGATCAACCACAATATTATTTTATTACTCAACACAAATCACTAGGGTTTCGAAATCAAAAATAAAAAAAGAATTCAAGAGGGCAACCCATCACTCTTGAAAACTAAGGTTTTAAAGCAAGAAAAGAGATTTCATGGGTATTCAACCTTAACTTTGTTTAAAACTAGATAATCTTTGCAAGAAACCAAGGGATGATGATTTCGTAGCATATATATACCATTAAGATTCAAAACATACATATATTAATACCCTAACATCAATGAACAAGAATAGAAGAAAAACCCCTACCTTAAATCCTTAGTTTGTTTGAAGAACTTGAGCTTTGATCTTGAATCTACCCTTAAATCTCTTATTTTTCCCTTGCTTTCTCCCTTTCTAATGATTTCGAGGGTTCCAAGAGGTGTGGAGTGAGAGTGGAGTGAAAGAAATGAGGGAAAATGGGATGAAAATGGGGTTTAAAACAGATCAGCCCCGAAATTCACTGCTCATGGACTGTTTTAGTCTTATCAGAAATTACGGTTTTGCCACTAAGAATCTCCAATTTGATCTATATGCCAATCCTAAGGTTTTTCGACGTTCCAGATTCTTTTTTAATTTTATTTTAACCTAAAAACATTTAGTTTAATGATTTATCTCAAAATTAAAGTAAATTTACACTTGAAACTCTAAAATTACTATTTTATTCATTCGAACCGCTATATGTGCTAAACGGCTATTCCAAGTTTTCTGGATATCCCCGGTTCAATGATAATATTATTTTGACCTAAAAAAAATAATATTTTTACTTAGTTGCCCTTGTCAATCTTAAACACCTCCAAAAATTAAATTTCACAATAAATTTGTCCCCTTAGTATTTATTCCTACTATTACAATCTATATGGTTCATGTATACCTCATCACCTATATTAGCATTTAAAAAAATAATTACTTGCTATATAAAGATAAGAGTGTGGGGGTTTAAAATAGAATCTGAGTCTCTAATGATAGTATAAGCATCATACTCAAGCATATTGTAAATTTCATCTACAACATGCATGTAATTAACTCAAATTACATTCAACAAGGTGAAGTTCTCAAGGGATTCGATTCAAGAATCACTGTCACAAAATAACTAAAACAGAATTCTTTTCATTTTTTTTTATTTTTTCAGGAGCACAAATAATCAAAATAACCAAAAAGAATCAAACAACAAGAATAGTGGTGTAAACCCTCACCCCTAGCTTGAATTATGCATTGTCTTCAATGCAAGAGAGATAACTATGTGCAAGAGAACAATTAAGAGAAAGAAATGAGGTCACATGAAAAACTTACTCCAAAAGAAATTCAATTGCAAAACAAAAAGAAAGGTAATGAAAACAGATAACAAACTCTGATACAAGAAAGTATGTAAGGTGAGGGAGTCACTCAATAGGAAAATCTTAATAAAAAAGATTGACTAACTCCTCCCCAGACTATTTTGATGGAAATCCTTTCAAGAATGACTTCAATCATTGGAGAAAATGAAGACGAGAATTGTATAAAAGCACTTTATGTCCCGATTCAAAGGTCTTCCTCAAAATTGATTTATCATGAATTTTTTTTATGTTTTTCTTGTAGATCTGAGTGCTCTAAGAAGCATCTCTTCGTATCTCTCCCAATTCATTTAAGTCCATTTTCTTATGGCTACCTAATGAGCACGTAATATTGTATATCTAATAGCCTCATTACAAATGTTTTGATTCAACTTTGCATTTAATTACTTAAATTTAGTTGCATTTTGATTAGCACAAAATATTGCATATTTTATGTGCTTATACATCCCTTTTTCACTTACTGCTGAGGTTAAAATGAGCGGAATAGCACCGTTCGAACATTTAATGGTGTATTGATGTGTTTACAGGAAAAGAGGTTTAAATGGTGCCTTTTAAGCCCTTTTGAGGATGCTTGAGATGATTGGTGATGAGGAGGAGGCTTGGTGATAGTTTAGGAGGTGAAGGAACCAAGAAATTAGCAAAAACAGAAAAAAAAACCTACCAGTAGACAGTTCCGGTAGGTTTTGGCTACTAGTTTGCATCTACCGCAGAAATACCGATTGAAATTGGCTACTAGTTTGTACCTATCGCATATCTACCTATAGTTTGGGTTTATTGAAGCAACACTAACCGATAGGTTTTTCGCGATCTACCAGTTGGTTTTACTAAAACTGTGCAGATTCTACAGCTCAAGCTCTGTAATTTGTGGGTCCTACCACTGAGTCTCCCACACTTCTCTGACATACCCAACACACTGTTCACCCCTTTCACACCTAGCATTTGACTTTAGGAGCCTTGGTGATCAATGAAGAGAGAGAAAATGTAGACAAGGTCTGCACCACCCTGTTCTAGCCCACTTCCCTCCAGCCCTATGAATAAAGATCACATATGCAGGCTAGGGAAGGACTTGATGCACATTTTTAAAGCTTCTAAGAGGATACACATAGCATTATGCAATACTCATTAGAATATAAAGCGAGAAAGTCTAAGGAAGTTGATGAATAGTGTTTAGAGATATAAGTTGAGATTTTTATATAAGTTGGATGTAAGAATCTTCTAAGCTTCCTTTAATGGTTTTAATGTCATTCATTTTAAGTTGTTTTGCAAGTTTAGTCTTCCATTCAAGCTTTCACCACTGATGCACTCAAGTTCTTCAATTTCTTAGTTGTACATGGGTATTAATTGCACCCACTTTTAGCTTATTTTTTCCAGCTTTTATTTAGCTAGAATCTTCATTTCCTCATAATGTCTTTTCATTACATTGTTAGTTTTAACTTAAGTATGAGTAGCTAAGTTTTTTAGTTTGCTAGTCCAAAAGGAGACCTTCATTTGGGTATGCCAGTTCAATTATTTTTCTCACATTCTCTCAGAGTGCGGTGGTTTGGTCACTGGGTAGAAAGTGGATGAGAACGTGAGTCTTTGATATTATGTAGACTTGTCACAGGTTATGCTTAGATCCCCACTCAATCTCATCCCTAGCTTCCCACGAATCAATCGTTCACTTATGCTTTATTGGAGGAAGGACTTGAGTTTAATTGGTATTTCCCACTGGAGTGACCCCTTAGATTAGCCAACATTTATTTTTCTTTCTAATTTCATCACAAAAGAAACCACAAACCAATTCCAACAACAAATGATTTTACACTTTTCCTTAATACAAATCACCTTCATGAAGATACACCTACTTCCCTGAGGAGATGACATTGGAGTACTCTCCAAGTAAAACATCGATATACAAAAGTCTTCTTGCACTTGGGAAGCATTTTTGTTCATTCACATCCCACATTTTCAACATTCCATTTTTCCATTTCCTTGCCCTTTCTTTTGACACCATCCCCAAGGGAGAGTGACACTCCCCTTTACACATACATCATACACAAATATTGAGGGAGATGTTAAGAGGTTAGGAATAATATTGAAATAATTCAAACACATTTATGAGTGATATGGAAATTTTGATGTTGTAGGTAATTATAGGGTAAATGATAGCTTTCGGAACCCCGTAACTAAGTGTAGATCAATGATGAAGAGATGAACACATTACATGAGGATTAAAAGGCTTTAAAGTGAAAGAAATTAAGGAGGTATTAGTACTTGGTATCATAGATACTAATGTCTATGCCTACTGGAATTTTAGTATCGGCACCCGCATCATTTGGTATCGTTACCTCGGTATTCACCATTTTTTACCATGATACACTTCGAATATTGTACATCCCCACATTTTTATCGTTATATAGTAACGTAACACTAGTTTTAAAATGCTAATATATATAATGATGTATGCATGAACTATGTAGATTATAAGAGTATAAATAAAAATGTTAGGCGAGGTAATATATGGTGCATTAGAAGTTAGGAAGTATTCCGGAGTTAAAACATATTTTAGATAGAATTCGGGTATGAAAGAATATAACACTGCCTTAGTAATTTGATCATAACTTTTTACCCTAATGTCTGTTTGATCTGACATTTTTATAGTAGACACTAGACTTTTAGGGCTACAAAAGTGTATTTCATGAAAATTTTTCAAATCGACCTCTAAAAAGGCCAAAATTCACTGAAAGTTTCACCATAAATAGGGAGTATGTTCGAACGTGAAAGTAAGTTCGAACGACTGTTCGTTCCAGTACTCTTGTCTGATGAAATTCAAAATACTATGAGCAAGTGACGTTCAAACGCCAATGGCGTTCGAATGTGGGCAATGAATCAGAGCATTAGATTTACGCCAGTTGGATTCCTTGCTCACCCTATAAGCACATAGTGCTACCTCCATTAGCCTTAATACAACTTTTCTAACCCTAGGAATACTTAGAGATGAACAAAGAAGGGGAAAACACAAGATCAAAGGAGGATTTTCACATTGAAGAGGATCAAAACTTCAAGTTTTTCAAGAACACTAAGGAAGAAGAAGGTAGGGGTTTCTTCCACTCTTGTTCATTGATGCTAGGACTTATATATATACATGTTTTGACTCTCAAGCTTTTATACATGTATTGGAATCCTTGTTTCTTGATGATTTTTCAAATTTTACCCTGTTTTGAAGGAAGTTATGGTTTGATAGCCATAAAAAAATTCATGTTCTTGATATCAAGACTCTACTTTTTCAAGAAATGTGGATTTTCTCTTGACATCTCTTTGTTCTTAATTCAAAAAACTCTAGTGCTTTATTTGGAACAATAAAAGTATCTCTTTTGATGATCTCTTGCTTATTATTTTTGGATTTAGTTACGATTTGAAAAAATTGGTTGGGATTGCATCTCTTGTATGATTTTTTGTGATGGACTTGAATTGCCTTCGAGAGCTGTCGTAGAGTGTTAGAGGTTAGTCTATCCGTGTGGATGTGAGATGGTTGTCTAACACTTGTAGTGGACTATTTTTTTTAGAGCAATCACTATTGTTCACGTAAGTTCGAGGCTGAATGAGGTAGAATCACTATTTTTTTAGAGCAATCTCTATGTTCACATATACCTTTACTTGGAATGATTTGTCAATAGCGTGGGAGATGGTAGATGCCCTTCCTAAAGTGGTTTGTGATTTGGCCCTATAGGAAATGATTGAGATTGTGTGGTTGTGATTGGTGAATGAGGTAGAATCGTTCTGTAGATTCCTGAGAAGCAAGCAACATACCTGAGATACAAATACAATTGGGGATACAGATATACAAGTTGTGGGATGAGATATATTGTGAGTAATGGTACAAATTATGGGTTATTGTTTATTGTTGTAAAAATTGTTTATTACCGAAACTTGTTAGAAATGGTCTATGGTTGGAAATGGCTTATTAATGGGAATTGGTTTTACTTCTCCATTTACTTTATTGATATTGCTTAAACTTGAGATCAGTTGAACTGTCACTGGTTTCTTGCAAAAGTTATATATGATATTTGTGAAATGAGACCGATTTATTTTATATGTTTTCAAAACCTGTTCGAGTTTGGAAGAATTTTTCTGCAGAGCTTAGTGCTCACCCCTACAAACAATATCTTTTCTCAGATTTTGGTTTAGAGAAAGAGGTCGGAGTCGATGAGCAGGTAGCTTGGGAAGCTCAATTGGATGGAAGCGTAGATCCCGAAAGGAATGTCTAGCGTTGCTCTCTTTATGCCATAAACTAGGAGATGCAATTTTGAAACAATGTGTGAATGATATTTTATTTATTTCGCAGCAAGATTAAGGTTGATTTTTGGACGTAATGGTCATGGTATGGCATATGTACGATGGATGATGTTGTAGATATTATGCACGATGAATGAAATTTTTTCTATTTATGGATTTTATTAGTTGCTCTCATGATATGAATGGTTTGAGATAGTAATGTTGTCCAAGATGGATTTTGGGGCGTTACAGGTTTGGTATCAAAGCCTAAGAATTATGTCTTACATGGGAGCTATAAGTTATAAATTTTCACTAGAGAGGTAATACTAGATCGAATTAATTATTGACTTTAATCTTATACAAGTCTTATGCTTTGGATTAAAGTGATAGTTACGGTGTCTAGAACATCAAGGAAACTAAATTATAATTGATGTGCATGATGGACAATAGACGTGGACGTGGGCATGGAGGTCAAGCACACCCACCACCACCACCTCCTGATGCCATGAATGGTATTTATCAGTGCGTAAGGGAGCTAACCACTCAAGTATAACAAAAGGAATGGGAACAACAACCACAATGGGGGGTTTCAACCATTAGCTCCTACACCGGGCAACGGGGACGACAATAGAAGGATGATCGTTCTTAGAAAATTCTTGAGGCAATGCCTACCTACTTTCCAAGGAAGCTCTCACTCTTTGGAGGTGGATAAGTGGATTCGTCGGGTGAAGAAAATGTGTGATAGTATGAGAGTTGCCGAGGATCTACGGGTCAGCTTAGCTACATATCTACTGGAAGGGGAGGTAGATCATTGGTGAGACTCGGTGAAAAGAAGGAGGAACACTGATGCATGTACTTGGAAAGATTTTGATCAAATCTTCCGAGACAAGTATTTTCCTGAATCGGTCAGGGACAAAATGAGTGTGGATTTCCTGGCTCTAAGACAGGGTAATATGACAGCGGCGGATTATGAGAGAAAAATTGATGAGGCAGCCCGCTATGCCACATAACTTATATCTACTGAGGCCAAGAAGGCTAAGCAATTTGATCAGGGCTTGAGGCCTGCCATTAGGGAGAAGCTGGTGGCTCACAAGATCCGGGACTATGGTGATCTTGTCGACAGAGCTACATTGGTGGAGAGTGACACCAAGGACAACCAGCGATAATAAAACTTCACGAAGGGAGGTCCGATCAGGACTGGTTCTAGCAGTAGTGGGGTCACACAAAGGACAGCTACGTACCGCCGACCTGACCAAGCTTTGGGGCAAAGGAATCAAGTCGTTCGAGGAGCTAGGGTTACTCAGAATAGATCAGGCACTGACCCATGTCAATGCTTCACATGTGAAGGGTTTGGACACTTCAAAATTAACTGTCTATCGTTTCCACCAAAGACCAATCAAGTATCGGAATAAGAAAATGCAAATAAGCCACCACTACAGAAGCCAGCACAGCATAGACCATTAACAGCTGTAGCCCTAGGCAATACCAATCAAGGAAGAGTTGTTGCTTTGACCCAACCAGAGGAAGATGTTTCCAGAAGAAAAACTTGTAGTTCTTTTCTCTTGCGACATTAAGGAACTAGAGTTTGAAAGGAGGCTTAGACTCTGACTCAATTAGCTAGATTCATTTGCCTGTATTAAGAGTTTTAGTTTCTCTATTTACTTGTATTCTTTACATGCATGCTATAACAACCATGATGGAGGCTTTGAATCCCCTTATAGTTATTTTATTTAATCTTGTATCTACTTGTTGTAGTAACCATACTGGAGGCTTAGACTCCCCTTGTAGTTGTACTTGCTTTATATATCAAGAGAGATAGCCCATCTTTTGGTTATGGTGGAAACCCTCCAAAAGTGACTAGCTTTCTTCTACTTTTATTGTCTATGTCTTTCACTTCCATGGCTTGAGCTTCCTTCTTTATTAGCGGAGTGAAACTCTTCTACTTTTCGAGAGTTTTGCCAAAGCCGTGAAGGGTAGAACGTGATTCACTCTTTCTTTGTTGAATATTGGCTCCTTGTTTGTTGTTCTTTTATTTTGTAAGTTCTCTACTTGGAGGGATGAGAATCACTCACTTTTCTAGTTTTACCAAAGCCATGAAGAGTGAGTAATTTTTCATTTACTCTGTAGTGAGAGGTAAAGGACATGCATAAATTATATGTAAGTTATATTTGTGCTTTATTCTAATGCTTAATGTTCATATTCCCTTGCTTATTGGATGATTGATTGTATCTAGCAAAGCTAAGGTACTTTGTATAATGGTGGTTATTTCTATGACATCGATGACTCTTGTATAGAAATATCTTTCGTTTCAAGGCAAGTACCCCTGCTAGATCCTTATGACTACCCTTCAATCCTCCTTTTTATTGTACTTCATTTAAAGAATGAAATATTAACGCCATGATTGGATGTCTTGTAGAAACACTTGCTTGTTTGTAGACGGGTTGAGTCTCCGCACAGGTAATTCTTGTAAACTTCTAGAAAGGCATCGAAATCATGTGTTTAATTCTCATAGTCCATCTTTATCTTCCGATTAATTTGTCGTTGATACGAGAGTTAATTGAGTTATCAAGCATAAATATAACAAACCAGATGATTAACTACATGTCTAGATTCTTTAACTAAAGAGTGACTTTCTTTTTTATTTGAACCTAACTTATATTTTGTCTAGAAAACAAACCTGGAAAGAATCTTATATTCTATTCAGGAAATTCCCATCCATCACATAAATTCAAATCACAATGATCACAATCATTCAGTCTCTGCTACTGCTTACTTTGAAATACCAACAACAGTTTCCTGTGGATTCGGTTCCGTACTCAAACCAGATTATTACTACAGCTTGACTGCCTACACTTGGGTGTATACAGTTCGGATCAAGCCAAGTAGTCTTTTATTTACTCTTTAGTAAGAGGTGAAAGACATGTATAAAATTATCCAAAAGTTATATTTGTTCTTTGTTCTTATGCTTAATGTTTATATCCCTTTGCTTAATAGATGATTGATTGCATCTTGCAAAATTAAGGTACTTTGTATAATCATGGTTCTTTCTATGACACGGATACTGTTGCATAGAAAGAATCATTGTTTCAAGGCAAGTAACCCGACTAGATCTTCATGACTACCCTTCAATCTCCCCCATTATTGTTCTTCATTTAAAGAATGGAATATTAATGTCATGGTTAGATATCTTGTAGAAACACTTGCATGTTTATAGACGGGTTAAGTCTCGGCACAGACAATTCTTGTAAACTTCTAGAATGATATCGGAACCTTGTTCTTATTTCTTACATTCCATCTTTATCTTCCGTTTAACTTACCGTTGACACGGGAGTTAATTGATTTATCAAGCATCAGTATAATAAACCGGATGATTAACTACATGTCCAAATCCTTGAACTAAAGAGTGACTTTCTTTTCATTTGAGCTTATATTATATTTTGTCTAGAAAACTTGTCTTGGAAATAATCTTACATTTTGTCTAGCCAAACTCCCTAAAACTCACAACTCTAAATCACAAAGATTACAATCAGTTGGTCCCCACTACTACTTACATTGAAACACCAATAAGAATTCCCTATGGATTCGACTTCGTACTCAAATCGGATTATTACTACAATTTGATTGCCTGCACTTGGGTGTAAATATTTCGGATCAAGACAAGTTTTTTGTGCCGTTGTCTAGGAGCGATAAAAGGTGTTTTAAGGTAAAAGGTAAAAAGACCTTTCATTTTTTGTATATACTCGTTAGTTTACTGTGAATAATTTTATTTTATTTTTGTTTATTTTATGTCTGAGGACTCTCCTTACTATCAAAATTTGTCGGCAAAATCTTCTAGGTCTGTGAATCAGCATGAACCAAATTCACCTAGCAGACTCTTGTGAGAGTAATATGACAAATAATGACAGAAACAAAGAAGTCCCTATGGAGGAGGGAGAAGTGCCTAACATTCGAAGTTTGAGGGATTACTTAAATCCTATAAGAAATAGTGTCCCATCTTGTTTTGTATTTCTTGACAATTCTCTCCCCTTTACTGAAAAACAAGGGACTGTGCAGTTTTTACCTATTTTTCATGGATTGCATATAGAAAATCCATACCCGCATATGAAAGATTTCGAAGAAGTGTGTGAAACATTTCAAGACAATTCTGAACTAACCAAGATGAAATTTTTTCATTCATCTCTAAAGGATAAAGCTAAACAATGACTAAATTCTTTAAAAGTTATTTCCATGCCTAACTGGCAAGCCTTCCAGAATGAATTTTTCATAAAAAATTTTCTCATACATCGGACCAATACACTCAAAAGGCAAATCATGAATGTTTTGGTAAAAGAAGGAGAAACATTTTACTAAAGTTAAGAGAGATTCAAAGACTTGCTCTAAGCCTGCCCATACTATGCTTTTGAGAATTAGATTTTGGTAGGATTTTTCTATGACTCCTTGGCCACTAGACTACATTAGTTTGTCGAAATGATGGTCCAAGGAGAGTTTATGGATAAAAGTTCGAAATAGACATTTAATTTCTTTGACACCATATTTGATAACCCTTAGATGTGAGACTCAGCCTCTCCTATCACTGTTGAAGTCAGACCATCTATTTTCCAAGACAGTCGTACTCTCGTGGTGACTCGTCGCGACCCTTCACCTCAAGTGTTTCCCTTGCCTTAGAGGATGTGCCCCATTCCTCGAGGGATGAGTTAAAATTATGTCTAATTAATACTTTGAACACTTGGAATGTAATGATTAACCATCGATATAATTGCAATCTAGACAGTTACATATAAGTACAACTATCACGTATAACATTGACCGTTACTTAGAGATATGTGGTTAGCCCGTAGGTAACGTTTCCTATCCAAGTACTTATGTTATGAATACCTTCATTATTTATAACGTACCCATAACTGTCTTGTCTAAAATAGACTGTCTAACTGGTATAAAAATATTCACTAATTCCACATTTTTGAGAAATCTTTTTTCCAATACATTTACCATTGTCATCTCTTCAAGTAAATTGGCATTAGACACGGTCAGGCCATGATTTGACGGTGGAGAATGTCAGAAGCCTCTCGCACACAAATTTAAATGCGTTTTTTTCCCCTCTCTCTCTGGCTCGCAACAACTTTCTCCCAGACGCCAAGAAACTACAAACAAGTTATCTTCGTTCACAAACGAACCAAGATTCAACTTGGTCAATTTTTACGTGTTAGTCCTCTTTCTGGTTTTAACAGAAGGTATAGATTCTTAATCTGGCTGGTCTGGAGCGCGAAGTTGAATTTTGATTTGGAGTTGAGTTGAGGTTGCTATGGACAGAGATTTCATGGGCTTGTGAAAAGAGAACCTACTGAAGAATGCAACGATTCAGGTGACATTATTATGTCCTATAATTGTTTTGATTTGTCTTGAGTTAATTAGATTAACATAATTATGAAGAGCATATGTTATTGAAAACTATAGCAACTTTCTAATATCAAAAGAACTGGGTATGAAAATTATCGAAGCCCTATCAAGGATAGTCCATTTCCGTCGTTTTAAAAAACGAGTGAAATATTGTAGAGAAAAAAGAATTTGTTGGATTTCAAAGAACTCAAAGAAAAAAAATCAATAAATTTGGACCATGATGATGCTGCTTTTTTTTGTTAAATTTTTATTGACGACCAATGAACACAGGCCTCAAGAAATCTCATTATTTGGGTTCTCTACGGGCCAAATCCATATCATTTTTTTTTGGACAGATAAACGGCTAAGAGATTGGAACTCTTGACATAATCCAACCCTGACCTAGAAGGCTGGTGGTAAACCCAACTCATGAAATTCCAAGTTCTTTCTTTTCTGTATTCTGTTTTCTCAGGTGCCAAACAGAGGGTCTGTACATGTACTGTACATAATTTTTTTTTAGTGATATTCTATTTGAAGTCTGATATTTCAAGTTATCGTACTTCATCCAAATAGAAGATTGTATCAATTCATTCTTGGTGGTTGCAGTGTTGAGTTGGTTGCAAAACATGGGTTTGGTTTTTCTCACGTCTTTGTCCTACCAACCAGGTAAATGTGAGACTGCCCCTCTGAGTATTCATTGGGTAATATTATATTAGTTGAATAACAAAATTGATAACTTGCCCCTCAATAGCGGTATGTCAATCTGTGGGTTTAGATAAAATTTAAATTGAAGGGGGTTGTACCTGCACATGAGTCACCTGCATTGGTAATAAACTATATGCTAATACCCAAAAAGAGAAAATTAAAATATGAGGCCTAAAATAAGATACAGACCTTGAAATCCCAAATGATTTAATGTAATATTTAATATTTTTGACCAGGTTGGCGTTCCATATGCTTTGATTTTAATAATGTTGAATATATAATATATTTTTATGTGAATGCGCATGAGATGCTCAGTAATTAATTTTTTAAGTTGATGAACATGTTCACCCGCTTTAACAGCTACACTGACGGAGCACTTTGAATTATTTAATTGGACCCTGTTAGAATAGTAGTATATAATTGGCCATGAAGCATATAGAGATTATTACTATAAATAACTTATGGTTTGGAGGTTCGTCCAATGAATCTTCTTTCGATTTTTGGACCTACACTTTACCAAATCAACGTTTAGCTGTTGATCTTTTAGGTATTTAGCTCATTGGTGATGTATAGGATTAAAAATTTGAGATTGGTGTTTCTTGTTATATTAGATGTCAGCTATAAAAGATATTCTAATGGTTGATGCAACTTAGTTGACATCATTTTCTCTTCTTTAGATTTTGCAGCTCCAGTGAGAAGTTCAGCAATGCAGTTGTCATTCTCAAACAAGGTTTCTGCCCTTCCTCAGATCTTATCTTTTAAGGCTGCTCAAGAAGAGAAGGCCAAAAAGACTGGTTATGATGCCTTTGTATCAGCTGGATTGGTGACTATAACAACTACAGAAGCTTTTGACTCTATTCACAAACCATACTCTGGTGTTGCACAGGTTTGTTATCCCTTATTATCATCTGTTTCAGAGATTCTGTTTAATCCCCTGCAAACTCATGTCCACAGTCAAAGAAACAAATACAACTTGTAATGTAAATTGTAACAGTATAAATTTTTGTTTAGATAAATTTTGTTAATTTCCTTAGATATTTCTGATGTTGAACTTTGATCAAAATATTTAAGCTTAGTTTTAAATGTGCCCCCAAGAATTGAAAAAAACATAAATTAAGAAAAAGCTATGTTTTCACTGGATGTCTAGGAAGCACGGATACTACTCACGGGGTGCCGTGGCTGCATCGGACACGTGT
>CM042192.1:32573650-32597561 GCA_023539305.1 Ilex asprella
CCTCATAACCAGATAATCATTCACACCTTACGCTCACATACATTGTGGCGCCGTCTGTGGGAATGATTATTCTCAATTACAAGGACACTGATCTTTTAGTAACTGATGGTCTCAACTCGTAACATGAGCAGGAGTCAAGAGAATCCCGTACGAATACAGAATCAACAAGAAGTCACTAGTGGAAGGCAATAGGAGAATTTTCCTGAGTATGTCCATATCGCAGGAGATAATCCTCCTAAAGGAAACCCCCTGCAATCAATGAGATGGAGGCCCTTCGCATAGCCAACCAACGTTTACTCCAATAAAACAAGGAGCTCTTGAAGCTCTTGCAAGGTCCACATTAGACATGACCAGCTCAAGGAGGTCCTCCACAAGGGGAACTTCAGCATCTTGACCCCTTAGGGGAAGCAAACGAGGGGTGTGAGAACAGTCAGACCCCTCCCCTACCTATCAGGGCTGGTGATAACAAAGAACCACATGGTCAGGATAATGGGATCGAAAGAAACAACGCCCCCTTTTCAGCAAGAAAGAATGGAGTAGTATTAGGAACAACGATTCATAGACATTCAGCAAGAGCTTAGCCACATGAAAGAAGTCGTGAGGGGTAGGACCCCAGTCACAATGGATGCACTGGTGCAGCAGACTGAATCCCCATTCACCTCGAGAAATTACATTTTTCCTTCCCTCTGAAGTTCAGAATGCTGCAGATAAAGGCCTTTGATGAGACGAAAGATCCCATGGACCATTTTTATTCTTACAAAAATCAGATAGAGTTGCACGGGTATCAAAACCCAGTACGCTGTCAAGCCTTTGCCATTACTTTGAAAGGGTTAGCCCTTGCCTGGTTCAATAGGCTTCCCCTAGCCTCGATCTCTTCTTTCAAAGAGCTCTCTATCTCTTTTGTGTCTCACTTCATTGGGGCTGAGACATACATGAAGCCAAGTTACCGTCTATTGAACGTAAAGTAGGGACCAAACGAAAATTTGCGATCATATGTCTAGAGGTTCAATTTGGAATCTTTGAAAGTGGATGTCCCTGTTGAGAAGTTTGCGATTACAACATTTATAGCAGGCCTGGAAGTGCAATCAAAAGATTTGATGTTCTCCATCTCAAAGAATCCTCAAGCAAGCATGCCTGAAGTGTTGGCTAAAGCAGATAAATACATAAATGGCGAAGAAGCTCTCTTTTCCATGGTAGGGAGTTCCTCATTACAGAAGGAGAAAGGAAAGGAAGAAAAAAAGAGGGACCGAAGTCCCAAGAAGGAGGGGGAACGACGCAGGTCACTAAGGAGAGACACAAATCACTCTCCAAAGCGAAGAGGAGATGTCCGAGACCACTCAGGTCCTCCACAATCAGAGCTACAACTGAGGTACGCACCTCGACAACTTATCCCTCTTACTGCCTCGGTCTCACAGTTCCTGTATGAGGTGCAAAATGAAAAATTCTTAAGGTGGCCACCTCGGATTAGGGCATATCCAGCAAAGAGAGACCCCATAAAATACTATGATTACCACAAAGATCATGGTCATCACACTGATGACTGCATTCAATTGAAGAAGGAAATCGAATTTCTAATCCAACGAGGGCAGTTGCGTCGCTTTATAGCCCATGACAACCAAAACCCTTCTACCTCCACCACCTCAGCAGCAAGTCCCTGCACAACATCAACAGCCTCTGGGTGATATTAGAGTAATATTGGGGGATTTGCAGGAGGAAGGGAGTTCAGCGTAGCTAGGAAGGCTCACCTACGCAGAATAAGAGCTGATGAAGCACCGGAGGTGCACACTATGTCCAAGGCACCACGGCTGAACACAACCATCACCTTTTCAGACTCAGACTTGGAAGGTTGCCAATATTCCCATGACGACCCATTGGTAGTAAGGGTTGTCGTGGCCAATAGAATAGTACATCGAGTTTTGATCGACAACGGAAACTCAATATACATTATTTTTGCATCTACATTTGACAAAATAGGCATAGGTAGAGAAAAGCTAAAATCAGTAAGTGCTCATTTGTTGGGATTCTCAGGAGAAAGAGTGTTACCCCTAGGGTCGATCCAACTTGTACTTACTATAGGAGATCCTCCCAGTTAAGCCACCACAACTTTGAGGTTTCTAGTGGTTGACGCCCCATCTGCATACAATATGTTGCTTGGGAGACCTTCTCTCGACGCGATAAAGGCTTTCCCCTCTGTATATCATCAGGTTATGAAGTTTCCTACTGAGAATGGAGTTGGAATGGTCCGAGGAGACCAGCGTATGGCCAGAGAGTGCTACATGGCTTTTATGAAGCAGAAAGAAGTTGAAAACATCCAGTTAGACGAGCTGGACATGAGGGACGAGCTGGACACCAGGCCAACACCGTCAGAAGAACTGAAACCTGTTCAACTCAACGACGAGTCGGAACACTTTATTTATGTCGGGTCTAAGCTGAGCAGAGAGATTAAAGATCTTCTTATCTAGTTTCTAAAAGAGAATATGGAAGTGTTTGCCTGGAAGCAAGATTAACTCCTTGGTTATCACGCACAAGCTAAGCATGAATCCCACTTACAAACCCATCTAGCAGAAGAGAAGAAGCTTTGCCCCAGAATGCCAGAGGGCAATCAATGAGGAAGTCCGCAAACTTCTCTATGCTAAAGCCATCAGAGAAGTAGATTATCTCGTTTGGTTGGCAAATGTGGTCCTGGTTTAGAAAAGCAATGGCAAGTGGCGACTCTGCATTGACTTCACAGATCTCAATCGAGCATGCCCCAAAGGCAGCTTTCTCTTACCTCAGATTGATTTTATAGTGGACGCCACTGCTGGACACGAGCTCTTCAGCTTCATGAATGCCTTCTCAGGCTACAACCAGATCAGGATGGACTAGCGACCAAGAGATGACCTCTTTTATAGCTGAACATGATACGTACTGCTACCAAGTTATGCCATTTGGGTTGAAAAATATTGGAGCCACTTACCAGCACTTGGTGAACAAAATGTTCCAAAAACAGATTGGAATGTCCATGGAGGTCTATATCGATGACATGTTAGTAAAGTCACTGAAGGCAGAGCTCCACATTGGGCGTCTAGCTGACTCATTCCAGGTTCTAAAGAAGTACTGGATGAAACTTAATCCATACAAATGTGCCTTTGGAGTTTCTACGAGAAAGTTTTTGGGCTTTATAGTTAACAGTAAAAGAATAGAGGCTAACCCAGAAAAAGTGAAGGCAGTATTGAATATGTAGCCACCCTTAAATGCAAGGGAAATCCAACGTTTGACTAGAAGAATTGTTGCCCTGAGTCGTTTTGTATCCCGCTTAAGTGACAAATGTCGGCCCTTTTTTCCGATTCTTAAAAAAAGTGTTTGAATGAAATGCTCAATGTGAATAGGCATTTAAATCACTGAAGGAGTATTTGAGTTCTTCTCCCATTCTGGTATGCCCCTTGGAAGGAGAAGTGCTTACCCTATATTTGGCTGTCTAAGATTTCTCGACTAGTGTAACACTTGTACGAGAACGAGATAAAGCTCAGCAACCAGTATATTGTTGTAGCAAAGCTCTTAGGGGGCAGAAGAAAGATACCCAAAAATAGAGAAGCTTGTCTTAGCTCTGGTCAAGACAGCCAGAAGGCTCATACCAAACTTTCAGGCTCACATTATTGAGGTTCGAACAGACCAACCAATGAAACAGGTGTTACATAAGTCGCAATCTTCAGGGAGGTTGGTAAAATGGGTCATTGAGCCTAGTGAATTTGACATCAGGTATAAACCAAGAGTAGCAGTCAAAGGGCAGATCCTAGCATATTTTATCTTGGAATTCGAGAAAAAGGCCCCCAGGGAGGCAACACAGTTGATACCAGACCTCCCCACGTGGAAGCTTTCGGTAGATGGAGCTGCTAACGCACAAGGAAGCGGGGCTAGCTTAATTCTGACCTCCTCCGAGGAAGTAGATGTTGAATATGCACTTAGGTTTGAGTTCAAGGCCTCGAACAACAAAGCAGAATATGAGGCAGTTATAGGAGGACTCAACATAGCACACTCTATGGAAGCAGAACAACTTGAGATCTGTAGTGACTTATAACTCATGGTAAAGCAGATAGAGGGAGCTTACCAGGCCAAGGGTGAGAAAATGACTCTATCTCAAAAAAGTGCAAGACTTAATCAAGAAGTTTGTACAAGTTAAGGTCAGCCATGCCCCTAGATTAGAGAACTCTCGAGTGGATGCGCTAGCAAGGCTAGCAACTGTCTCACAGGAAAATTTGAAAAGGTGGATACCAGTAAAGCACTTGGTAGAGCCGTCAGTAAGTGTTAAGAAATGAGAAGTGCTCCCAGTTTTGGCCACAACAAGTTGGATGGACCCCATTTGAGAATATCTTCTGAATGGAACCTTGGCAGCAGATTCCAAGGAGGCTGTAAAGCTGAGGGTAAGGTCGGCTAGATTCTCCATTTTACAGGAAAATTTATATAAGCGAGGATTTTCGATGCCTCTCCTTAAATGTGTAGGAAGTGAGGACGCTAGCTATATACTCAGAGAAATCCATGAAGGAATTTGCAGTAACCACATCAGAACTCGAGGTTTGGCAGGTAAAACAATAAGGCAGGGGTACTATTGACCCATTATGCTTAAGGATGCCACAGATCTGGTCAAAAGTTGTAAGGTCTGTCAAATACATGTCAATGTCCCCCATTGTCCACTAGAGTTTTGGACCTTAGTGGTGAGTGTTTGGCCCTTTTAGCAATGGGGTTTGGACATACTTGGACCCCTTCCCACAGGCGTCAGACAGTGCAAGTTCGCCATCATTGGGGTAGATTATTTCATAAAATGAGCAGAGGTGGAACCATTGACAACAATCACAGAGCAGAAAGTACAAAACTTCACATGAAAATCAATAATCTGTAGGTTTGGGATTCCCAGAGCAATTATTTCTGACAATGGAAAACAGTTTGACAACCTCAAGTTCAAAAAATTTTGTGTAGAGCTAGGAATAAAGAATTATTTTTTAACCCCAACTCATCCGCAATCTAACGGACAAGCAGAGGTGACCATTAAAACAATTAAAGCAACCTTGAAGTCAAAGCTTGAGTTGTTGAAGGCAAAGTGGGTAAAATATATTCCAGAGGTGTTGTGGGCATATAAAACAACCCCCAAGATAGCAACTTAAGAAACACCGTTCGTTTTGGCTTTCAGAACTGAAGCAGTATCACTTGTGGAGATAGGATTCCCATCACCCAGTACTGAGTTCGTAGAGTCCGAGTACAACAATAAATCCCTTCTGCTAAATCTTGATCTTCTAGATGAAAAGAGAGAAAGAGCTCTGTAGGGCATTCAAGGTTATCAGATCAAGATCGCAAGGTACTATGACCGAAGGGTCAGACACAGGAGCTTCAAGGTAGGAGATTTGGTTCTTAGAAGTTTTTGCCTACAAGAAAGGATCCCACACATGGAAAATTGGGGCCAAATTGGGAAGGCCCTTACATCATTTCAAAAACAATTAGGCCTAAAAACTATGAGTTACAGACAGAGGAAGGAAAGGTCCTACCTCATTCTTGGAATACTGAGCATCTTAAGAAGTTCTTTCAGTAAGTTTTCCCTGTAATGAAATTATTTTTAATAAAAATAGAGAATTCTTGATTCATCTTTGCATGATATCTCGTAATAGTTAGAAAGCTAACGATGAGCACCTCAGCTCATAAGTAAAAGATGAGTTCCTTAGCTCATAAATAATCGATGAGCTCCTTAGCCCATATATAAAAGACGAGCTTCTCAATTCATTAATAAAAGATGAGCTCCTCAGCTCATAAATAATTGATGAGCTCCTCAACTGATGAATAAAATATAAGCTTTTTAGCTCATTAATAATCGATGAGCTCCTTAGCTCATAAATAAAAGATGAGCTCCTCAGTTCATGAATAAAAGATGAGCTCTTTAGCTCATAAACAAACGATAAGCTGTTCAGTTCATAAATAAAAGATGAGCTCTTCAGTTCACGAATATAAGATGAGCTCTTCAGCTCACGAATACAAGATGAGCTCCTCAGCTCATAAACAAATGATAAGCCCCTTAGCTCATAAATAAAAGATGAACTCCTCAGCTCATAAACACAAGATGAGCTGTGCGGCTCATAAGCAAACGATGAGCTCTTTAGCTCATAAAACAAAAAATGAGCTCTATAGATCAAGATGAGCTCTTCAGCCCATAAAAATCAAAATATGTTCACTGAGATTATCAAATCCACAATTCACAAACAACCATTGAACAAAAAAAAGGGGGGGTAAAGAAGTGCCAAAGATCCTGTAAATTTTCTAACAAAACAAAAGAGAAAGATATCTTAACTCCCCCCAAGTTGCCTCTTCAGCTCGCTGGCCTCATCTTTAAGGCGAATGTTTTCCTCCCTCAGCTTGTCTCTCTCCTTTTCCACCTCCGAAAGTATGTTAAGGAGTCTACTTCCAGCGGAGGAAATCAAAACCGCACCAAAGGAGGAATCCAGCATCAAAGAGGGGGAACCAGTAGATCCACTCTTCTTGTGCTCCTTTGAGGGCGTTTTGGCATCTTCGTCTTCATCTATCTCGGAGAAGGAGGAAACAAGAGAATCAGGGAAGGAAACAAAATCCAGAGCGATTTCTGCAGCGCTAAATAGGAAAAGGTTTTCAGATGTTGTCATATCTGCGAAGGACATAGGTTCAACATGAGTCACTTGTTCAACCCTTATCTCCTCAACTAAGGTCAGATCTGGAGCACTTGCACAGCAGGATCATAATAAAACCAACCCGACACTAAGATTAGCCAAAAATACTCAGAAGACACTTACCTGAACAGGAGAAATCCTTCCAAGATCAAGGGATATTGACCCCTACACAATGCAACTCAGTGGACCTCCATGAACTTCCAGAAGCAAAGAAAAAGCGTTGAGTCCATCGCTCAGGGGAAAAACGAAGGTTAACCACCAAGGGACGAATGTTAAAGTGCCTCCACTGAAAACTGCTAAAACAAGGAAGCTCATCGTTCTCAAGCTCATGAAAATAGAGAAATTTTGCTACAGTAGGGAACTCTTCATTGCCATGAAGTCGCCAAAAGAGGAAAAAGTTGATTAGCACGCCCCATCCTTTAGGGGAAAGGCGAGAAGGGGCAAAGTCATAGTAAGCTAGGACCTATCCAATGGAAGGATGAATGGGGAGACGAAAACCCATCTCCAGGGCACCCTAAAAAAAGCAGACTTGTCCCCGGGGAAGGTAATTACAGGGCTCATCACAGGTGGGCATGCGTAGAGACAATTCTAAAGCAAGAAAGAACCGTTTCTTGATCCCATCCAAGTTCGAGGACGTCATTGTTGAAGGGGCTCAATAACGAGAACTCCACCCCCATTCTATCCCCAAGGAAGCTTGTTCTTTGAATAAAGAAGAAAGGGGGGAAGCCATTGGAAACACTAGAGAGTAAAATCCAGAAAAACTTGACAACACTGGAGAGTAAAATTCAGAAAAACGAAGAGCATGAAATCCCCAAGATTCAAGAAAGATTACAAGAATAGAGAGCAAGGAGAAAGAATATCATCGTCCTTTCCAACTGCAGGCTTTCGAGCATTTAACCTCAAATAAGCCGAGCCTTCCTTTGTACATAAGTGAGTTTCTTGGGGTCATGCCTCTTGTGCTCTTTTGTAGACATCTCAGATTTCTTTGGGCAGGGGACAGCTCGTATAGCTGCATAAACCTTCTGTTACATCTCTTCAAGGTCATCTGTCTCAGGGCCCTTCTTCACGTATTGGCTAAAAGGGGATTAGTATTTCTCAGACTCATCTTCCTTCTAAGTTTCCATGTGGAATCCCTGCTGAACTACCTTTAGAAGATCTCATTAGTTTAGCAATCTTGCCTGAAAAGGAGAACTAGGTTACCCCTTCAAACAAGGGGCAAGGGGAATATGAAATCAAGATAAAGTAGGTAAGAACAAAATAGATTATATGTAGCCATCACAAAAGGCAAAAGCAATGTGTATTCAGCATGTTCAGCATCTACATTTGTGGCCTTACAGACATAGATACCCAAAAAACAAAAAACAACAAACACCCTAAGTGTGAACAAAAGAGAAAAACCCTAAGTCTGAGCAAAAGAGACCCCAGGGCTCCTATGACCCTGAGGAGGCAGAGGGAAGAGAGCCTGGCAGCTCAGCAGTCGATGTGGTTGATGGATTAACAGATGAAGTCCTTGAGAGGACAATAGGTGAAGCTTCTGGTAAGATAGCAGTCCAAATTTCTAGAATAAGCAGTTGAGCAGAGACCTCAACTTCGGATAAAGCCCTTGTCACCAGGTTAGTAGAGAAAGGAATAGCAGCAAGAAGGTCAGCAGGAACTAAAGGAGCCCTAGCAGTAGCCACTGTACCGGGGGGCTGGAAGAGGAGGAATGTTCTGAGACCCGACCTCAACAGGCTGGATAGGCACCTTAGAGTCCCCAGGGGCAGTCTCAAAGACAAGAGAAGCCAAGGCACCATCCTCCTTTTAAGCTGACATCTCAGTCTCTTTTCCAGGCACCTCTACCTCCTCCTCAGCTGAGATCTGAAAATTAAAATCCAGATCAGGATAGGTTTCTTCAGCTTTGTCTTGAAATGATAGCCACCCTTTGACCCACTCAGTACTGACTTCATTTGCCAACTTAGCAATCAGGTCATCCTTCTTCGTAGTGACAACTCTCTGCTCCTCGAGTTTATTCCGAATAGCATCACTAGCCTCAACCAGAATATCATACTCAATTTTTTGGTTATTATAGGAGCTTAAAGCTTCGAGGGCATCATGGATGGCCTTAATCCAACCATCCGTTTTCACCTTGAGATCTTTCTTTGTCTTCCCCAGCTCCTCCTTGACCTGTTTATTCTCGGCTTCTAAGCTCTTAATAAGGGAGGTCTGCTTATTGACCTGCGCTTGCAAGTCTAGCGTTTGAGACTTAAGATTGCTATTGGCAGTGGACAACTCTGTATTCTTGAGTTCAAATACCTTGGAAGCCCTGGCAGAGTTCTCTAGAACTTGGATCCTCTTTAGCTAACCACTGACATGAATAGCCATCTAAAATCCAGTAAAACCCCCAAGAGCTAAAGTCAGCTTGCGATAAAGATGCTAGGTAAAAAGGAAAACATCAGGAATTAGACACTTACCGAGGTGGCCCCACACAGGGCGGTGGAAATAGAAGCTCCAAGAGGCATAGTGACAACTCTTTGTATGTCAGATTCTGGGATAATGGAGGCAATGACCTTTGCAACACGTTTGACATTGTTGATGAGCGAATCCCCACCAGTCGTGACCTTGGGAAGTGTACCACCCTCAACTTCTCTCAGAGAAGAGGAGTTTGAGTCAATACGTATCCCCACAGCCTCTCTAGAGGGAGAGAGGTTCACCCCTTGAAGAAGGGAGGTCTGTACGGTGATCTGAGAGCTTGACTGGAGAATGGGGGCCATTTGAGTTAAAGAAGGAGAAATGGGGGTCAAGTCTAACTTTGGCAGAAGTGGCAGAGCCGCTACCAGCCCCGACTCCTGACTTACGTTTACTGTCGCTTCTTCCCTTCCGCAATTGATCCATCTTAACTAGGCAATCCTTTGCAGTGGGCTCTATAGATGAAGAACTTGGAACTACAATGCAGACGGGTTACTGGGGGAAAAGAAGAAGAGTTAAGGGTTTTAAAAATAAAAAAGGGAAGAAGAGGAACGCTACCTGCCACCTCCTTAGCCCTAATTGCAGAAAGAAGAATGAGAGCTTCAATAGAAAGAGGAGTGGGAAATTCTATCGTCACCCTTAGGAGTCTGAATCCTTGCTCTACAAGAACCCAAGGCTTGATGAACTCCGAGTATTTTTCTGGTTTACATCTCTCTAATGATAGCAACACCCGTTCATCCTCAACGCTGAGCTTAGGTCGAACACCTGAAATACAATGAATGCAGAGCAAAGTTAGAAAAGCAATTCACTAAATCCGATCTCAGCAAGCTGAAACAAAGACCCACCCAGGTTGTCAGGAGTGGCCTAGGCTCTCGGGATTGGAAGAGTGTCTGTCTTATCTGCAAGATTGTGCTCCCTCTGATTGTCCTACACGAAGAAAAGTTTTTTCCAGTTCTTATGGGAGCTTGGAAGATCAGAGATGATTGATTTGGCTTTGGTACGTTTGGAAATATATAAAAAAACCTTTAGAGGAAGTAAGCTTAACATTGAAAAGTTCCATAAGCAAGGAAACACTAGGGACCCCGAGCTTGTGTTTCTTGAAGAAAACGAGAAGGCCAACAAGAATCCCCCAGAAGTTAGGAGAAATCTGAGCAGGGCATACATTAAAATGTTGAAGCACAGACTTGATGAAAGGGTGGATAGGAAACCTGAGTCCATTCTCGAAGGTAGCCACAAAGAAATAGACATTCTCATGGACTTGGGAGACATATAGGGTGAAAGCATCGGGGGGACCAATATTGGACACCCGGTGGAAAACCATAACGAGCACTAAAATCTTCAGAAGAGAGGGAGTGACTTCACTAGGGCCTACGAGCTCTGCATTTCTGAAAGCAGCACCTATGCCCGCAGCAGAGACTCTCACATCACTCACCTTACCTTTACCGTTGCTAGGGTTAGCGGGCACATGAGAGGATGTTAAGGGAAGTTTCTCAGTATCCACCTCAGCGCCAACAAAATTAACACCAGGGAAGTTGTCAATCTCGTCACCCACTTCTCCTAGGTCAATATCTTTTTCGGTAGACATGTCTGTCATAAGGGAGACAGAGGAGGGAGTAGCCTCGGAGGAAGCAGACATAATCGGACAAGAAAAGGGAAGTTTGAAAGAGCGATAGAGGGGAGGGATACTGGTTAAGCACTCCCAAATGGTCCTGGGGTTAACACAGCAATGCCTAACACAAAGGATTCGCACGATAGAACACAGGTCCAAAAAGTGAGGAAGATGACACAAGCAGTAGTCTCGATTCCAAAAGTAAAAGAATCGGAAAGCCCAGAAGTGCAGTAACTACCTCGGATTTGAGGGATCCAAGATTGAAAACACACGAGGGACAAGAAACGTACCTAATCAAGAGTAAATAACGAACTAAAACAAGAGGCGGGGACTAGAGAGTGAGCCTTGCAAGCCGATTCAGAGAAAGATGAGATTAAGCAAAACCCTAGTGTATCCGATGATGAAGAAAAGGCAGAAATCGCAAAGGAGGAAGAGAAAGACTTGATGCAGAAGTTGAAAGGTGAAGTAAGCCGTTCTTACAAGGGCATTTAAAGCTTTTGGTACAAGGGCCTTGAAATTAGGGAACGTGCACAAGTCCACATTCCCTGATGATACTTGGAAAGAAATTCCAAGTATGAGTTCGGGAGTTGAGCTTAGCTCAGGAGGTCAAATAATACCTATAAAGCATAGAATTCCAGAGCTAGAGCTCTCCTTAAAAAAAAAATAATAGCGGGAGTGATAAGGGAATAATTGGATTACCGCAAATGTCCCCCGAAGCAACCGGAAGCTATAATCTAGGCGAATAACTCTCAAAGGACCAAGATTCTCTCCTTAAATCAAGGGAGATTCCTCGGATGCAAGACAATGATCTCACTGCCGATCCCTTAGATAGAGGAATCTCATTATAAATACTATACAGAGCCTCCAATGAAGGGGAGAGTGGAAAAAATCGTGCCAACAAAAACATACCTTAAACCGCTGGCCCCATTAATGTAAACACCAGGAGCAAGAGACTCCATTAAAGAGTGGACTAACTGGGCTCCCAAGTCAGTGAACCACTATATTTCTTCTAAGTTACACGCATTATAACCAGATAATCATTCACACCTTATGTTCACCTACATTGTCATACACCATATTACAACTCTAATATTATTTAAAAATATATTATATTATTTTAATAACCATACTCTGCCCCATATTTTTTAACTTTGTCGTATCCCCGTGTCCGTATCGTATCAGATGCGACACCCGTATCCGTATCCGTATCCGTGCTTCCTAGCTGGATGTATTCTTCGGTATGGGTTGCATTGGTAATTTACTGATACCAACCTTTTTTATTTTTGTGTTTCCTTCAATTTTCAGAAAAACGGGAGTCTTGAGGAACAAGCAGTAACGGACTATACCGTGTCAACCTATGCTTCAAAACCCTTTGATGCACAGCCAGTTCATCGGCCTTGTGAAGTCAGGGTGCTTCCTGTCGCCAACATAACAAACCAAATGATTTCAGTCGCTATGAGTACTCCTGTTCACCAATCCTTTACTACTTCTGCTGGACAAAAGCTGATTGGTTCTGCTGTGAATCCACAACCTCTTGGAGGAGTTCCAATTAGTGCCCCTGTTCCAGGTGTTCCCAACAACAGTTACGTTGTTGGTACCACTGATTTAAGGTATCCTACCGGATGATTTTGCATCTGCAGTTTTATCTAGATATTTACTGAAAGCAATGAATCACTTTCCTTTCAAGATGACTGTTAGAAAGTCTGAGCTAAAACTGATCTATACTGCAGAAATGCTTCAAAGACCTTGGCTCCTGCTCAATTGACCATCTTTTACAATGGTTCGGTGTGTGTTTATGATGACGTCTCTGCTGAGAAGGTAGTTCCTTTATTTTCACCATTATATTTGTTTCCTATTCATATTTTTTAGTTTTAGTTTTTTTGTGGGCATTTTCTTGAGCAATTTTTCATTGTTCTGAATCAGGCCCAAGCTATTATGTTATTGGCTGGAAACGGGCCACCTGTGACTCCTAAGATGATAGTACCACCCACACAAGTGCAGGCAGCGATGCCGAGGCCTTCTCTTAGTGATGGTCTTGTTGTGAGCCAATCCCATAGCACAACACCTTGTGTGGGTCTTTCAAGCCGTATTTCTGTATCCTCCCATTCTGGCTCTCAGTTTGCTGGGGGTACCACTAGCACCAAGGAAATAACAATAGTAAAATCGATAGGAGCCCTGACATCTGCTTCTAACAAATCAGAGCATTCTAAAGTAGTCAGTTCATTGGGATCTGTTCTTCCGACTATAATTCAATCAGGTACAACATTGTGCTTTTTGAAGCAAAGTTCTTCAATATTTCAAAAAATTTATGCCACATGTTTTGTTGTTCTTGTATGAGTTCATGGTGTGATATCTATATAACGGAATTTTCATTTCTGCAGCTGTGCCTCAGGCTCGCAAAGCATCGTTGGCTC
Organism: Ilex asprella; assembly: GCA_023539305.1. NCBI lineage: Eukaryota > Viridiplantae > Streptophyta > Magnoliopsida > Aquifoliales > Aquifoliaceae > Ilex > Ilex asprella. The sequence continues at coordinate 32,586,781 of CM042192.1, forward strand.
GATTTTTAGAGAAGCGCAAGGAGAGGTAACTAATAGTTTTCCCCCTAATTTGCAACTAAGGTATATGTCTGAATTTTTTTTGCCTAGTTGCCAGTTCATCCCATGTAGTAAACTACAACCTGTATTATGTTTGGGATTTGCCAGCCTAGAACCTGCATTTATGACAGTTGAGTTCATCCTGTTAAGAGGTTTCACAAGATTCTAACCTCTGTTCATGGTGGCTTTTATTGCATTAGTGATGAGTCTTCTAGAAGTGTGCTCAGTTATTTCTGAAATTTGTCAAAGATAGGTTTATGCCTCTTATTGGGAATTAAATGGAGTAGTCATTTCCTACAGAATGTCTCATTGTTTCGTAGGATTAGCTGTTCTTATTTACGACTGGTTTTAACTGAACTCCATTCTTGCTGTATTATTAGTATTCCACATGTTATCGCTAGGGCACTCCTTTTGGAAACTACTGTAAACTAGTATGGTTGGCTTTTCAGTCCAGTTGTGTGCTATTATGTGCATCTTTAAACAAATTAGAAAAATTGTTTTCCAAAGAAAGATGTTTGTGGAAAGTCTCACTCAACCATTTTGCAGCAGCCTAGTGATTGGCTGCTTGGACTGAATGGGACCAGCCACTCCAGATGTTTATATACATATGTTTTCTATTTTCCTAGTGGAACGACAAAAGCCTTCCTGTTGAACTGGGGGCACTGGTTTTAGCTCTTGTAATATGGTAAGTTGATCCCTTGGTGATTTCAATAAAGTTTTTGTGAGAGAGTCATCTCAATCCCTCCACACTACGTTCCAGGGTTTGCCCTTAAGGAGAGTCTATCCACCCTTGTATTCAGATGCACTTCATCTTATACACATGCCGGATTTGTAATTGAATGTGTACCTTTCATTGGTCTCTTGTGAAACCCTAGTCAAACCTAACCATTGAGCTTTGATACTGATTAAATTGATACCATGCTGCTCAATTGATTTCCTAATATGTTGAGATCTTTCACTTATCAGCTAACAATATGCTTCTTATGTGCATACAGGGTGATGAGCACTTGCCCATATGTCAGTAAGCCGTCTTCAGATTACAGCACGCGTGGATCCGGAGGTCATCTGTGATCTCTTCGGGCCCTTATCCTCTCCAGCCATCAATTAGCAATTTAGCACTGAAGGGAACTGTTATCTATTGCACATTAACCAAGTTGCACAACACACAATAATAGGAGAGCCAGGAATGATTGTTTGCATTTTTCGTCGTATTCTTTCTAATTAAATTTCTAGTGGTTTCCTTCCTATATCTGATTGTTGGCCATTTTTGTTCTGATTGTGATTGGAGTCTATTCATTTGATAACCGCTTAGAATACTTTCTACTTATTATTTTCCATTACTCTGTGAAGATGCTATTTTACATTACTGTATTTTTCTATCATGATTAAGGATGGAAAGTTTAACATTGAACAAAATAATAAGAAATTATTTAACTCAAGTGAGCATATAATGCACAACTGAAATGAATGGTTAATACAAACTCATATAATTGATCTCATGATTGGAACATAAGACTTGATTTGGTATAATTTGGTTTATTAAGGATGGTAAGTTTTCATATGATGTGTTGATACGATACAAATCAGATCTAAACTTAGTGAGTTGAAAGTTGATTAATTGTCAATACGAACTTGAAACCAAAAAATGATACGACGTGTGAAGAAGAATAATAAATGTATATGCTTAATTTTAATTACAAATAATTCCATGACATGATAAACTTGTATTAACTGGCACAGTATGGAGAAATGTTTTGGTATTTTTTTATTTTCTTTTTGATCAATTATTATATAAATCTTCCTAGAATTAGAGAATTATAGGTTTGGTTTGTGTCAAAAGATGTAAAATACTTCGTTAAACAAGTTGAGTGCGGCCTGATTTACTCTTGACATGCACTAACTAAAACCTGAGAATGGGCTTGTCAAGGGATTGAATTTCGATCAAACAAAATTCGACTTAAAAACTCATCTAAATTTGATCCGGATATTTAATAGATATTTTCACTTTTTCATATCCGAATTTGATAGAATTGAAAGTTCCAGTCAAATGAATAGGATTGGATTCGAATGAGAGTGTTTAGATCTTTCTTGACAAGGTGCTACACGTGAAGTCGAGCCTAGCGTGACCTAGAGGGGGTGAATAGGTCTTTCACACTTGTTGTGGTATATTTGCCCAATTAGACCTAATTATCACAATTACAAAATGATTAATCAATATTAGTTTAATTTGAAAACATCAAAATTTGCCCAATTAGACCTAATGGCTTTTAGGCTTTTCATGTTTTTTTTTTCTAAACATCAAAATTTGAAAAAATAGAAAAAGTCATGTATCGAATCCTATCTGAGGAACACTTTTTAAAGCTCAATATGTTAACTTTTTTATTGGTTTCTAGCTTAAAAACAACAAGGACTATCCTCTACTTGTTTGCCTTCTGCTAGAGCGATCTCTAAACACTTACAAAAAAAATAGAGAAAGGCTGACAAGTTGGGCAGTGGAGACCGCCCTATGACTACTCTTAGGTTGCTCGAGTAGCTTGCAGACGGCTTGAGCGGTCCTTAGACTACTCGAATGACCCTTGCTCTACTTGACTGAATTGAATCCTTTTCTCATTAGATTTTCTCACTCCCCAAGTCTACTCAAATTTCAAGGATATAAATAGGGTAAGCCATTCCAAGCTAAGGTAACACTCTTAGAAGATAAAATTCATCCTCCTACATTTTTAGAGGGCCAAGAATAACCTTATATCCCTAAGATCCAGAGGCCAAATCATCTTGATTCTTCCAATTCAACTTCAAACATTGTAGAAGAAGATCGTGCTTAGTGTTCTACAAAAACCCACATTGTTGTGTGCATACCAAGAATCTTGGGATAGGATCTTAGAAGATTGCTCGAGACCTCTACAGTCCATTGCGGTGAGCTAGTCCAAGTGAAGCTACTCACCGGGTCCATTTATGAGTAAACATTAACCACATCGGGTCCATTTATCCATACTCATATAAAACATGCTAGGTTATATTAAAAGTATTCCATATAAGTTTGATTACAATTATTTTACATATATTACATGCCCAAAACATAGTTTTAACAAATTTTTTTTTACAAAAATTAAGGTTAAAAGCTACAATTCGGCCTTCTCACACGAGTTATTCTACTCAAATTTGACCTCCTTTCGTGCCAACTTGGTCATAGGTGCAGCTAATTGGGAGAAGTCCTCAATGAATAACCGGTAATACTCTGCCAATCCCAAGAAACTGCGTATCTCGAAGACTGACTTCGGCCTTTCCCAATTCATGATTGCCTCAACCTTCTCTGGATTCACGGATACACCCGAAGCCGACGCCACATGTCCCAAAAAATTTACTTCAATAAGCCAAAATTCACAATTGCTGAACTTGACGTACAACTGATGGTCTCTTAAGGTCTAGAGAACAACCCTCAAGTGACCCTCATGGAGTAGATCAAGATGTCGTCAACAAAAATCACGACGAATTGATCTAGGTAGGGTTGGAACACCTTATGCATGAGATCCATAAATGCTGTCGGGGCATTCGTCAATCCAAAAGGCATTACAGTAAACTCAAAATGCCCATATCGAGTCCTAAACGTCGTCTTAGGGATATTTGCCTCCCTAACCCTCAACTGATGGTAACCGGTGCAGAAATCTATCTTGGAGTAGACCTAATCTCCTCTCAGTTGATCAAACAAATCGTTAATCCTTGACAAAGGGTATCTATTCTTGATAGTAACATATTTAACCCTATTTATCTGCCCTGTCCAATAATTCCTGCAATTGGACCTTGAGTTCTTGCAACTCAGCAAGTACCATCCTATGTGGAGCCATAGACCCTAAAAATCTTTCCAACCTTCCGGAACCAATGGTCAGCCACCATTCGATCTGCCCTTCCCATGAATGTCGGAGGCTGGTGTGCCTTGAACTTCTGGAGGTTACTCGAGCCTCCTTGACCCATATTTACACTAGTCTGCGCACTGGTAGTGGTTGCAGCACTAATAGTCTCCGTGAAGGCTTGTTGGTCAAAGGCCGGTGGTAGTTGGTTGTTGTTCCACCCACCACCTCGGCGTTCCCTTCCTCGATTTGCCATCTACACACATGTAAGATAACAATAGAGCCTCACATAGTATCCCATGATAGGGATCAAGTTTAAACTTTAAGATTTCTCTCCTAGCCTCATTAGTAGTGCTTGTGCCACCTACTAGTAGACATTTAGGCATTGAACTAAACCGTTCGTCCCTTTCTTCGAACCCCAAGGTTATGTTTTCTAACCCTAGTGTTTCTCTTTCTATATACATTCTACTATTCATATTATTCACATAACACGTAGCACATAATCATGTAGTATAGAGCACATAACATGAAATGCACAATAAATGTAATGGTCTAAATTCATGCTCATTAAGCTCTAGGTAAATCGTATACCTAAGTTTTGATACCAAGCTGTGACGTCTCAAAATCCGGGGGTCCGTTGATTACCCGTCAATCTGCGGAATACCCATGGATATTGTATAATTTGATATCACGCCATTATGCTCCATTTATTGGGATCCATAATTTAACAAAATTTGGGCAGAGTCTCCATTGTACGGGAAACTCTACCCAAAAACACCACCTGTGAGTAAACATTGACCACACCTGGTCCATTTATCCATACTCATATAAAACATGCAATATTATATTAAAAGTAGTCCATAAAAGTTTGATTATAATTCTTTTACATATATTACATGCCCAAAACATAGTTTTAACAAAAGTTTTACAAAAATCAATGTTAAAGGCCACAATTCAAACTCTCTTCACCCTTGAGGCTCCAAATGAGAGCGATCTACTGGTGTGTATCCCGCACCTGAAATATTTTTCCGTATAGGGTGAGCAACGCTCAATAGAGTATCTCCTACAAAGGCTACTCCCCACCCTAGATGCATATGAATGTGCACATGCAATAATTATAAGCAATATTCTTTTCAATCAAGAATTGCAATCATGGTAGGAACTTCCATGTCATGCTATGAATTGAGATGAGACTCACTCATGCAACTTCAACCCAAGTTCTCACCAACTCCCTCAACACAATGCAATGCACGCGTATAATGAATCCGTCAATTGACGAAAATACATCCAATGATTGCTTGAAATAAAGTTGTGTATTTATAAACCAAATCATTGTTGGATTTTACCCATTGAATGGGTATTTTTATAAAACAAAATCTTGTGTCTTTAATGGGCAACGAATTTTGGAATCACACTACCGGCTCCGTATGCCTTTTTACACTTTTTGGATTTACACCGTCAAAGTGTATGAACCAGGTAGTCGGGTTTTGCACCTGAGGGAGAATTTAGTCCTTCTTGCTATACTCGACACAAGTTTTTCATGCAACCATGAGACTCAAAGGGGATCTTCGATCCAACCTTTCCGAGACCATATATCAACCACTAAGTATGATGTTTGATCAACCATGCACTCATACACCCACACTCATGATTCATGTCCACGAATGTGATGTTAATATCATGCCCAATATGCATTAATGCCGTATAAGTAATTCAACCACATGTCCACATGTTCTATGACAGTTTATATCTTATGCATATAACTACCAAGCTTTGTCACAATGTCAACATATCATAAGCACATATCAACATTTCAATTTTCATTGTAATTCATACCTTAAGCATATGATTTCTCTGTACCACATCATTCAAGCATGTTATCACAAATCTCATTCAGTTAACACACTTTATTTCATATACGCATTTTATCAAATACCTTCATGGAACCAAATCATGTAATCACATAACATGCCTAAATTTATCACATAACTAAAAAAATCAGAATATATAATTTTTACATACCCAATTATCAAAACATCCTAGAAGTCACAAACTAGTAATTTTTAACTACCAATTCACACTAGAATTGAGCCTACCCATTTTCATTAAAACAACTATAATAGGCAAGTGTTAAAACACTCAAAATAGCCCATCCATTTCCTATGACAATCATAGGATGAAAATAAACCAAAGTAGGAGGGAACCCTACCTCTTGGAGCGTAAAACGAAGGGTAGAACCTTCAAGAACACCAACACCAACCTCCAAGTCTTGATTTTCCCAAATCCCCTCTTTAGATCATCGGTGAAATCTTTCTTTCTTTTTTGTAGTTGTGTAGCCCTCATCGAGAAGATCGACTTTGATTCTTGGTTTGAAGAATTTCGACCAGCGGAACTCCGTAGATCTAAGAAATAAGTTTGGATTTCTCTCTTTTTTTTCTCTTCTTCTCTCCCAAATTTTTCTCACTGGTTTTCAGCTGAAGAAGTCTAAAGAAAATCAGATATTTTCACCTATTAATAGCCTCGATGCGCGGTGCATGTCGCGCCATACGCCCCTTGTTCGGGTTTATTTTCGCCTCGAAATGATTAATTTCATCCCGGTATAAGTTTAAATTAATTTTATTTAAAATTTAATTTAATTATAAAGAAATTCTATAAAGTTTATTTGTGGGGACCTTTGTGACGTCACCCGCCATCCAATTGTCTCGAAATACGTGTAAAATTCAACTATTTTAGAATTCAGCAAAAATTATCTAGGTGACTCAGTTTTGCGAGACAAATTCAACGGTGAAGTCCGTTGTTTCATCTAAGCCCTAGAGAAATACTTATTTCAAATCCGCATTATAGTGATAAATTACCGTTTTGCCCTTTTTTAGAAAAGGTCAATATTACCCGGGTTTTACATGATGTATAAGACTCAAATCATTGTAATTGACTTTGGAGTTATGGACTGGGCTAGATGACCTAGGTGTCAATTTTGTGGTTTTTCTCCAGAGGATTTATGTATAAAAATTTCTTGTGTTGTGAATTTTCTTATTATTGCTTTAATTTTGCATACACACATGCACGAACATTTGCAATTGCGCACACTATTTTTAGCGAATTGACACTTTAAATGTTTCATTCAATTTATTCATTAAAATGGGTTTTGTGGAGATTGGCTTGTTGGAGGGATCATTGTTGTTGTGGATTATATTGGTGGTGATTAATTGACATATTGTTGCAGCCATTCACATATCAGCTTGTTTGTGAAGTAGGTAAAAGGAGTTCTACAATTTAATTGACAAATCAATCTTTTTATTTGGTAATTGAGGTTCATTAGTTATAATTTGGTGTGATTATAATATCTTAGAACCCCTTGTTCAAGTTTCTAATTTTTAATCAACCTATTCACCCCCTCTAGGTAGTACGTGTGATTCCACGTGTATAATTGTGTGAGAAGATCCTTACATCTAGGAGGAGGAAATTTCAATTGGAATTTGGTTCAACTTGCTTCGTGACTTGCTTTATATCATACACCCAAGTATAAGTGGTCAAATTGTAGTTTTCTTGGTTTAAGTCCAAGATCGATCCCATGAAGAGTTTTAATGATTGGAATTTAAAATAAGAATAGTGAAGTTATTGTTAAAGTAGTGTAACATTAGATAGCTTGTGAGGTGAGCTTTGAATAATAACTAGTCTAAGTAAATAAAATGCGTAAGTAAACTAGTGAAAGATAATATTATGAAAGGTATCTTTCAGTTTAAGGATCTCTTATGCTTTATATTGGTTAAGTACTGAAAATGTCACTTTACAATAATTAACTCCCATGTCACTGAAAAGTTAACTGGTAGGTCTGAAGTATATTAAACCATACCACAAGAACTATTTAGGTTAGTTGGTAGGTATATGCAACAACTGACTAATCTAAGTAAACCAGAAGGACAATATACATTACCCTCAAATTTGTATATGGCTTACGTGTGGAAAGGAGTGTCATTATCCCTCAGAATGATGTGGGAAAAGGGGCAACGGAATGCTAAAAATGAAATGTATTAAATAGAGAATGTATGAACAAAAGTGTTCCCCAAGCACAAGGAGTCTTTTGAATGTCGTGTTTTACTTAAAAAAGTATCCAATGTCGTCTTCTCAGGGAAGGAAAGTGAGTTGTGTGAAGGTGATTTTGTGAAAATAAGAAAAGTGTAAAATCTTTTGTTTGAGTTTTGGTGTTTGAAGTTTGTGAATGAAAATACAAAAAAAAAAATTGTTGGCTAATCCAAAAGGTTCACTCCAATGAGAATGCCCAATCAACTCGAAACCTTCCTTCGAGGGTTTATAGATGAACGATTGATTTGTGGGAAGCTAGCGATGAGATGGTGAGGATCCAAGCATAAACTGTGACCAGACCTACAGAATATCAAAAACTCAGAACCACGTCCACTCTCAACCCAATCAAACTGAACCATTGTACACCGAGAAAGGAAAAAAAATGAGTTGAAATAGAAAACTCAAGAAGAGGTCTCCCTTGGATTAGCCAACTAAACTCTAGCTACTCATGAATAAAAGGAAAGACAATCCATAATGAAAATAGACATAACTGAAATGGAGATTGAAACTTAACTTAAAGCAAGAAATCTTAAACTATGAAGAAAAATATTCAATACCCATTTTAAAGCTAGGAAATGAAGAAAATTTAAGACAACAATGGTGAAATCCCAAACATGTAGCTAAACTAGAAATAGACATGAAATAAATGATATTAAAGACGTTAAATTAAGATTACAAGAGTCTTACAATAAATTACAAGTGAAAGGATGGAAGAAAATGAAAAAACATAAGCTTTCTATCTACTATTCATCATCTTCTTCCTTGGACTACTCCTAAGCTTAGGTAGCCACCCCTCAAAGCTGGTTGAAAATCTGAATATATGGTGAAGGGCCATGCATTTTCGTCCATGAGGGTCCCTAGGGTCTGTGTAAAAGGCCTCCCATCAATAGGGGCTAAATGGATGGGTTAGGTAGGCTAGCACAGACTTAGCTTGCACTGCTAGGCTTCACCCCTTCCCTCTCTCCTCCTTGATTGCCAAGCCTCCAAAGTCCAAGACTAGGTGTGAAAGGGGTGAACAATGTGGTGGACTATCAGGGAACAAGTGGGAGAAGTGTAGGTGGGACCCCCAAGCAAGTTAGAGATGATTTTCAGGCATTCTAGGCATTTTGGGTTGTTTCAGAAGAGCGTACCAGTATGCGTACTGGTACCCCGAACTCCAGTAGCTTAAGTGTATCGATACGCGTACCGGTACACTTTTTGCTTTGGACCAGTTTTTGTAGAATTATCATAAATTTTGATCCAACCGTCTAATTGAGCTGAAATTTGGACACAATACATAACACATCCAGATCTAAAACTTTCATACTTTTATCTTTTTCAGATTCGAAATGAATCATGGTAAAAAAGGAGGAACATTGAGGCTCTGTAACTAAATGGTGGGGGTGCTGGTGCCATTGTTATCAAGCACCAATTCTCCTTGATTTCTTCACTTTTAAGCCTCCAAATCTTCATGTAATGTGTCCATGCCTTCACCACACATCCATACATAATTTCAAGATTCCCAAATACATGATTTACCTTATAATTACCTGCAACATAAAAAATTCAACATTATTCATAATTTCGGCTAACTCTAAGTACTTAAATGCAAAATTTGAGTTAAAATTCATGTAATATGGTCGTCAAATACTCAATATTTTGTGCTCATCAGTAGGTCTGATGTATATTAAACTATATCACAACTATTTAGGTTAGTTGGTAGGTATATGCAACAACTGACTAATCCAAGTAAACTAGAAGGAAAAGCCATTAAGGAGGAATACTGGAATTACTCAATTGGCAATTTTATGTATCAATTAAACTACCCTAGTTAACCAGAAGGTCAAGCCATTCAGGAGGATCACTCCGATTATTCATCTGACAGCTTAATACCATGTAATAGTTAAACATCCTTAGTGCACAAAAAGGCCAAGCCATTCAGTTGAAAACACTTTAGATATTCCACCAGCAGGTTGATGATTCACTGATGACATAATTCTGGGTTACGTATTAAATTGAAAGCATTGGCTATGCTAAGACTTAACGCATCTATAACCAATCAATCGACTTTTACGTAACACCCAATTACGTACATCACTCTACCGTGCATGACGTACATATTAGTAGATAGTATGGTATAAAATATTAATTACTGCTCGGTGTTCTTAATCATGAGCATATTATAAATATAACCATCCATCAGTTAAGGGAGACATATATATCAATAAAGCATAATTAAACATCGACATTTCCATAACTTAACCAATAATATACATATGTTTATGATGAGTGCAAAATATTGCATATTTAACGGTCTCATTACATGCATTTTTACTTAGCTTTGCATATAAGTACTTAGAGTTAGCCGAATTTATGAATAATGTTGAATTTTTGATGTTGCAGGTAATTAAAGTGTAAATCATGTATTTTGGAACCTTGCAACTAAGTGTGGAGGAGTGGTGAAAAGATTGACACATTACATGAGGATTTGGAGGCTTAAAAGTAAAAGAAATCAAGGAGGTATCAGTGCTTGGTAACATAGGCACCAACACCTGCACCATTTGGTTGCAGTACCTCAATTTTCATCCTTTTTAACCATAATAAAATTAGAATCTGAAAAATTTCAAAAAATGAAAGTTATAGATCTAGATGACCTCTATATTGTGTCAAAATTTTAGCTCAATCGGACGGTTAGATCAAAAGTTATGACAATTCTACGAAAACTGGTCCAAAGCTAGCATCTTCCAGAAAGACCTACCGGTAGGATTTGGCAACTGTAGTAAAACCTACCGGTAGGTTTCATCGTTTTACCGGTAGGTTGTGCCCAGAATGCCCATA
>CM042192.1:32607561-32632518 GCA_023539305.1 Ilex asprella
GGCAGGTGTACAGTGTTGTGGGCGTGTCAGAAGAGTGGGGCAGAAGTGCTGGTAGGACCCTCAAAGCAGGAAGTCTGAGCAGTAGAAGGTGGAGCAGAACGACAGACTCTACTGGTAGGGTCTATCGGTAGGGTACTTTACCGGTAGGGTTTACTCCAGTAGCTTAACCCTACCGGTAGGGTCTACCAGTAGGGTTTCTGCTGTATTATTTTTCTGTTTCTGATTTCTTGATTTCTTCCCTCTAAAGCTCACTGCAAGCCATCAGTTCACCTTCAATCATCACAAGCAACTTAGGAAAAGCCATAAGAAGCCTCTTCTAACACATTTATTCTGCAAACACGAAATATCAAAGTTAAGACTTCCAATGGCATAACTCTTATGATTTAATCTTCAAAAGCAACCAAGATGAGATGATTAGCACCTAAAAATATATAAAGTTTTGTGCTAATCAGGCACCTCAAAAATAACTGCCCATCGATTCCACCAAAGACCAATCAAGCAACTAGACAAGTACATGCAAATAAGCCACCACTACAGAAGCCACTACAGCATAAGCCGTTAGGAGTTATAACCCCAGGCGGTACCAATCAGGGAAAAGTTTTTGCTTTGACCCAACTGGAGGTAGACGTTCCCAATGTAGTTGTAAAAGGTATTGTTCTTCTCTATAACTCTTGAGCCTGAATTTTATTTGATCCTGGTGCTACTCCTTCTTCCCTACACACCACATATGCTATTAACGTGGGGTTTGAACTTGGGAATCTAAATCAAGCCTTGAATATAGACATGCCTACGAGAGAATGGTTGGATGCTACGAGGATGTGTAGAGGTCGGGTGCTTCGGATTGGGGAGCAAGAATTGATTGTAGACATGGTTGTATTTGACATGAATGGGTATGCTAGTTTGTATAATGTTGTTTGGACTATTCTAGGAGACTGATGATAATTTGGCTTTTAGTTTGTAAATGATACTAGGCATGGATCTTTATGCTAGTGACATTATCTATATTGGAGATCGGTAGGAGATAGGATTTGTGATAAAAGACACCTAAACTCGAGTTAGACAAGTATAGAAGAACCAAGCAGTCTAGCAGACTACCTTTCACTAATTCGATCATAACTCTTCATTGGAAAGTCCAAATGTTGCACTGTCATTTTTGTAGGAATCCTAACTCGTATATCTTTCCAACCATATTGGTAGCACATGCTAGAAATACCTGAGTGAAATCAGTTTATTCTCCGAAGTTGATCAAAAATCTGCATTGTGGTATTTCTTGGGTAGCAAAATGTTGTGCTTTCTTCTTAGACTTTGAAGGATTTATCCTTGAGCAAAACTTCCACACTATTTAGGCTTTGATTGAGAGATACGCCTATGTGGATTGAATTATTTTGGATGGATAACAATATAAAATGTGAACATGATTTGATTGCTTATAGACTTAAGTGTTCTATTATACTATTAGTGTTGCATGTCTTAGTGGAAGTCAAGGAGATATGATAACCCAATTTGGATGTGTGGAGATAAGGTTCACTTAGATGTTTTCTAAGATAGACTAAGTTTTGGAATAATAATGTTATGGAAAGTTATTGGTCTTACTTAAAAGTCATAGAAATTAAGGAATGAATGTAGTATTGGTTTTATGATGGAAACCATGGGAGTATTATGTTTTCCTAAATGGTGAGTACAATGTTATGAGGTTGTATAATTATCAAATTTGATCAATGGAAGGAAAGATGTAATTTGAGGAATCAATGATGATACCTATGCAGATTGGTTTGACATGGATGTAGAAGCCTTATGTGATAATTGGAGGATAAATGTGGTTAGGTTTCCGTATACATTTTTGTAGAACTTGACATATCTTCTCAAAACTTTCAAACCAATGGGCATTCCTACCTTATGGCTAGTTTTTTTTTTGTGAATTGGTGGATGCTAATTTATATCAGAATGCGCAGCGAGCCATGGGATTAGAGTTAATATTAGTGGAATTAATCATTAGTTATGGTTACAGTGGTGAATGTAGAGAGTATAAGCTTGAAGAGTGAGATTCAATTTCTTGAAAAACTTGGTATATATTTTGATAGTTATAATTGTGGGAATTTTGCGGTGTTCATCGAACTACAAAAATTTATAAGTGTCCATAGGATGTGAAGTTATTATTAGATTTTAAATATTGAGAGTGCTCTAGTTTAGTAAGAAACACAATCATTAAGAATGATACATCTATTTAAGGAATCGTTGTAGATCTTGTCGGAATGGCATTACTAAGTTTTGGATTATAACGTAATTTGGGCATAGGAATAATGAGTAATTCCATTAGAGAAATTGAATTTAGTTGTTATGAAATGCTTATGGATAAGCTATATGTAAAAGGCAAACTTGGGATTTTTAAAATGATTGGTATATTAAAAAAAGAAGTGATTTCCAGTGAATAGGAAATACGTGAAGGTATGTATTTAAAATTTGAATATGAGGTTATAATTTTAATCTGGGCTTTAATGTTTAGAGGATGAATAGAAGTAGAGACAACATAGCCAAATGAGGATTAGATAGGCTAACTCGACGATTAAGTTTCGAGGACGAAACTTTCTTTAAGGGGGGTGGATTGTAAACCTCCACATGTTTATATTAATATAGTAATATATTTGTTTAGTAATTCTCATATATGTAGTGACATAAGGATAAATCATATGGATTGTAACCGTAGGAATAACTACTAGGGAGACAATTTGATTGGGAAGTTTAAGTTTTGAAGACGTTTAAACTTGAAAAGGGTGATTAGATAAGTTTTTAAATGTTTGTAGGCCAAAATAATGTCCCCATTGAATCCACAAGGTTGATAAACATTGGGAGTGGAAATATGGGGTATATTAGAAGTTAAGAAGCATTCCGAAATGAAAGCACACTTAGGGAGAATTTGAATAAGAAGGAGCTTAGATATGGCCTTAATGTTTGGATCATAACTTTTTATTTTAATGTCCATTTGATCTGAAATTTTGTCAGTAGATAGTATACTTCTAGGAATACAAAATAGTATTTCACGAAAATTTTCTAAATCGAACTATAAATAGGTCAAAACTGCATTGGAAGTTACATCAGAACTGGAAAAACCGTTCGAACGTTAAAGTACGTTCGAACGGCAAAACTCTTGTCTGATGGAAAATGCAAAGTACTGAGAGCAACCAACATTTGAAATTCAAGGGACGTTCGAACGTAAAGTTCCGTTCGAACGGTAACGACGAATCAGAACATCAGAATTAGGTCGACTGAGATATTTTTCTTCCTCTATAAATACTTTAGGCAGCCTCCTTCAGCCTCCAAACGCCATTTACAACCCTAGGGAGTCTTGAGAAACAAGAGAGACAGGGGGGAAACACAAGATCGAAGGGGATTTTCATCTTGAACTGAATCAAAAACTCAAGTTCTTCAAGAATTCTAAGGAAGAAGAAGATAGGGAAAATTCTTCCACTCTTGTCCATTGATACTTAGGCTTATATGTATACATGTTTTGACTCTCAAGCTTATATATATGTATTGAAATCCTTGTTTCTTGATTGTTCTTGCAAATCTTACCATGTTAGATGAAGGTTATAACTTGATGTTCATGAAACCTTTGTTCTTAACATCCAAACACTAGTTTCTCAAGAAGTAAGGATTTTTCTTCATGTTATTCTTGATTCAAAAACTTGATATTGATTTGTGTTTGATTTCAAGACTTGTTATTCATTGTTCTTGATCTCTATACTTGATAATTCATTTGTTCTTGATTTCTCTACTCTAGATCTATTGTTCTTGATATTTTCTTGTTGATATTCATGTATTCTTGATATCTATACTTAATATTTGTTAGGGATTGGTTTCAAACCTTGATATTTCTTTATTCTTGATATCCAAAGCTTGATATTCATGTGTGATTGATTTCAAGACTTGATATCCAGTTGTTCTTGGCTTCAATACTTGATATTCCTTGGTTCTTGATTCTAAATCTTGATATTCATTAGATATTGATTTCAACACATTAGTGCTTTATTTGGAACAACAAAAGTATATATTTTGATGATCTCATGTACTTTTTTTCGATTGCTCTATTGGAATGTCACTTGTGGAAATTGGAGGAATGTTGTATTACTTGCGATTGGAGGAAATGGTTCGTACTGTACTTGTTATAGGATAGTTTGGATGAACATGGGTGAGAGATTCCTTGTAAGGATGCTCATACCAAAGAAACTAAATTGTGGAACGTGCTTATTAATTGAGAAAAGGATTGGTATTGTATCTCTTGTGTGGTTGCACAATAGGAACATGGGTTACTATTGACCGGGTATCATGGAGTGGTTAGATGTCTTCTTTGTTAAGAACCTTTCCTAACACTCATAGTGGGGTTAGTGCTTTGATAAGACTAAACCACTATTGCTCACGGGGTAGTATGGGTATGTACTTACGTGGGACATGATATTTTCGATGGTGACCATGTGGGGTCTTGCTTCATACCTGAGATACGAATACAGAAGTGTATCGTTCAGTGTACCATAGACGGTTTCTATAAGAGTCTTGGGTAGTATGGGATGCCACAAGAACTTGTTGGAAATGGTTTATGGTGGAAATGGATTATAAATTATATGTGTTATTGTTCATTGGAGCAGATACGGTTTTCACAAGAGTCTTGGGAAGTATGGAATTCCGCGAGAACTTGTGAAAACGGTGTATGGTTGAATGGATTATGCTTTGAAAATTGGTTGTCAACTATACTTGGTTGCACTTCTTATTTACCTTATGATTGTTTTTAAAACTTGAGATCTGTATCAATGTCCCTGTTTTCTTTCAAAAGTTATATATGGTATTTTGGAAAACGAGACCGAACTGTTTTATATGTTTTCCAAACCTTGTTCGAGTTTGGAAGAATGTTGCTACAGGGCTTAGTGCTGACCCCCTACAAACAATATTATTCACAGATTTCGGTTTAGAGGAAGAACTCGGAGTCGATGAGCAGGTAACTTGGGAAGCTCCCGTGGATGGAAGTGTGGATCCCGAGGGTATGGCTTAGAGGAGTTGTTCTTTTTGTTATGTCCTATACTAGATAGGCATTTTTGAGACATTGTTAGAATGATGTTATGTTTATTCCGCTGCGAGATACTAAATTTTGAGATGTAATTGCCATAGTTGGCATAATCTATTGGACGATAATGTAGGTATCATGTATGATGATTGAAACGTTATGTATGTATGATTTTTATTAGTTGCTCTCATGATATGAATGGTTTAAATAGTAATGTCGTCCAGGGTGGATTTTGGGGCGTTACATTTTCATTAAGAACAAAACTCACCAAAACTCAAACACAAAAGATTTGACACTTTTTCATTTTGACAAAAATTGCCTTCACATAATTCCCTTTCTTCCCTGAGGAGACAACCTTGGAATAATTTTTCAAGTAAAACATGACACTCGAAAGTCTCTCTGCACTTGGGGAGTACTTTTGTTCACACATATTTTTTTTCATTCTCCATTTCATTCCCACCATTCCGTTGCCCCTTATCTCATATCATTTTGAGGGAGAGTGATACTCCCTTTACATATAAACCATATACACATTTGAGTGTGATATTAGAAGATTAGGGAAAACAACAACGGTTTTGATCAAGCAATTTGCCCTTCACTAAAGGGTATAAGTAAACTACTCACACTCCATTATTATAAACAAGTAAGAAGTGTGAGACAATTTCATTACAATACTAAATAAGATATAGACACTGACACTCCTTTTCCAAGGAATAGTTAAAATATAACCACCCTTAATATCAGTTAAGACACAAAGGTAGCAGAAGTCCAACTCTCAAAGTAGAAAGGCATAACAGAAATGTAGAAATAACAGAATTCTGGCTGGAGAGTAGGTCAGATAGGGTTTCACTCAAGATTTCTTCCTTCCCTTCTTTATTTTCTCTCTCTTAGATTCTCCCTGGAGCTCCTCTCTTCAACTCTCCAAAAGTGAAAGCTACAAGGGCCTATTTATAGGCAAAGTAGGAAGCTGGAGGTGGAAGATAAAGTTGAACCGCCAAAGGGGACCATTTGGATGCCACCACCACCGTCTGGACATTGATAATTTGCTGGAATGTGGTGTTTCCTTTCACAGTATTCTTGCAGGTTATTTGCTTAAATTACATTTTCCTCCTTTCTGGTTTCAAGCGTTGATAGATTGTTCCTCACAATTTTGAGCAATTCTGCATAAAAACCTTGAAGTTTCAGACATTACACACATAAACCCTAGTTTACGCATAAACCATAACTTACAGTTTTTAACTGTTTTAACCTACAAAATCCACTTATTTAATTATTTTAATTTACAAACTAATTAAGGTTAATCAGTATCAAAGCGTGGTTGCCCTTGAATTACAATTAGGCACAATGTAGGCATATCTTGTTTGTTGCTTACTTAACCTACTTTTGGTTGGTGTGAGATTTGTTTTAACTACTAGTAAGTTATTAATGGATTCTCAAAAGGCAGTTCAGTTTTGAGACCACCACCCTTCGATGGAGCTAATTATGCATATTAGAAGTCTCAAATGAGGAATTTTATTAGATCAATAGATAAGCATGCTTAAATGCTAGTGTTAGAAGGTTGGGCCCCTCCAACTATGACAACTAACTAGGGGACCGACCCTGGACCTAAACCCTTAAGCACTTTGACAAAAATTGAGTGTGGATTGGCGGAGTGAAACTCTAAAGGCTTGAATGCGATATTCAATTCTGTCTCACCCATTGAGTTCGGGAAGATCTACAATTGCAAGAACCCCAAAAAGGTATGTGATAACTTGGATGTTTCACACATAGGGACATTGTCTGGATCTGAAGCGTGTACACCCAAGTGTGGGTGGTCAAGCTGTAGTAATAATCCAATTTGAGTCCTGAGTCAAATCCATAGGGAGCTATCTATTGGTGTTTCAATGTAAGCAGTAATGGAGACCAAATGATTGTAACCTTTGAGATTTAAAGTTATGAGTTTTAGGGATTTTTCTAGACAGAATGTAAGATTCTTTCTAATTAAATTTTCTAGACAAAATATAAGATAAGCTCAAATGTAAAGAAACTAACTCTTTAGTTCGAGGATCTGAACATGTAGTTAATAATTCGATTTATTATATTTATGCTTGATAACTCAATTAACTGCCGTGTTAACAAGTTCTGATGTCTTTCTAGAAATTTACAAGAACTGTCTGTGCCGAGACTCAACCCGTATACAAAAGAGCAAGTGTTTTTACAAGACATCCAGCTATGATGTTAATATTCTATTGTTTAAATGAAGCACAATAATGGGGAGGATTGAAGGATAGTCATGAAGATCTAGTGGGGGAACTTGCCTTGAACTGATGATTCTTTTTATGCAAGAGTCATCTGTGTCTTTGAATGAACCACGATTATACAAAGTACCTTAGCTTTATTAAATGCAATCAATCATCTAATAAACAAGGGGTATAAAATATTAAGCATAAGAACAATGCACAAATATTACTTCCAGATAATTTACACATGCCCTTCACCTCTTACTAAAGAGTGAATGAGAAACAACTCACTCTTTATGGCTTTGGTAAAGCTAGAAAAGTGAGTGATGCTCATCCCTCCAAGTAGAGTACTAACAAAATAAAAGAACAATAAACAAGGAGCCAATCTTCAACGAATAATGAGTGAATCACGTTCCACCCTTCACAGCTTTGGCAAAGCTCTAAAAAAGTGGAAAAATTTCACTCCTCCAAAAAAGAAGCATGCTCAAGCTATGAAAGTAAAAGACATAAACAATAAAAGTAAAAGAAAGCTATTCACTTTTGGAGGGTGGCTTCCTCAACAAAGAAATAGTGGGTTGATTCCTCAATGAAAAGATGAACTATTTTCCTTGATACAAGCAAATATAAAGCAATACTGCAATCTATATGAGTGGGAGTCTAAGCCTCCATCAAAATCTCTACCAAGCTCTTCTTGAAGGCTCCAAAAGTGAGAATATTTATAGGCAAGGAGAGGGAGCAAGAGGGGCGTGAAGGAATAATGTATGCCACCCAACTCCAAGTGAAAAGTCAACCACTCAGCTGTCAGTCTGTAGAGGACGTTCAAACGTGATATGGACGTTCAAACGTGAATGTTGGATGGCGTTCAAACGTTTCTTCTGTATTTGCTTTAAGGGTGTTCAAATGTTGACTAGTGTTCTGAACTTTTCACTCAAGTGCCCTGTGATCTTCAGTGGAAACTCATTTCCATAATCCATGCATCAATCTAATCTTCAAATGATTCCAGGGGACGTTCGAACGTTGACTGGCATTCGAACGTGGTACTCAAGTAACTCAGGGTCTTCTTTCCTAACTACAACACGCCATGGCTCAGAGTTTGATTTTTTCATAGTTCAAGTGGACGTTTGAACGTGAGTTAGCATTCGAACATTCTTGCTTTTTTTCAAGCTTCTCCAATTGTGTTCCCTATTGCACTGGCGTTGCACTCAAATGTGATATTTGTTGTTCTTGAACCCTTGTTCACTTTAGTACCTGAAATGACATCACTTAAACTCCATCAAAGTACAATTAGTCTAAAAAAGGCATAGAAAAATGCTACTTTTAAGTACTAATCACCCCCAACCTAAATATTTCTAGTATCTAGTAATACAACAACAATTGAATGCAAATCTATTTCTAATGCCTTTTTCGTAGGTCATCCGGTTACATTTAGCATATATAACCAGCCGTTGAACAACTAGGTTTACCCTAGTGGACCAGTGTTGTCTCATGAGGGTTTCCAGTGAAGCTACCCATAAACTTCAGTGGAACAGATGAGTATGTGGGATTGCTGATTAAAGTAAATTAGCATCATGGTCGTTGAGACACCCAATCCTCAATTTTGACTTATATCCAGCATGCTCTTGTTCCATTGGTACTTACTCTATGTAAAAATTTGCATTTGTTACACTGACATTTGGAATCCCCTGTGTAGTAAGAATGGTCATTATAGAAACTAGAATTGTTATCTAACAAACATTCCACTTTACCACCTTCTATGGATAACTTTGATTTCAAAAACCTCTCTTAGAAATGTCCTCAGCATGAATTCGCTTCAAACACAGTGACTTTTCTCTCAAGGGGCATGTAATTAGAAGATGGCCAATCGAAAAATTACATGCACAATTAGTAAAGGAGTGAAGAAAACTAATCATTTTCTTGGCATAATCTCATGAAGGAATATTGATTCAATTTAAAGAAATACTAGTTATTATACCCCAAGTTTTGAATGAGAACACACATATGCATCAGACTTGGTATCAATTAGGGCTTTTCAGAAGTTGTAATGTCCAGAGGTCAGTGGCTAACGAAATGACGTCAATGGTATTCAAAAGTTATCCTCTGTTTATGTAGTATAGCACACCTATTTCATTTTGCTGAGAATTGATATTTCTTTCTTTCATTTTTCTCATTTTTCACTTTCTTGGCAATTTCCTGTCTCTTTGTTCCTTTTTTTTTATTGTTTCAACCGAATTTTCTTTTCATTGAACAACAGCTGACATAGCCTTATTCCTTTCTCTTACATTTTTGTACCTTAATGATTTATAAGAGGGTGTAAGAAAATTAGATAGCAAAGGTATGTTAAGCATTTTTGGTTGTGGCTTGGTTTTTGTAGGGGTTTCTTGAAAAAGAAATTATTCTTTGAATGCTCAAGCATGGTTAACTAGGGAAATAATTTGAAAAAGAAATGGCTAAGGCTCAAAGTTAAATCAAAAGATGGCCTAAAATCATTTCTCAAGTATGTGCCATGTACATGTTGTATGCACTAATTCCCCGTGGGATATGTCAATAGACCACTTCAGTTGCATCAATCAAAGCAAGGTTACCATGGTAATGAGGTGAAAAAGCTCACTTGAGTGAATGTTAATATTCTTTTAGAAGCATCGTAAAGCTCAAAACTTACCATGGTAATCTTCGTCATCTCCACTGGTTATGTCGGGTGTTTTAGGGAATGCCGGTTATATATTGATTCCATTTTTGAGTCTGATCATTTTTTACCTTAAGAATAACTAATACCGATGTATGTTTGACAATTTAAGCATGAAGTCAATACCAATTTTCCAAGAAATGAGGTTTTAAGTCTCAGTTGTTAAGTTGAGGTGTCAAACCGATCATGTGCTTAGTCACTTTAACAAACAGTCTTTGCATCCACATCTGTTCCATCATTTGTTAACAATTAGCCATATTATACTAACTTTACACCAAGATTTATAAAAAGAAAAGTGATAAATTGAACCATTCATTTCACAAAATATGATTGGTTAACATCAACATCCAAGATTCAATTCTTCCACACAAGAAGTAATCAAACACACCAAAAACTTGAAAATATCCACAACAACTATCAAAGAAGAAACAAACACTCAAAGAAGAAATAACAAACAACCATCATGAATAGAAATAACTCTTTCAATCTCCTCCAAACCCATCATCTCTACCAAGTCCACCCCTTAAAAGGTGAAGAAGCTAAGCAGGATGTCTCGTAAAGAGCGTCGAGTGCTAGTGCTAGGCCAACCACCTGGGTCTGTGCCTGCTCTCTCTCTACACTCTCTCTACATCCAACTTTCTCTCCTCCTCCTGTTCAAGTGCTTGATTGTTTCCATTGTTTTATTCCCTAGACTCTGGAGATCATCCCCAAATGTATATATGGTGTATGACTTATGTGTGAAAGGGAGTGTCACTCGCCCTCGGAATGATGTGGGAAATAGGGCAATAGAATGGTGTGGAATGAATTGTGGAATATGTGGGTTGTATGAACGAAAGTGATCCCCAAGCGTAAGGAGTCTTTTGAATGTCGTGTTTTACTTGGAAAAGCATTCCAACGTCGTCTCCTCAGGAAAGGAAAGTTCAAGTGTTTGAGGGTGATTTTGTCAAAAAAAGAAAAAGTGTAAAATGTTGTAGTTGGTTTTGGTGAGTTTTATTCTTAATGAAAATGCAAGACAAGAAGTGTTAGTTAATCCAAATGGTTCACTCTAATAGGGATCCCAACTCAACTCGAAAATTTCCTCCAATGGTGCATGATTGAACTATTCATTCGTGGGAAGCTCGGGACTAAAATGGAGGTGATGATCCAAGCATAACCCGTGATCAGGCTTACGGAATATCAAAGACTCACAACCATGTCCTCACCCCTCAACCTAGTCAAGCCGAACCATCGTACATCGAAAAGAGGAAAGAAATTGAGTTGAGATAGCACACCCAAGAGGAAATCTCCCTTGGATTAGCCAACTAAAAATCTAGCTACTCATGCTAAAAGGAAAGACATACAATCTGTAAAGAGACATGGTATTGAAATAAAGATTAAAACTTAACTCAATGTAAGAAAACTTAAACTAAGAAGAAAAATATTCAATATCTTGAAAATGAAGAATTCAAAACAACAATGGTAAAATCTAGAATGCATAACTAAACTTGCAAAGCATTAGAAATAAATGACATTAAAGTCAATAAATAAAGCTTACATGATCCTTACAAAAGATTACAAGTGAAATGGGTGAAGACAAAGCAAAAATCTAACTATTCATCTTCTTCCTTGGAACTCCTCCTAAGCTTAGGTAGCCACGCCCCTCAATGGCTTGTGTAATGTTGAATATATGGAGAGTGAGAGCCTTACAATTTTGTCCATGGTGGTCCCCCTAGGTGTGTGAAAGGCTTACCATCAGTGGGAGGTTGATTTGAATGCTTGGCAGTCTAGGACAAGTCTAGCCTGCAACTCCCTTGGCAGTCCCTAATGGGAGGTTGATTTGAATGCTTGGCAGTTTAGAACAAGTCTAGCCTGCAACTCCCTTGGCCGCCCCTTCTCACCCATCCTCATTAATGTCATTGCCTCCAAAGTCCAAGCATGGGTGATGGGAGGCATGTAGATGTGTAAGAGAAGTCAGGGACAAGTGGGAGAATCATAAGTGGGACTGCCAAGCAAGTGGAGCAAGAGATGCAGGCAATCTGGGCATTTTGGGCTATTTCAGTACAACCTATCGGTATGGCCTACTGGTAGGTCAAACTCCAGTAGATGAATCCTACTGGTATGGCCTTCCGGTAGGTCTTTTGCTCAGGGCTAGTTTTCGTAGAATTGTCATAATTTTTTATCCAACCG
Source organism: Ilex asprella (assembly GCA_023539305.1). Lineage (NCBI taxonomy): Eukaryota > Viridiplantae > Streptophyta > Magnoliopsida > Aquifoliales > Aquifoliaceae > Ilex > Ilex asprella. The sequence goes on from CM042192.1 coordinate 32,619,683, forward strand.
TCCGATTGAGCTGAAATTTTGAAACAACACATAGAACATCTAGATCTACAACTTCCATGTTTTTCACTTTTTCATATTCAAACTGAGTCATTGTAAACAATAGGAAAACATCAGTACTATGTCAAAACCATGGGAAATCAGTGGGCTAAACCTTCCAAATTGCATTTTTCTTGGTTTGTTCACCTTCAAAGCCTCCTAATCCTCATTGAATGTCTTCATCTCTTATCCACTCATTCATACTTAGTTACAAGGTTATAAAATCCATCATTTATGCAATAATTACCTACAACATCAAAATTTTTGCATTATTCATAACTTTGACTAATTCTAAATAATTAAATGCAAAGTTAAGTTAAAAAGCATGAAATGAGGCCTTAAAATATGCAATATTTTATACTTATCATCAAGCTCAACCTACACCTCATCAACTCCTCGGGGCGGTGGCATCTCATGTCTTGCCACTAGGCCGCCACTATAACCCCGACTCCTCCTAAAGGACGCCTTGTTCAGTGGCCCCATTGGCTTTTGGATCTCCATTTCTTGCTTTACCCTAACTCCGTGGTCTTTGCACATTTTAGTCACTAAGGTGCCAAACGGGAGCGAGTTTTGTTTCACATCATAGCCTTTCTTCATTTCTTTCAAGTTCGAGACCACAATCAAATTCAACATCTTGTACTTTTTTGTCAACTCCCCTTGTTTTAAAAATTTCTTCCCTATCCAAGAAAAAGTGTGACACCCCAAAAATCGGGGGTCTATTGTCAATTCGTTGATCACCCATCAACCCGCGAAAATACTCATAGATACTGTGTAACTCGATATCACATGTCATGCCCCTTTTATTGGGATCCATAATTCAAAAAAATTCGGGCAAAAGTCTCCTTTGTACGTGGAGCTCTACCCAAAACACAACCTGTGCATCATACAATCATATGACCCATCCGATGTCCAATATAAAACATCAACCACACTGGGTCCATTTATCCTTACTGATATAACGATATTTAATCACATGATCCATCCGAGGTCCAATATACATCAATTCATACTCACACATCATGATTTTATGCATTAAAAATGGTTAAAACAAGTTCAAAATTACAATTCTTTTACATACATTGCATGCCCAAAAACTAACTTTTCAAAAATTTTACAAAAAGGGGACTAAAAGCCACAAGTCTGCCTTAATTTGTCATTGGGGCCCGAATAGGCACTGTCCAATGACGTGTATCCTCCACCTGAAATATTTTCCTGTATAGGGTGAGCCACGCTTAATAGAATATCTCCTAAAGAGGCTACTCACCAACCTAAGTGCATATGAAATGTTGACATGCTACATTCAACAAGCAACAACCATTCCAAACAAGAATATGCAATTCAATGTTGGAATTCTATCATGTAATGCCATGAAATGAGATGAGACACACTCATGAACTTTAACACAAGCCCTCACCGGCTCCCACAATACAATGCAATGCTACTGTGGAATAAATACGCCATTGACGAAATACATGCAATGATTATTTTGAAATAAAATTCATGTGTTTATAAAACAAAATCATTGTCGGATGTTACACATTGAATGACAATTTTATAATATAAAATCTTGTGTCTTTGTTGGGTATCGAATTTTGGAATCACACCTATGGTTCTGCACACCGATACACTTTTCTAGAATAGCACCATAGAGGAGTGTATAAACCATGTAATCGGGTCTTGCACCCGAGGGAGAAGCTATCCCTGCTTGCTATACCCGACACAAGTTTTTTTATGCAAACTATGAGAGTCAGTTGAATCTTCGATCCAACTTTTCCCGAGCTCAAGTATCATCCACCAAGAATGGTGTTTGATTAAACCATGCACACGGTCCCCCCAATGCGATGTCTTTGTGCATATGCAATGTAATACGTAATTGCAACACCAATATTATGTCCATATGTAATAAATGTCATATGGATTATTTTTACCACATTTCAACACATGCCATGGATATTTACATCCTAAGCAAATAATTTCCATAATTCACCCCAATGCCAATATATCATAAGCACATATCAACATTTACATTTCTATTTGTAATTCATATCATAAGCATAAGATTTCACTTTACCACATCATCCAAGCATGTTATCAAATAATCTCATGCAAATAACATGCTTTGTTTTACATGGGCATTTTATCAAACACCTTTAAGGCACCAAGTCATGTAATCACATAAAATGCCCAAAATTTTCACCTAACTCAAAAAAATTAGATTAAATGATTTTCACATGCCCAATTATCAAAACTTCCAAGAAATCACACACTGAAAATTTTTAACTACCAATTCACACTAGAATTGAGTCTACCCATTTCCATTAAACCAACCATAATAGGTAAGTGTTAAAATACACAAAATAACCCACCCATCTCATATATTCATCCTAGGTTGAAAATAAACCTAGTTAGGATAAAAACCCTACCTCTTGAAGCATAAAATCAACATACAAAGCTTCAAAGATTAAACCCAAGCTCAAAACCCAAGCTTCCCCCAAAATCTCATTTTTGAATATTCGGTGAAATCCTTCATTTTTGGTATGGTAGCGTAGCCCTCGTCGAGGAAATCGACTTTAAAACCTGGTCTGAAGAATTCTGATTGGCGGAACTTCGTAGATTTGAGAAAGAAAGCTTGAATCTTCTCCTTTTCCTCTCCTCCTCTCTCCAACGTTACAACCAGAAAACCCAGCATAAATATCTCTGAAAACTCAGATTTTTGTTCCCTATTTATAAATTTTAAAGCTTGGCCTACGCCGCGCCACACGCTCCCCATTTTCTAGGTCTGTTTCCGCCCCGTAACGATTAAATTTTGTACCGATTTAAGCTCAAAATATTTTATATAAAATTTATTTAAACTATTTTTTAAATTTTAATAAAAATTTCATTTGTGGGGGCACCCAAGACCCAATCACCTCGTAAAACGTGAAAAATTCAACTATATCAGAATTTGACAAAATTTATCTAGGTAACTAGATTTTACCAGACGAATCCAATAGTGAGGTCTATTTTGTCATCAGAGTTTTAGAAAAATAAGGGTTCTCTACTCGCACCGTAGTTATAATTTATCGTTTTTTCCTTTCTCATAAAAAGTTCAATTTTTTTTTGGGTTTTGCATGCTCCCCCTTAAAAGAATTTCATCCCCGAAATTCACACACACACATGCACATTCAACCACATGCTTATGCAACAGTCGTATAATACTAAATAACTTTAAGAATGTACCTTCATCCTCAAATAAGAAAGGATAATTGGTACGCATGATGTACTCGCGCTCCCTTGTTGCCTCTTCCACTATTCGGTGTTGCCACAACACATTCACTAGCCTTACAGTCTTGCCTTGTAAAACCTGATCCTAACTATCCATGATACACACTGGTCCCTCCTCAAAGGTCCCATTCACATGAACTACAAGCTCGCCCTAATCCACCACATGAGTCAGATCTCGGGTGTATTTCGAGAGCATGGAGACATAAAACACCACGTGAACATCCGATAGATTTGGCGGTAATGCCAACCGGTAAGCAACTGTACCCACCATATCAAGTACTTCAAAGGGCTTGATATACTGTGGTGACAACTTTCCCCTCTTGTCGAACCTAACCACTCCCCTTTTAGGCATCACCTTCACAAAGACATAATCTCCCACCTAAAACTCTAGAGGTCGCCGTCGTTTGTCAGCGTAGCTCTTCTGTTGGCTCTGAGCTGTGAGAAGACGCATCCGTATCAAGCCCACCTTCTTCAAGGTGTCTGTAACCAAATTTGGACCCCTAGAGAGTCTCTCTCCTACATCCGTCCAACAAACTAGAGAACAACAATGCCTCCCATATAGTGCCTTATAGGGTGCCATCCGTATGCTCGCATGATAATTGTTGTTATAAGCGAACTTCACTAAGGAAAGGTATTTTTTTCAGCTACCCTTGAGATCTAGGACGCATGCCCATAGCATGTCCCCTAAAGTCTAAATGGTCCTCTCTGACTGACTGTTTGTCTAGGGATGAAAAATAGTGTTCATCAACAATTGTGTCCCCATGGCTTGCTAGAAACTCTCCCAAAATGAGCCGTAAATCTAGGATCCCGATCCGATACTACAGATACGGACACCCCATGCAATCGAACAATCTCCTGTATATACAACCTACAGAATTTCTCTAGTGTGAAGGTCATCCGCATTGCCAAAAAGTATGCTGACATCGTAAGCTGGTCAATTATCACCCATAATGCGTCATGCCCTCGTGATGTTCGTGGCAAGTGGGTCACAAAATTCATCATGACATGTTCCCACTTCCACTCAACCACCTCCAAAGGCTGGAGTAACCCTGCTGGTCTTTGGTGTTCAGCCCTTCACTTGATGACATGTGAGACATTGACTAACAAAATTTCTAATGTGTTTCTTCTTCCGCTCTAATAATACTGGTGACAAAGATCATGATACTTCTTCATGCCACCTAGATGCATAACAAAATGTGAGTAATGGAACTCTCTAAGGATCTCCTCTCTCAGCTCTGCAGACTGGAGAACCATAATCCTTCCCCTAAATCAAAGACTAACATCCAAATGAATAGTCCATTCCTTGTCACCCGTACCTAACTGTACTCGATCCCTAATGGACAAAATTTCTGTATCCTGCCCCTAGGACTCGATCACTCTGCTCAGTAGGGAAGGTGTAGCTACCAAACTCTCCAAAGTGCCCTGAGCCTGACCCATATAGCATAACCTGAGCTGTCCAACAGTCTCGAGCATCTACCATTCTCTGAAAGCCAAACTAGCCAAGACTCCTTGTGACTTTTGGTTGAGTGTATCAACCACCACATTTGCCTTACCGAGATGGTAATGTATAGTGAAGTCATAGTCCTCCAAATTTTTCTATCCACCTCTATTGCCTCATGTTGAGGTCACGCTGTGTAAAGATATGCTTCAGACTTTTGTGGTTCAAAAACACCTTGAACTGCTCATCGTATAGATAGTGGTGCCAAGCTTTCAAGGCAAAGACTATGGCCGCTAACTCCATGTCGTGCATAGCATAGTTCTGCCCGTGATTCTTTAACTATCGAGAACCATAAGCCACCACCTTTTCTGATTGCATCAAAACACAACCAAGTCCATCATTCGAGGCATTATAATACACTGTGTACCTCTATCCCTTTTTCGGGACTATCAAAATAGGGACAGAAGTAAGCCTCCTCTTGAATTCTCGAAATGCCTTCTCACACGAATCATTCCACTCAAACTTGACCTCTTTTAGGGTCAACTTGGTCATAGGTGCAACTAATCGAGTGAAGTTCCCAATGAACCTCTGGTAGTACCCTACTAATCATAAGAAATTGTGTATCTCAAAGATTGACTTTTGCCTCTCCCAATTCATGATTGCCTAAACCTTCTTCGAGTCCATGGATACACCCGAAACCGACACCACATGTCCTAAAAAATTTCACCTCTGTAAGCCAAAATTCACACTTGCTGAATTTGGCGCATAACTGATGGTCTCTCTAGGTTTAGAGAATAATTCTCAAGTGACCCTCATGCTCCTCCTCAGACTTGGATTAGATCAAGATGTCGTCAACAAAGACCACGATGAACTAATCTAGGTAGGGTTGGAACACCCTATGCTTGAGATACATGAATGCCGCCGAAGAATTTGTCAACCTGAATGACATCACTGTGAACTCGAAATGCCCATATCGCATCCTAAACGCCGTCTTAGGGATATCGGCCTCCTTAACCCTCAACTGATGGTAACCGGTGTGGAGATCTATCTTGGAGTAGACTCGTACCCCTCTTAGCTGATCAAACAAATCATTAATCCTCAGCAAAGGGTACCTATTCTTGATAGTAACCCTATTTAATTGTCAGTAGTCTATACATAGTCGAAGAGTGTTATCTTTTTTCTTGGAAAAAAATACCAGAGCACCCCAAGATGAAGTGCTCGGTCTAATTTAGCCCTTGTCTAACAATTCTTGTAATTGGACTTTGAGTTCTTACAACTCTACATGTGCCATTCTATGCGGAGTCATATAAATGAGCGATGTATCTGGGTGCAGCTCAATAGTGAAGTCTATATCCATATGTGGAGGTAATCCTGATTGTTCATCTAGAAAAATATCCTCATACACACACACCACTCGAGGTAGACCAAACTCCTATCTCGCCTCGTCCTCCAAGGTAAGGCTCGTAAGCGAATCCATCAACTGCCCGTGCCATCGAAAGTCATACACGACTTGGGGTAAATCATCACACTTTTCCCCCTGAAACTTGAAACAAACACTCTCTGGTGTGTAGACAGTGACCCTTTTACAATCACAATCAATGATGACTCAGTGTGCCGTCAAACAGTCCGTCCCAAGGATGACATCAAACTATGACATGTCCATGACCCTAAGGTCCATGGTGAGTTGAGTGCTCGAGATCTATAACTCACAAACTCGACATATTTGACCAGTACATACCCTAGCACCTAGGGGACAACTCTCGCACAGTGACTTTTCAAATAGTAATAGAGCACTAACTTAGTATCACAAAGTAGGGATCACAATCGTAACATTGAGATTTCTATCCTTGTCTCACTAGTAGTGCGTGTGCTACATACTAGTAGACATCTACACCCTGAACCATCCCGTTCATTCTTTCTCTGATCCTCAAGGTTATGTTCTCCAACCCTTGTGTCTTTTTTCCATATACATTTAACCATGCATAATGTTCACATAACACATAACACATAAAATGAAATGCACAATGAATGCAGTGGTCTTGACCCATGCCCATCAAGCCCTAGGTAAATCATATACATAGGCTCTGATACCAAGTTGTGACACCCCAAAAATTAGGGGTCTTTTGTCAACCCGTTGATCACCCATCAACCCGTGAAAATACTCATGGATGTCGTGTAACTCGATATCATACGTCATGCCCCATTCACCGGGATCCATACTTTAACAAAATTCAGGCAGAGTCTCTTTTGTACGGGTAGCTCTACTCAAAATAAAACCTGTGCATCATACAATTACATGACCCATCCGCGGTCCAATATATAACATTGACCAAACCAGACCATTTTATCCATACTCATATAACCATTTTTTAACACATGACCCATCCGAGGTCCAATATACGTCAATTCTTACTCCCACATCATGATTTTATGTATTAAACATAGTTAAAACAAGTTCAAAATTATAATTCTTTTACATACATTACATGCCAAAAAATTACCTTTGCAAAAGTTGTACAAAAAGGGTCTAAAAGCCATAAATCGGTCTTTCTTTGTCACTGTGGCCCCAAATAGGCACCTTCCAATGGCGTGTATCACCCACCTGAAATATTTTCCCATATAGTGTGAGCCATGCTCAATAAAGTATCTCCTACAGAGGCTACTCACCAACCTAAGTGCATATGAAATGTTCACATGCAACATTCAACAAGCAACAACCACCCCAAACAAGAATATGCAATCTAATGTTAGAATTCTACCATGTCATTCCATGAAAAGAGATGGGACTCACTCATGCATTTTAACCTGAGCCCTCATCGACTCCCACAACACCATGCCAGGCCAATGTGTAATAAATTCGCCATTGATGAAATACATCCAATGATCATTTTGAAATAAAAGTCATGTGTTTATAAAAAAAAATTATTGTTGGACGTTACACATTGAATTACTATTTTATAAAATAAAATCATTTGTCTTTGTTGGGTATCGAATTTTGGAATCACACATCCAGTTCTGCACACTGATACACTTTCTCGGAATTGCTCTAAAGAGGAGTGTACGAACCAAGTAATCGGATCTTGCACCCGAGGGAGAATCTATTCCTGCTTGTTATACCTGACACAAGTTTTTTTTTAATGCAAACTATGTGACTCAGTCAAATCTTCAATCCAACTTTTCCCGAGCCCAATTATCATCCACCAAGAATGGAGTTTGATCAAACCATGCACTCACACCCCTGAATGAGATGTCTTTGTGCATATGAAATGTAATACGTAATTGCAACACCGATATCATGTCCATATGTAATAAATGTCATATGGATTATTTCTACCACATTTCAACACTTGCCATGGATATTTAATCCCAAGAAAATAATTTTCATAATTCACCCCAATGCCAATATATCATAAGCACATACCAACATTTACATTTCGATTTGTAATTCAAATCATAAGCATATGATTTCACATTACCACATCATCCAAGCATATTATCACATAATCTCATGCAAATAACACGCTTTATTTCACATGGGCATTTTATCAAACACTTTTAAGGCACCAAATCATGTAATCACATAAAATACCCAAATTTATCACCTAATTAAATGAAAATCAGATCAAATGATTTCACATACCCAATTATTAAAACTTCTAAGAAATCACACACTGGAAATTTTTTACTAACAATTCACGCTAGAATTGAGCCTACCCTTTTTCATTAAACTAACTATAATAGGTAAGTGTTAAAATACAGAAAACAACCCACCCATCTCATGTATTCATCCTAGGTTAGAAATAAACCTAGTTAGGATGAAAACCCTACCTCTTGAAGCATAAAATCAACGTAGAAAGCTTCAAAGATTCAACCCAAGCTCAAAACCCAAGCTTCCCCCAAAACCCCATTTTTGAATATTCGATGAAATTCCTCATTTTTGGTATGGTTGTGTAGTCCTTGTCAAGAAGACCGACTTTAATACCTGGCCCGAAGAATTTTGATTGGCAAAACTTCGTAGATCTGAGAAAGAAAGCTTGAATCTTCTCTTTTTCCTCTCCTCCTCTCTCCAAATATCTCTATAAAATCATATTTTGACCCCTATTTATAAATTTTAAAGCTTGGCCCACGTCGAGTCACACACTCCCCCTTTCCCTGGTCCGTTCTCGCCCCGAAACGATTAAATTTCATATCGGTTTAAGCTCAAAAATATTTATATGAAATTTATTTAAATTATTTTTTAACTTTCATTATTTTAATAAAAAATTTATTTTTGGGGGCACCCGAGACCCAACCATCTCGTAAAACGTAAAAAAATTGACTATCTCAGAATTTGAAGAAATTTATCTGAACAACTAGATTTCACGATACGAACCCAACAGTGTGATTTGTTTCATCATTCGAGCTTTAGAAAAATAAGGGTTCTCAACCTGCACCATAGTGACAATTTACTATTTTGTCCTTTCTCATAAAAAGTTTAAATTTTTTAAAGTTTAAAAAAAAACGTCTATTTGAATTTCTTATGTAATAAAAAGAATTTCTTATGTAATCCTCATTCATGTCTATTTGAATTCTCCTCACATAGCTCCTTACTGCCCGGTTGATGATCTCGGCGTTGGAGTAAAACTCGCGCACCAATTCAATCACGACCTCCTTGTCGTTTTGCAAAAACAAGACCCAACCTCTCTTCTCCATCTCTATAAATATGCCTAATTCAAAAAAATCACTTAAGACCACATCACACTCACAAACCACAACATGCTTTTGGAAGAAATTATCGTACCTATCGGCTTTTACACCAGTGGGAAATCAGGTTTTTTCATATCTTCACGAGAACGAAGGGCTCCCTTCTCTCACTTTTTCCAAAAAACTTGGCTCCTGAGTGTTTGGGTTGCGTCCAACTGGCATTTTAACCCTTGGCATGGTGTTTTCAGTTTTGATTTTGTGAGGGTGTTAAAAATATTGGGTTTTTGGTGAAAATGGGGATGTTTGATGTGGGAATGGTCTTGGAGAGGGTCAATTTTAGGTTAAAATTGGTAATGAGGATGTTTTGAGGCCTGGGTAGTGAAAAAGGGTTCTAGGGTTTAGGGGATTTTGAATGGTTTTGTGGGTTTTGGAATAGAGAAGACGAACCAGGTATTTATAGTTTGAGTCGTGTCGTTTGAACGTCAACATCGTTCGAACGTATTCATAAGGTTTTTAAAAGAATCATTTGAGCGTATGTGGTGTTTGAATGTGCCTAGCTCCCACTACTTTTGAGTTTTGTCAGAGACCAAAGTACTATAAGCTCTCTTCGTTCGACCGGTCTATTGGCTTTTGAACGTTAAGTCTTATTTGAACGGTCTATTGGAGTTCGAATGAGTTGAGCTCCTAGTACTTTTGTGTTTCCATCAGAGGTTGAGTACTGCAAACAGCTGATGCTCGAACGTCACTTGGCGTTCGAACATTGAATAAAAAAAAATTCTTGCACTACGTTATACACAATCATAGAAAGCTAAACACACAAGTTTAACCCAACAACTTATGGTGTCTCAGGATAAGTTCCTACCCATGTTTTAGGTTGGTATTCTGGAACATTCTTTACTCAGCCCATATTTTCATTTCACTTGTTGTTCTCGAATCTCATTCTTTCTTATCAGTCTTGCTTTTCTCATGATCATAGTGTGCACATCAGATGGAAAAGTTCATAGAACTCCCAGACTAAACCAAAAAGTTTAACTTCCATACTTCCCAAGCTTTAAGACTCACTATCTGGTTCTTTAATGTTTGCCAGTCACAATGATGATTTAAACTACCCCACAGACATGATCATCAATTTATACAAAATACAAGACAAGGTACACAATATGATTAGAACAACAGTAACAACGAAAACAACAATAAAAATTTTAAAAACTTACGGGCACATGGTGGCACAAAATATGAACTATAGTTCTCACACCCCCAACCTAAACTGAACATTGTCCAAAATGTTTCGAATTTACCAGTTTATGGATCTTTGGAGATGAAGTTGAAAAGTAGAGATCTATTCATTTGCCAAAACCTACAAACAAAATACATAGATTAATTGTACTTATGCAGATTTGGGTTTCAGGTGGGAAACTTGATTGTGTTTGCATACAGAAAAAGAATAGCCATGTACAAATAAAGTAAACAAATGCAGAGCTTGAGACAAAGGACTGGGTCGTCGGGGAGTACGGTCATGGGATTACTGTTTGGGAAAATGGGGTCGTGTTGCCGAAAATAGTAAATAGAAAATGAAAGATCAGAAGAAGAAGAAGAAAGAAAAAGGGAAAGGCGGTGGGGAAAAAGAGGAAAGGGGGCCTTATAAAGGCATTCCTGTGGGTCGGGTTTTTGACTAACCTGACCCCTTTTTTGAGTCGACAGACGCGAATCTTGGAGGAATATTCTGGATTCATTAAAGAATGGTCTCCACATTTTTTGCAAATTTCTCCAAAAAAGGTTTCAACCGTTGACCATTAATAGAAAAGATATTCCTGTTCGATGGGTTTTTCATTTCTACTGCTCCATGTTCAAACACATTTTTGACAATGTAAGGTCCAGTCCATCTGAACTTCAACTTAACAGGAAGTAGGCGGAGTCTTGAATTAAATAACATGACTTTTTGAGAAGGTTCAAATGACTTCCGCACAATGTTCTTGTCTTGAAAAATTTTCATCCTTGTTTTAGGAATCTTAGCATGCTCATATGCTTCATTTCTCAATTCTTCCAATTCTTTAATTTGAAATTTTCTTGCTTGTCCAACCTTGTCTAGGTCAAAGCTCATTGCTTTAATGGCCTAGTATGCCCTATGTTCCAGTTCTACAGGTAGGTGACATGACTTTCCATAGACTAATCGATAATAAGACATGCCCAAAATTGTTTTAAAAGCAATGAGTTATGCCTAGAGTCCATCAGTTAGTCTTGATGACCAATCTTTGCGATCTGGGTTTACCATTTTTTCTAAAATTAGTTTGATATCTCAATTAGCCAATTCTGCCTGTCCACTAGTCTGTGGAAAATAAGGGGTTGTAATTTTATAAAAAATCAGGTACTTTTTCATTAATTTCTAGAAAGGCAAATTGCAAAAATGAGCACCCCCATCACTTATGATTGATTTAGGAATTCCAAACCAGGATAAAATATTTTCTTTTAAAAACTTGATCACAGTTTGGTGATCGTTATTCAGACATGGAATTGCTTCAATCCATTTTGATACATAGTCTACGGCCACTAAAATGTATAAATAGCCAAAGGAAGGGGGAATGGTCCCATAAAATCGATACCCCAACAATAAAAAATCTCAATTACTAGAATGAGTTTTAAAGACATCATGTTTCTTTTAGAAATGCTTCCCAACTTTTGTTATCTATCACAAGTTAAACAAAAGGCATGGACATTTTTTAAAAGTGTGGGCTAGTATAATCCACACTGCAAGATCTTTGTAGTGGTTTTCTTTGATGAGAAATGACCGCCATAAGCTTCAGAATGACAGAATGTTATTTCCTGTCTACTTTCATGAGAGGGGATGTAATGCCTTATGATCTAATCCTTAAAGTACTTAAATACATGCGGATATTCCCAAAAGAAGTTTCAAACCTCCCTAAAAAATTTCTTTTCATCCATGGGAGTGAATGAAGGAGGGAGTGTTCCAATAGTTAGGAAATTAGCAATATCAGCGTACCATGGGGACTCATTAATCATGAATAGTTATTCATCGGAGAATTTCTCATCGATTGGCAGTCCATCCTTATGAAATTCATAAGTTAGTTTGGACAGATGATCTGCCATCATATTTTGAACACCTGTTTTATCCTTAATGATCAGATCAAACTCTTAGAGTAAGAGTATCTATCTTAAAAGCCTTGGCTTGACATCCTTCTTTGTGAGTAAGAATTTTAGGGCTGCATGGTCAGTGAATACAGTAACAGAAGACACCAACAAGATAGGAACGGAATTTTTTCAAAGCAAAAATTACAACAAACAATTCTTTTTCAGTGGTTGAATAATTCATTTGAGCATCATTTAAAGTTTTATTTACATAGTAAATTACATGTGGTTTCTTATTCTTTCTTTGTCCCAATACAACACCTACAACATA
>CM042193.1:250-67445 GCA_023539305.1 Ilex asprella
TCAACATTAATTGGATCTCCTTCTTGATTCACTATTTCGACACTTTCCTCCACCTCCACATCTTTTCCAGAATGTTCTCCTCTTAAAGCATTAAAAAAATTGGCATTATCCTCACCTCCTTTGGTTGGGTGTTTTGTGCTAGTGGACTCTTGGTTAACTTGTTGACTCTCTTTCGAGATAACTTTGAGGCCTCATTTCCTTGTAACTTTCTGCCACTCCTTTTACTTACCTTTCAGGTCTTCGACCTTCTTCAAAATCCCAGCTTTCTGCTTCCCTTGCTCCTTTGGGTCATTTGCCTGTAGACTCACTGTCATTTCTTCTTCCTTTCTGCCTTTACGGCATTCATTCTGCCCATGTCCTTGTTTCAAACACCACCTAACCTTTATCTTCCACCCACATATCTTGGAACTTAAAATAAGAAATCCTTGGCTTCACTGAATCTTGAATCCTAAGTAGAATAAGGCAATGATCAGATCCCCCTCTACCCAGATGCACCACCTCTGTATGATTAAATCTCAAACACCACAAAGGATTGAAGAGGAGCCTATCAATTCTCTGCCACATTCTTGCTTGCCCATGTTGATTATTGCACCATGTAAACTGACTACCCGAAAATCCTATATCTTGCAAGCCAGCTCCTTGTATAAAATTCCCAAATTCTTCCATAGACACATTAGATGGAAAAGCACCACCTAACCTTTCCGAGGAATTGACTATAGCATTAAAATCACCACCAACTACCCAGGCAGAGTTTCCAACACATGACAAAGACATCAAGTGCTGCCACAATGGTCTTCTCAAGATGTGATCACAGCACGCAAAGATGATGGTAAGAAAAACGCTATCAGATCCCAAATAAGAAACACTTACTGTTAAGGCCTGTTCATGTTGAGCCACAACTTGCACCGTTACTCTGTCATCCCATAACAACCACATTTTCTTTTCAGCTAATGGATTAAAAGCAAAATGTGAAAGACCCACATACCCAGCAAAATTCTGCAATTTGCTTACCTCCACCTTAGGTTCTTGGATCGACACCATACAAACATCATTCATTCTAATTAATTTTTTGATCCTTCTCTTTTGTGCTGCTTTCCCAGCTCCCCTCATATTCCAATTTAGGAAACTGGTCATTGGGAAAGAGAAGGAAAACTCTCGCCTCTTTTATCACCACCCTCCTTTTCCTGAGAGTAAACTTCCAGGGAGTTCGAATCTGATTCCACAGATTCAACCTCATCCTCCCCCAGAGATTTTTTGGATTTATTGACACTCAAAGAGCTCCCTTTATCAGACCAATACCCTTTGTCAGGGGGTTCTGTTCTGTGCACTAACCCCCTACAGTCATCAACAACATTCAGCTCACCCACTATTGGTAAATAATTATGGTCCACAAAAAATGAATCCCCAATAGAGGAAACATGCTTATTTAAACCACATAACAAAACATTTCGGCCTAGGCTTTCATGTCCCTTTCTTGCAGTCTCGTGACCCCCATCCTGCATCTCCGCCTCTGAACTCATAGTAGTCTCAGCATTCTGTCCCACTTGATCCGATCTTCTACCAAAGGTATTTTCATGTAACACAGAAACTATAGCATCTCCATTCCTTTCTTTTTCCTCCACCGCGTTTGAAACCTCCACATTCTCCTGTTCATGGTCCACCCCCACTTTACACTGCTGCCCTCCTCTATCTTTTTCCTTTGGTGGCATCTCAATTTCCACCACTTCTTCTCGTTGTTGTGAATCACAAGTCTCATTCGCACCTTCCTCTTCTTTACCAGAATGTTCCCCTCTGAGGATGTTAAACAAATTCCCATCTTCCAAATCAGTTTTGTTACCCTCCGTAGTTTGCTTCCCTTTATCCTTCGCCATGCCCTTTCCTTTCACAGTCTGCCATACCTTACTTTTTTTATTTCCCCCCATTTCTCTTAAAACTTCAGGAACAAAGGATTGTTTATTTGCTTTATCTCCATCTACAGCATTACCCTCAACTTTCCCTTCCTTCTCAGATTTACTTTTTCGGCATTCAACATCAATATGTCCTTGTTTTAGGCAGTTCTTACAGTATTTCATCGATTTCTCATAAACTATTTTCTGCCTACGCCCACTTGCTCCTCCAAAATTCAACCAAATTCGTAGAGGATTCTCCGCCAACAAGTTGACTTCGACACAAACCCTTGCAACCCCTGGCCTTGTTAATTGGAGAGTGGATGAATCAATAACAATGATCTTCCTGATGGGACTCAAAATATCACGGAGGCTCTCCTTATCAAATAGGTGGATAGGCAGACCTGGGAGTGAGACCCAAATAGGGACCACCGGTGGCTCAATTCCGGGCAAGAACTCCAAGAACCATTTGAAGAATCGGAACAGAAATCCTTCAATGTATGTTGCATCTTTCAGCCACGTTTTGACATAGTCTTCATAAAGATCGAAGCTGATGAGCACATGTCTTGGGTCCAAAACACCTACAGTGAAATTTCCCTTCGGAAGCCATCTGGTAGCTATGAATTCCCTGATGACCCCAATAGATGGTTTCCCATAGGCGCATTTTCCTATTAAGGTCTGATGGAACTTCATGGCTAGGACCAGGGTTTCATCAAGGGACCAATAAATCCAGGGTTCGTCATTGTTGTACACCACCCGCTTCGCTGGCCTGAGTAAGGAAGCCGAAGGGACTGGGGAAGAGAGCTCCTCAATCGATTGTGAATTTTTTATGGGTACCGAGAAACACAAAGGATTTGCCATGGGCATCAACGGATTTGAAGAGTTAGGATGAGGATTAGTCATGGGCACCGAAGGATGTGAAGAAGAAGACGGCACCGATGAAGGCAAAATAGCCACTGGTTTTTTGAAAAGGGAAGCAAAGTTCTTTGCAATATTTGATCTAGGCTGAAGGCTCGGGTTTGTAGAGGGCATACCAGGGATTCCAACGGCGACCTGTATCGATCCTGAGGCTTGGGATCCATTCAGATTTAAATCGATACCCTGTCCCGATTTTGGTGGGTTAATAGGATTAAGCAAAATTTCTAGGATAATGGTGGGATTTTGAGAAACATCAGGTGGTTTTGGTGGGATTTTGTTCAACCCCTGGTCTGGATTCATAATAAATGAACAGAGCCAACAGCAAAAGCAAGCAAAAACACAAAGAGACGACAAAATGGGTAGAGAGAAGTGAGAGCTTCTCTCCCTAGAAAAGTAAGACAGCCCTCCCTCCTAAACCCTAAACCCTAAACCATAAACCCTAAACCCTAAGGGTGTGTTTGGGTAATGGGGTTGGATAGGATAGGATTTCTTTTTTTATATCCTAACCCATCCAAGTCTAACCCACTCATCCACTCTAAAACCCTAACCTTGGAATATATCCAATCCTAACCTTTGTTTGGGAAACAAATGTGTAATTTAGTGGATCCTATAGATTACACAAATAATTTTGTAGTAGTTTACCATTCTACCCATGACTCTCTCTATTTCAATCCAAACCAATCCTAGTCTATATTTGGATTGATAGATTATCCTAATAAAATTATACGTTTTTCACATATATATAAAAACACACACATATATATATATATATATATATTTTCCAGAACTAACACAACATTAACAATTTGTCTCATGTTATGAGATGGAAAACATATGCAAAAAAACCATTCTGGTGCCAGGCAAACATGTGAAAGAAACCAAATGTAAAGATGTCCTGGTATTGAAATTTCTCCCAAAACATATCCATTGCTTCCTAAAAGACACTCCCAGAAGTTAACCCAGGCAGATGTACTAACCTAGAATTTGCTAAGAGACCGTAACAAGACATTAAACATCCTACAACATTAGAAGAAGAATATTGTCAATAAGTGAACACGTTGTTGTTCATCAGTTAAACATCAATTAGATATCAGAAAGGAGCTCATTCCTTGGTGGTTTTGTTGATGAGAGACTTATGAATATGAGGGACGACACCACCTCCAGCAATGGTTCCTTTAATGAGTGTGTCAAGCTCCTCATCCCCACGAATGGCCAGCTGCAGATGCCTTGGGGTGATTCTCTTCACTTTCAAATCTTTGCTAGCATTTCCAGCCAACTCAAGCACCTCAGCAGTCAGATATTCAAGAATTGCAGCTGAGTAAACAGAAGCTGTGGCACCAACTCTCCCATTTGCAGAAGTCCTTGATTTGAGTTGACGATGAATTCGCCCTACTAGAAACTGAAGACTAGCTCGAGATGACCAAGAAACTGCCTCTTCTTATCCTTCTCTTTGCTTGCCGCCACCGCTACAGCTACTGCTGCTATAGTTTTTCCTGCCAAAAGCCCCTTTCCGCCTTTTTTCGCCATTTGGTCTGAGATGTTCAGAAGCCGAAGAAACAACAGAAGAGACAGCCAGTGACAGTGAGAAGGTTATAAAAAATATAAACACTTTATTCCATGTAGAATTTTTCACATATAGAATTTTACCATTCTACCTATGGACATAGTCAATCCTTTTTTTTCCCAAACAAATCAACACTTTATTCCATATTTCAAAAAATTACAGGAAGAAAACTAACACTTATCAATCATATGGAAATACAAAGAATCAAAGAATGACTGTTTTTTTTCCTAAGCACTCTGGTTCCTTGCTGGTTATGCAATAGCAGAATCTTCGCCTGTAGAGGAATGCACAAATCCTAGGAGAAATCAGTAGAGAAGCCATTCTGCACAGCCAAGTTTGCAAAAAAGTTTGCCAAACCATTCGCCTCTCTATAAACATGAACCAAACTAAAGTTCATTTTGCCAAGCAGCTCTAAAATTTGCTTCAAAAGCTCCCAGAATTTCCAAGACCTTAGATGCCCTTAAGTACCATATGCACCATGATCTCAGCTTCTATTTAGGAACTCTTGGCTTGAAACATTTTACATGTAACCTCAAAATAGAACAAATTTTCAAGAAAACTGAATGAGCAGAGAGAGTTGCTTTATGGGCACATTCAATCCAAGCATATGTTTGGATTTCATATATTAACTAATCCCCACATAAAATTTATACATAAAATACACATTAATGTATGCTATTATTGTAATATAGTCCCCAAATTGTGAATAAAAAAATTAAATTCAATACTAAACCCAAGATTTTGACGAAACCCACCCCAAACCAGGGCATGTTCTTCCTAACTTTGTCTGCCCCTCTCTCTCTTCATTCTTCAATTCTTTCTAAATTGATTGCGACAAATGTATATTTAGACACACTAAAACTAAAAAATAGATTGAGAAAAGAATATTCAAGGTTGGTTAGATGTATATACATATGTGTGTGTGTGTGTGTGTTATCATTGATCACACGCACGCGCATATATACACTGATGTTGTTAACATTCATCACAAGAAATAAAATCAAACAGAGGAGAGTCCAGATCAAACAGTGAAGATACTGAAAAAAACCCAACATTTTGATAAATTAATGAAATTTATTAAAACCCAATAGCATTCACAAACAGAGGAGAGTCCAGATCAACATCAAAATATCTCCTACGCTCCAATGCATCTCCTAGAGTCCATTTTTATAGCTTGGGAACTCGCCAAAGACGAATGAAGGCATAATTTCTACAAAGATGGGATGGGACAATGCAAATCTGGGTGTACCTCATCAACCAGATCTACTCGTCGTTCGCTCCACACAAAGAGAGAGAAGCTTACCTCGAGTCAGTCGATCGTCGCCTGTGAACGTCTTCACCAACCAGCAATTCGTCTGCTTTGATGAGTTGTTCGACGAAAGTGATGATCGGGTTCCTTGGGTAAGGTGTGTAGGAACGTTATCTGCCAAAAAAAAAAGGGTAAACATGTCTTTTTGCCTAGTTAACCTGCTGGGAAGGATTATAACCCATGGGGAAGGTGGGTTACATTTAACCCATGTAGTTGGGATAAAAAATACTGTAGCAACCGGGTCAAGGTTTGACCCGGGATTTAAATCCTCACTCAATTTTGACTTCCCAAACAAGGGTTTTGTGGGACCCATTGTCTTGTTAGCCTATGCATATGGGTGTTAACCCACTTTAACCTACTTACCAAACACACCCTAAACCCTCAACCCTAAAACTCGAAACCCGAAACCCGAAACCCGAACCCCGAAACCCCGAACCCCAAAACCCGAAACCCTAAACCAGAAACCCTAAACCCGAAACCCCAAACCCCAAACCAAGAACCCCGAAACCCTAAACCCAAAAACCCTAAAACCCTAAACCCTTTTTTTTTATATTTTTGCTAAACCCTAAACCCTAAACCCTAAAACCCTAAACCCTAAAACCCTAAACCCCAAACCCTAAAACCCTTGGGCACATCTCCTCTTTGCTCCTCTTCACCTTGGTACTCCAATCCAAGTCTAAGTGCAGCCCACTCCGAGCTCGAGCTCAAGTTCAGTCCAGTCCTGCTCAGGATTCTCCTCCGAATGAATTGGAGCACGAGAGATGATAATATCGGGATAGACATGGAAGATCTCTTGCCATAGCAATACTTACCAAAGTAATAGAATTCTTCTCCCTCGCATCACCACCTCACCACTTTGGTGAACCTATATAATGTAAGTCATCTGCATTCAGGCACTTACACACATTACTCTCCCTCTCTCTGTCTCCCCAAAAGCACTGTAACACTCGCCAGAGTTACTCTCCTGGCGACGTCATCAATAAAATACCATAGACCATCACTGTCGTTTTCGAGAGTGGACATAGGTCACCCGGATCGAACCACTATAAATTCTTGTGTTTGCCGTTATTCACTGCTTGCTTACTATTTTAATTCTTGATTGTCACTGATTGCTTGTTAATTGCTCATTAATCACACTCATTGATATACTTGATTGTTGATCTTACACAAGACAATTTTGTGCATCATCAATAGTAACAACAACAATAGAATAAAATTCAACTTTATCCATATAGATCAGAATGTATCAAATCCAACCCGCAATTCAAAATACATGCATTTAAACTAACATCCATATCAACTTCCATATAAAAATTGCTACAATATGAGTCCAAAATTCAAGCAAAACTAAAACAAATGATGATTGGTTTAATTAATCTTGTGTCTATGCATAAAGACACTATGTAATTAAAAATAAAACAGTAATTAACATAAAAATGAGACCACAAAATTTTCAACTTGTATACCTAATTTATTTTCATATCCAAAAAGTCTCATTATCACGCCACAATTTTTGCCTATCACAATCATTTACCAATTAACGCAACCACGTAAATGCGACCTGATAGTCAATTACAAAAATTCTGGATTTACATATATCAATTCCAACCCGTAATTCCAAATGCATGCCCTTAATTAACATCCATATAAGTTCTACATTAAAAATAATGTAAGAAACAAAAATCAATTTCGTTTTTCTCAAACAAAAGAAGAGTAGGAATGGAAAATCCCAAACTTTTCTTCTCCATTTTCTTCTCAAGATTGTGTCGTGGACAAAAATGTTGACTCATTCTCCCTTTTCTCTATATATGTTCTCTGGAAAAAGAAAGAAGTAAAATTCTTTACTCGGCGAAGCAAAACAACAAACATTTTGGCTTAACTTCCATAAACTATAACTCATCATAAAGTTTTGAATAACGAACACAATATGTAGTGAAAAGCTTTTAGGTTCATCTCACCGAAATCTCACCATGCGAGAGCGAGAGAGACTTTTTAAATAGTTTTTTTTGTTACTAAAATTCAAAATAATCAAAAATAACAATGATGGAGATGTTTCAAGATAACTAATTCACAACAGTCAAAAAATTATAATACGTACCATTAACCCAAAAAAAATCAAGATAACTACTTCTTTTGGCTTGGTATTTGAGCAAACTCAGTTATGAGCTCATAATTGTCTAGTTTAATTGTTTTCAAAATTTTGTTTCTTGAATTTATATTTTAGGAGCTACTCATTGAGAAAAAAGTTATTGGTTATGTTCTAAATGAATGATTATGGGTCAAAAATTGACTTAGGATGTGCTAATGGGACAACATTATTGAATTGTAATCCCACTTAAAACTTTTAGCTATTTATTAAGTATTGTTACAACATTATACGACGGCCAATTTTGAAAGAAAGAAAAGTTGGAAAACAAAAAAGGCGAAATAAAATAGTTTGTCAATGCCAAGAGCTTTCAAAAATGTTTTTCAGATTTTGTTTCTTCAATTGAAAATTTGAACTTGAATCCATGATGCATAGGAAAATATGGAAATTAATGTTGCCAAACCAATGATGTAAATTCTTATAATTTATGAAACTACGTGACTTCTAAGACTTTCAATTGACGAAAGCAATTGACATGCTAAATTCCCAAATCTAAACTTATATCTTGGCAAAACCCAATAGTTTGAAATCATATACACAAAGTACAAACATATAATTGAAAATTTCTAATAGCCCCCATTGCTATAGTCCTTCATGTTCAAATCTGGTAGTATGGGCCATTGGTTGACAAAGAATACAAAACCAAGGCATGCAAAGGTTGACCTAAAAGAAATTAAGGAAATTTTAAGGCTAGAACATAGCCGAGAACATGGCATACACACATGTATTCTACCTCCGCCCTTTCTACCTCTGTCGACAACTCAATTCCCATACCCAACAAACAAAAAAAAACAGGATTTACACAATGAAAAGTTTTTCACCGGGATCAATAAACTAATTAAAACAGAGAATCAATAATCTAATCAAAATTGGTAAGGTCAAACCACAAAAAACAACTTACAACTCTTAAAAATATTTAAAAATATGCTCTTCCAAAATTTGATGGCCATTCCACCATTGAACATTATATCCAAATTTCAATTTCAAAACCCATTTCAAATTTCTTAAGCATAAAAAGAATAATTTCAAATAGTTAAGGGTTGAAACTAAAACGTTTCAATACTACTATAGAATTTGTAGTTTTCTAAGGGATTTGCAAGGTTTGAATGCTACTGCAATCATTCATAAAGATATGTGTGTTCTACTATGTATGTATGTGAGCTTTGTGGCATGTATTGTTGTGTGTGTGGGTGGGTTGTGCGACGTGTGGCTTGTGTGTTGTCCATGCTATGTGTGTGCTTTGAGTGTTAGGGTCATTTGATCGAACACATTTTGTGCATTTGGTTGAACACCTTGCAAGCAAGGTGTGTGTTGTGCAGAGAGAGAGAGAGAGAGATAAGCAAAGATTCGTGTGGTTGCTGGTGTCAGAGAGAGATAGAGATAAGAGAAACGGGGAGGGGAAGAAGAAAGAATGAGAGAATTAAGAAGAGGGGAGACGCGAATTAGGGCATCTATGAGGGTGGTTTGTGCGCAGAGAGGATGGCATAAATAAGGAAAGGAAATGGGAGGGTAGGGGAGAAAGAAAACGACCTTAGAGGGACGCCGATGTTGCATTAGTGGGGTTGGCCTTCTCTTGAAAATCAATAATAACTAAAAGAATACGATGTGTGCATTTAATCAAACACCTTGTGCGCATCGTCGTCGTTGTCGCTACTGGAAGACGGTGGTTTGCTTCAACTGAGAAAGGGGTCATAGCACAGAGAAGAGGGTGAGAGAGATAGAGGTAGAGGAACAAAGAGAGGGTGAGAGAATAGGCAAAGACGGGGGTAGAGAGATGTTGGGTGTGCGGGTCAGAGAGAGAGTTGAAGTTAAGAGGGGTGAGGGAAGAGAGAGATGACACATGTGAGAAGGATTGAGAGTGATTTTAACATTTGGATCAATTTTACACCTTTGAGATTTGAGTTTGGATGTGAAATATATAAAGAGGAAATTTTTGTGAGAGTAATTTTAGACCATTGGATCAATATTTTTAAGCAAATCTGAACCACTCTTGTGCTTTCCCAACTTAAAGATTCAAATTAGGTTCTATCTTATTAGTATAGAGAAAGAGTTGAAGCTGAGAGGGCTGAGGGGTAAGGGAGATGACACGTGAGAGAAGGATTGAGAGTGATTTTAACCTTTGGATCAATTTTACACCTTTGAGATTTGAGTTTGGATGTGACATATATGAGGGTGAAAATTTTGTGAGAGTAATTTTATACCATTGAATCAATATTTTTAAGTAAATTTGAACCACTCTTGTATTTTCCCAACTTAAAGATTCAAATTAGGTTTTATCTTATTAGTTTAAATATTTTTTCTTTTCTTCATTTCTTTGATTACATCATTCAAAATTTATTTTTATCCATTATTTTCTTAAAAATAAATTAATTCACTAAAATTTTCTCAACATATGTATACTATCATATATGAATAATATCTGAAATAAAAATTATGTTAAACTATAAATTAGTTAAATATCAAATGATTAAACATGTGATAGAAATAAGTGATGTGATGGTTATTGGGAGAAAAATGTATAGTCTTATGTGTTTTATTATATATACTAGTTATAACTCGTGTCTAAAGACACGAGAAAACATAAAATTTTATCGTTTAAATAATTAATCCTACTATACTAAATAATATTTTTTTTATTTCTTCATTTATTTGATTATATCATTTAAAATTAATTTCTATCTATTATTTAAAAAAAACAACAAAATTTTCTCAAAATTTATAACCCAACAAATTTTTTTCAACACGTGTACATTATTATGTATGGATCTTGTATGAAATAATAATTATGTTAAATTATAAATTAATCAAATATTAAATGATTAAATATGTGATAGAATTAGGTGATGAGATGGTTTTAGGAGGGAAATTATGTGTGAAATAAAAATTCAAACTCCTAGGTGTTTTATTATATAGATATAGATGTGTATATATTTTTTAATATATTAATTAATTTATTTGATTATTTTAATTCACTTAATTAAAATGAGTCTTATTATTTAACTCATTTTTTTCTCATATTAATTTGAGTAATACTAGTGAGAATTAAAAATTATAATAAATTAAGTTTCAAGTGCATTCCTCGTTAATTAGGAGCGGCACATGACAGTTCTTCGTTTACTTCTAGTTGGATTTAATCTTTACTCGTGGAGTGGATTGAGGAGCGCCACATGACAAGAAGCAGACACACACGAAACCTCTTCTTTCATAAAACTCCTCAATGTTTTTCTTTCTTACCTTCCCCGTCCCTCGGTCATTCCCAATTGGCTTGCCGTTACAGGAACCCTGGCCATGAGTACTCTTGCACTGTCATCAACCGCCGCTTCTCCCTTCGCTTTGTTGTCTTCTGTGGGTGCGATAACGATTTCGTGGCCGAAGGTTCCGTGTAAACGAAGGAGACAACTGAGAGCGACACCACAACAAGCGGCGCTTGTGGAGGCGAGACCTCAATCCGTGCCTGCAATTAGAGAGGGTAATGGCGGCAATAATGGTTCCATTCCAGTTCTGCGACCGGGAAGGGACTCCTCTGTTCCTTCTTTCAGGGATCGAGCCGACGATATGCAAGCGGAGGCGAGGGCCATGGCCCGTGCCGTCAATGCGACTGTTTACAGCCCCGAACTTCTTTTCAGCAAATACGGCTCGCGCCCCATTAAGGTATCCATCTTCCCTCAGCTCCTTTACTTTCGGGTTTTACTCTATTTCACTCCAGCGTGGCCTTTTTTGCCAGGCACTGCGAAGGACTCTCGAAATTCTTATTTCCCTCGGTTCATTTGCCTTCAAACTGTGGCGGGACGAGTTAAACGGCCAGCTCGATCAGAACAAGAGATTGCGAGCCGTTGAGCTGAGGACTGTTTTCACGACATTGGGTCCTACTTTTGTCAAAATAGGCCAGGGATTGTCCACCAGGCCCGATCTGTGTCCACCTGAGTACCTCGAAGAGCTCTCACAACTGCAGGTATTTTCTTGTTATTTCTATGCTCCTCGCATGTACGCTTGTGTTGCTATGGCTATACCCTTCAAAGATCAAGCCCTTTCTCCTTGTTGGGTACTCCCACATTTTGCGTTAGCTGCCACATTGTGCATAATTTTATTTTTCCCAGGATGTTCAGCCATGGATGCTGTATTTTCCCTTAACTTAAAGAGTGCCGTGGTGAAAACATGGCATTGTTATAGCTTTTTATCGTAGCTGTTGAAAGTAAAAGTTAGATGCTTAGATTGCTATTTTATGATTGAGCAGGATGCTTTGCCGACATTTCCTAATGCAGAGGCATTTTTATGTATTGAAAAAGAGTTAGGACTCTCGCTTGACTCCATCTACTCTTCAATATCTGCATCTCCAATTGCTGCAGCCAGTCTAGGTCAAGTTTATAAAGCCCAGCTGAAGTACTCTGGGCAGGTTGTTGCTGTGAAGGTACAACGACCTGGTATTGAAGAAGCCATAGGACTAGACTTTTACCTGATAAGAGGTCTCGGATTCCTCATAAATAAATATGTTGACATAGTTTCCAGTGATGCTGTTGCTCTTATTGATGAATTTGCTCGTCGAGTTTATCAAGAGCTCAATTACGTTCAGGTTGGATTCATTATCATTCATTCCGTGCTTTCATATATAAAACATTTGTATGTGGACTCATTTGTTTTAAATCTGAGTTTAGAGAACTATAGCTTTGGTATCTTGTACGGGAATCCTCTTTGTTTGAATGTTAATTTTGACAGGTCTATGCAGGAGGGGCAGAACGCAAGGAGGTTTAAAAAGTTGTATGCTGACAAACAAGATGTCCTTGTCCCAGATATAATATGGGATTACACTAGCGGGAAAGTATTGACAATGGAGTGGGTTGAAGGTGTCAAATTAAATGAGCAAGATGCCATTGAGAGACAAGGTTTGAGAGTTTTGGATCTGGTAAACACAGGTATTCAGTGCAGTCTAAGACAGTTGCTTGAGTATGGGTACTTTCATGCAGATCCTCATCCTGGTAATCTGTTAGCGACACCTGAGGGAAAGCTTGCTTTTCTAGATTTTGGAATGATGAGTGAAACCCCAGAAGAAGCAAGATTTGCTATAATTGGTCATGTTGTTCACATGGTTAACCGGGACTATGAAGCTATGGCTCGTGATTACTATGCTTTAGATTTTTTGTCCCCTGATGTAGATGTTTCTCCTATTGTACCAGCACTACGGAACTTCTTTGATGATGCACTCAATTCAACTGTGAGCGAACTCAACTTCAAAACGCTGGTGGATGGTCTGGGTGCTGTTCTGTATCAATATCCATTTAACGGTGAGCTGCTTCTATGCTTATTCATTATTGAACGCAATGGCTATTTTTGACTTTTGGATGATGTTTAATCTTTAAGTTGTATGGCAGACTTAGCCAATGGGGGCCATATTTATAAGTGCAGATAGATTCAGCAATTCATCTTGCAACTCTTTTTCACATCAAACCCTAGAAAACTGGAGTTTTCCTTATATGGATAATTATAATTCCCACTATACATCTAACGTCGCTGCTTGGACTGATCCATTGCTTTCAGTGCCAGCTTATTATGCATTGATATTGAGGTCGCTTACTGTTCTAGAAGGTTTAGCCCTGTATGCTGATCCTAATTTTAAGGTGTTGGCTGCTTCCTATCCATATTTCGCTAAAAGGCTTCTTACAGATCCAAATCCATATCTCAGAGATGCTCTTATTGAGTTACTTTTTAAGGATGGGAGGTTCAGGCATGTATTACTTTATCAATTTTATATTCTTCAATTTGAATGAGAGTATTTATTCCAGTCCTGTGTCATTGGCATTCAAAAGCTCTTACTCTTGCTTTGCTACAGATGGAATAGACTTGAAAACCTGCTCGTCCAAGGGAAAAAGGATAGAGACTTTTCTGCTAAGGATGCTTTGCAACCTGTCCTGAAGTTGTTGTTGGGTCCAGATGGTGAAGAACTTAGGGCTTTAGTTATTAAGGAGGCTGTCCGTGTCACTGAAGCTATCATTTTGGGCTCGGTCATTGGTACATACAACTCTATTCCTGGTCTTATGAGGACTCTTATATTCAACGGCAATGAAACTGGACCTTTAATAATGAGCAATACTGAACAAGAAAGCGTGATGGAGCTTAGAGAACAAGTGTTGAGGATATGGGTGCTTCTGCAATCTTCTGAGAATTTTGACCCTGCTTTTTTGCAGCCCATTATACAGGTGATAACCTACTATTATTTCAACTTAACTAGTTTCAGTTTTTGTGCATATGATGTGAATCACAAACTAAAAATACTTCTGTTTTTATTGGCGTTAAAAACCCTAAATTGACATTTTCTAATCCTCATTGGACGTAAAAACATAAAGTTTCATTTCAAGAGACTATAGGATGAGAAAGTGGACTCAAGTTCCTAATAGAATAGGTTTTGGGTGTATCCTATTTATTTTAGGATGGTAACCAACAAAAGGGGTCCCTGTTTTATGTGTTGATTTACTCTCTGTTACTGTACAATTATTTATTGTCTTTAGATTGGCAATATAATTAGCTGAACCTTCACAAATGGACGGTCACGCCCTAAACCTGGCCCCCTTGGGTCCAGTGCATGAACTAGATTACAATCAATTTTCTCCAAGAAAAAATAGATTGGCCCCACTTAGCTTTCTTGAAAGCAAGGACAACTGCAGGAGGCCAAACCAAGGAATTATGGAAGTTGGGACACGTCCCTCAGTATTTATATTTAATAAAATATCCTGACACTAAAAAAATTTCCAGAGTGCAAATCACCAAACATTGTGAAAGTAGAGAAAGTGATTAATAATTCGCAATTTCTTGTTCTTCAATTAATTTGATCCTCTAGTGGCTTTTCCTGCTAAATAAACCTGCATTTTAGAAGATACTTTGGGTGGGCTTGACAGCCTTATAAGTGGGTTAAATCTCAATATACTGAAGATGAGATATCAAATGGCAAATGAATGACCAACTATCAATTGCAGAAGCATGTAATTAAAAAAAAATGATTTTACAAAGACATTTCATAAATAACACAATACTCAATAGTTCAAGTTCAAAAACTCGTGGCTTCATACCTGGTCTGTCTTGCAACATTCCGAGCACAATTCGTGGCATACTACTGCAGCACATACCTTGCAAGAACGCATCAAATAGGAATTCAAGGGGATTTTCAGAGTTGTTATAGTAGCAAAAATAATATTACAACATTAATATGATAACAACACACACCTTACAAAGAGATATGAAAAGACAAAAACATGTAGTGAGGCAATCTACTTAGCTTAAACTCGATCAAGGCCAACAAATATCAACATCCAGACATCATGAACAAACCTATCAAATTTTCCCAGAGACTTTTCACCACTTGATTTTGCAATGAAGTAAACCTATCTGGGTTTTTCCTATCTGCCATGATCTATTTCTCCCTTCTCTCTTCTCTCTTCTCTCTTCTCTCTTCTCTCACACGTGTTTCTGAATAACCCAAAACATAGGCGCCACACAAAGGCTTCTAAGTCTCCCTCATCGTTACACCCACAATATCAAGACTCAAGAGTTCCTGCCCCATTTGTATTTTTTCACACCCAGCCTTAATTAAGAATAGTTGCCTTCAATCAAAAATATGATACGACTGGTCACTACTAAAAGAAATACAAAAGTTCACTTTAATCACATGTATATTCTTAGAGCCAACTAAGACCAATTGGTAAAGAGTAGAGAGGCCCTTTAACAAGGGATTGAAGTATCAGCCGAGTGGGACAAAAAAAAACATAAAAGGGACAAGAAATATAATAAAAGGCCAAAACCCACAACAATATTGATCAATTCTCATAGAAACGAAGTAGTTAAACATTAGAAGAAGAAGAAATTGAGAGTATATAGATCAAAAGCTATAGCAGTCTTCGTCTTGTGTTCCTCTTCCTCTTCTTTTTCTTCTTCATGTAGGAACCAGCGAGCCTTGATGTGAGCTCTGATTGTCTCTCTCTCTCTCTCCCTCCCTGTTTGTGTAGATGAACCCCACGGAAAGAGTCAAAAGATGTTTTCATCAATTAAAGAGTCTTTTTAGTTTATTTTTGGATTTGCTTTATATTTTTTGGATAACTTAAGTATTTGACACTTATTACCTACCCAACAAAAAAAAGTCTTTGACACTTACGAGTTATGACAAAAAAAACATCTTTAACACTAGTATACTTTAATAACTTATTTTAGACAAAATATATATACTCAAGACTTAAATAAATTTATGACCAAAAAAATGTCTTTAACACTTAAACATTTTTATTTTATATAAAATATATCTACTTAAGACTTAAAACATATTTACTTCTTGTATTTTTCTAATTTCTGGTAGCATGTAAAATTGAATTTTCTCAATATTTAATGTATTAATTTGATGTATTTCAATCATATGGTGCATAAAATATGTAAAAATTTTAAATGATTTTTTAAATTTTTTTTGGACCTTCTATCTATTATTTTGTGTGTATCTGTTGCGATCGATGTGATTCAGATGACCGATGCCACAATCTTGAATCATGCATTCAACCTTATACCAACCTTAGATGCCCATAATCATTCGAGGTAGGATACTATCTCTCTTTATATTCTTCATGTGTGATGTGGACTCACGCATGTAACCAAAAAACAAATGGATAGACATGCAAACCACAAAATTCAATTGAGTAAGAAACTTACCACTATCAAGAATTTCTTTCCTTTTTTGTATTTTTTCACATTTACCCTTAAGTTACCAACAAAAAACCTTAAAACAATCCCCACTCCAATCAAATACAATTGGTCACCAATACAAAACTTGGCTTCAATCACATGTATATTCTTAGAGTATCCAACTTAAAAATCAATTGACGAAGTGTGGAAAGGCCTTTCAACAAAAAAATCATGCACAACTATAATCATTTGGATATAATCTCTCTTATTCTTCCTCGTGTGGGACTTGGATTCGCACATGGGACCAAGTAGTTACCAAAATTCACTTAACTCCTAATTGCACATGATCTCATTGCATGGATCCCAAACGGGGTGGGTTCGTGATCCAGATCACCAAAATGTATGATCTCAATTTATAATACTAACCCTAAATCGATTTACTTTGGAACATGTAGCACAAATATATTACGTACTAAAGCGACCTACGATGCTAGTGACATTAACAAACAAATAGACAGACATGCACACTGAAAAATTAAAATGAGTAAGAGACTTGCCCTACTGTTATGATGAAAGGAAAATCTAGGGGTAGATTTAAGACTTTTAGAGGATTGAAACAAGGTGATTTTTTTTTTATAAGAGAAGAATTTTATTGCAGAATGGAAGAAGAAGAAAACAAATTATAATATGAAGGACAAGATAGTCTATAAAATAAAAAGAAAATACCAAAAACATATCAATGAAAAATTCATAATGAAAGCTAAGATAACGCCGCCTTCCAATCCGTTAAAGATTGGACAAAGGTAGGCCTCCAAAGTTCCCAGAAGCTCTAGACCAAAGTGTAAGTCATGTAAACAATTCTTTTCCCAAAACTTTCAAAATCGTTGGACCAAAGTGAAGTCATGTAAACAATTTTTTTTCATACTAATTTTATACGAAGATGATTATTGAAAATTCTATTATTTATTTCCATCCAAATACACCAAAGAGTTGTCATGATCGCACAATTCCATATTACCTTCGCTTGCTTCTTATTCCCCAAATCCCAAAACTTGATTTGCAACATCTTTTCTACAGGACAAACTCAATCCTCACCAGTCACCAGGAACAAAGTATTCCACGCATTCTACAAACCTCATGCAAATGAACACAATGAAAAGATGAGCATTAGATTCTCCACTTCTGAAACAAGACAAATATTAGGGCTTAAAGCTTTGTAAAGTCTTTGCATCTACAACAAATCATTAGTATTAACCTGATTTAGGACAACAAACCAAACAAAAGTCTTTATTTTCGAGGGAACCTTAGCTTTCTAACAATAAAATAAGATATAGGAGCCTCATGTAGCAAGGACAAACGATAGAGACGTGGAAAAATATTAATAAAAGATGAATCCCCAACCCATGTATATTCTCAAAATAGAACTTTAGAACCCACTCCAACTTTATACCGAGTCAAAGGAAGAAATGATGGGTAAACTTGTGAAATGAATTTCGAAGGACTCATATGGGTTACAGTATTTGCTGATTTAGTATCCCACCCATTCCTCTGAATACCATACTTACTCCTGATTACCTTATGGCAAAGGGAGTTCTAAAAGGAACCTCTATAACCATTTACCTACCAAAGAAATATTTTTAAACACCAAATTACCAAATCCCAATCGCCCTTTGTCTATAGGCTTACAAATTGTCTCCCAGCACAATAAATGATCCCGCTTAACATCTCCCATTCCAAACCAAAGAAAATCTCTCATGATCTTTTCTAAATTACTAGTTATTGCTACAAGAATTTTAAATAGAGACAAATAGTATAAGGGGATGCTAGTCAAACAAGCTTTTATCAAAGAAATCCTTCCTTCAAGAATAAAATATACCTTCTTCCAACCATCAAATCTTTTGCTCATTCTTTCTACCGGTGAATCCCAGAAAGACATTGTCCTTGGGTTCTCCCCACTGGTAATCCTAAATAAAGCAAAGGCTACTCATCAACAACACAACCTGCCTCTGAAGCAAAATTTTTGACAACATTCTCATCCAAATTAATGTCTGTGACTCCACTTTTAGACATATTCACCCTCAAACCAGTTATTTTACTAAAATTTTCAATCAAAGATAAAACATTATGAAAACCCTCATT
This sequence comes from Ilex asprella, assembly GCA_023539305.1. NCBI lineage: Eukaryota > Viridiplantae > Streptophyta > Magnoliopsida > Aquifoliales > Aquifoliaceae > Ilex > Ilex asprella. Next base: position 18,865 of record CM042193.1, read on the forward strand.
TTTCTCATATAGAAAAAAGATAGTGTCATTAGCAAATTGTAAATGTGACACAGGAATATCCGCACCACTCACTCTCAACCGTTACCAATCCTACCTCTTATGCTCTACTAATCTTCCTACTTAACAAATCCACCACCAAAGGGAAAATAAAAGGAGATAGAGGATCCTTTGCCTTAAGTCCCTCAAAGCATTAAACTACTCCCTAGGCTCACCATTCACCATCACAAAGAAAGTAGAAGAGGAGAAACAACCCCTTATCCACCTTCTCCACCTTTCTCTAGGGCTTTTTTTACCCAACACATCATCCAAAAAATTCCAATTTACCTGATCATAAACCCTATCAAAATCCAATTTAAACACTACTCTTTTTTTCCTTTTTCTCATAACATCCTCCACCACTTCATTTGCCACTAATGCTGCATCTAAACTTTGTCTTCCTTGAACAAAAGCACTTTGAGTCATGGCTATTGTGTCTCCCAACAGCTCACTACGTCTTCTAGATAGCACTTTAGTGCTAACCTTATACATACTAAACTGATAGGCCTAAAATCCTTAACTTTAATTGAGCTGTCTTTTTTGGGGACCAACGTAATGAAGGTAGAATTATCACTTCTTCCTATAATTCCATTTGCAAAAAAACTCATTAAATGCACATATAAGATCACCCTTAATAGTATCCCAACTGTTCTGATAGTAAGCCATAGTAAAACCATCATGACCTAGAGCTTTTGCCTTATCCATATCAAAAACAACTTTTCTAATTTCCTCCACCTCAAAATGTCTCTCAATCCAACTCGCCCTATCAGATGATATAGCGCTCCAATCAATACCTTCAATAGTTGGCCTAACACAGTAATCCTCAGTAGATGATCCTTTATAAAACTCTGTTTTCTCCTTAGCAATCAACAGTGAATCTGTCACAACATCCCCTGACTTAGTTTCTGATTCTCTAATATCATTCCATCCCCTCCTACCAGCTGCAATTTTATGGAAAAACTTCGTACTATAGTCACCTTTAAGCCATTTGATTCTTGTCTTCTGCCTCCAACTAGTCTCCTCCCTCACTAAAACTTCCTTCAACTCATTTCCAAGAGGACCAATGTATTTTCCTTATTCCAGGCTTATTAGACCAAATGAAGGCAGCCATTATAGAATTCAGCTTAGCTATTATTCCTTTTGGTAGATTAAGGCAAGCCAATAGATGTAAAATAACAACTCAGCCCATGTTTGATAACATTTTAGCATACCAACCCTCTATTCTTCCTCTAAATTTCTGAATAATCTTCTCAAAAAAGTTGAGCCTTGTTCTACCTTCAATCAGAGGGTACCCCAAGTAGGTAAGTGGACAATTCTTGACAGGAATACTGGCAGCATTAATCAATAACTGTGTCCTTGCATAGGAAATTTTTGAAGAAAGAACATTTAGCTTTTCTGTCTATTCACCTTCTGTCCAGAAGCAGCCTCATATTTACTGTCAAATTCTCCATTGACCTCTTGTTACCCTTCAAAAACATCAAAGTATCATCAGCAAATAGCAGATGACGAACCAAAGTAGAACCCCTGCCAGCTTGAAACCCTTTCATAAAGCTTTCTTGATAAATTTTTCTCAAACCTCTACTGGGCACTTCTTCAGCCGGATAAAAAGACTATGGGAAATTAGATCCCCTTGAAGTAGGAAATAAACATGCATCTATCCATTAATGCACAGAGAAATATGTTGGTTATTTAAACAATTTGAAATAGTAGCAACCAACAATTCTGAAAATCCAAAGCAAGCCAAAGTCTTCTTCAAGAAATCTCATTCTAACATATCATAGGCTTTCATCATCTCCAGTTTAACAATCACATTACCAGCTACAACTTTCCTATTCAATTTCCTAGAAAGACCATCTAGCCCAGGGGCACTCTCCACGGACATTGAAAAAACTACCTCCTTTAATTCCTTCATGGAAGTAGGAGTTGTCAACATTGCATTACATTCTTGATTGACCAGTTTAGGAATAGCTGAGAAGAACCCCTCCTGTACAAGATGAGGTTCAGACTTCTAAAGGTTTGAAAAGAAATTTTCAGCACACATGGCCAGTGCACTGTCATTCTCAACACATTACCCCTCCTCATTCTTGATTCTATTCCTGGCTGCCTTGCCCTTTGTTACTGCATGATAAAGTTTAGTGTTTCTTTCTCCCTCCATACCCACTTCATATTTGCCTTTTTGCTTTCAGTAAATCTCCTTTTTGGCATTCTCCAAAGTCAATAAATTAGAGGGAGAAGTACCTTGCTCCACAAACTGCTCTGCATTTAATACTGCAATCTCTTGCTTTTCTCCAAATACCTCCTTATTCCACAACTTCAAATGGGCTTTCAGAAAAGATAGATGCTCCGTCCACATATTTCGACTTCAAGAAAAGATTGATTCTTTGTCCACATATCTTGGAATTTAAAATAAGCTATTCTAGGCTGCACTGGATTTTCCAAAATCTTGATTATTTAAGGACAGTGATCAGGGCTGCCTCTAGCCAAATGCTCTACTGTAGCATTTTCAAACATCAAACTCCAGGATGGGTTTATCAAAGCCTTGTCTAATCTTTGCCACAGCCAGTCTATCAGTCCACCAGAATGAATAAAACCTCTAAACTCCTCCATAGCTAAGAATGATGGTGAAGACCCTCGTAGTCTCCCAATTGAAGTTATAATATCATTAAAATCTTCGACCACCATCCATAGAAAGGAAGAGGGAAGTTGCAAACTCAATAAGGGGCAAAGGGATTGTTCAAGAAAGATCTTATTATAAGTTTGTGATTTGATCCGCATATGTTTGGTAAAGAGCGTAATCTTCTCCTTTGAGAATTGTTAAGTGTAGAAGATTAACATTAGGGAGAAAACAACGGGAGGTCACAAAACATGACCTGGTTCTCATATATCATTGTATTTATAGTTAACTTACAATAATAAGAATTACACATACTACCCTAACACTATTAACAATTTACACATACTACCTGAATGCTCTTAACACTCCCTCTCAAGCTGGACTATATATATCATATAATCCAAGCTTGGAATAAATCGCCGAAGACGTGTACGGCTCAATGCTTTGATAAACATATCTGCAAGTTGATCTTCAAATTTTTCACAAATGGAGTCGTAATCTCCCCAGCTACTATCTTGTCTCGAATAAAGTGACAATCAACCTCAATATGTTTGGTTCTCTCGTGAAACACCAAATTGACAGTGATATAGATAGCTGTCTGGTTGTCACAGAACAACTGCAAAGGAAGTTGAACTGGAAACCCAATTTCTTGGAGAAAGTGTAGTAGCCAAATCAAGCCAAGTCAACTCACTTGTCGTATGCGTTATTGTCCTATACTCAGCCTCAGCACTGGATCTTGCTACCACAGATTTTTTCGTACTTTTCTACGAGACAACATTATCTCCTAAGAAAGTACAATAATCAGTGGTTGATCTCTGATCATAAGGAAAGTCAATCCAATCAGCATCTGAGAAACTTTCCACTCTAAGATGTCCATTAGTTCGATATAACAGTCCAAGTCCAGAAACACATTTGAGATATTACAAAATACGAGTAACTGCTTCTCAATGTGGTACTCTAGGACATCCCATGAATTGACTTACTGTACTGACTACATAGGACATATCCGGTCGAGTAATAGTGAGATAATTGAGCTTCCCAACCAATCTGCGATACCGACCCAGATTTTCAAACAGTGTACTATCATCCATCAAAAGTTTTTGATTCTGATCCATAGGAGCATCAATAGGTCTGTCACCCAGTAAACCTGCTTCCTCTTGCATGTCAAGTACATATTTCCTCTGGGATAAACAAATACTCTGTTTAGATCGAGCAACCTCAATTCCCAAGAAATACCTGAGTTTTTTTAAATTCTTAGTATGAAATCGATCCTGTAATAATATTTTTAACTTGGTAATCCCCTCAGAATCATTTTCAGTAATCACAATATCATCTACATAGACCACCAATAGAACATATCTAACATTTGTCTGTCTATGAAACACAGAATGATCTGTTTGGCATCGAAAAAGACCAAACTCTAAAACTGCATCTAGAAATTTACCAAACCAGGCCCTCGGTGACTGCTTCAAACCATACAAAGATTTTTTTAGCCGACATACACTATTACCATATTCCCCCTGAGCAGTAAACCCAGGTGGTTGCTCCATGTATACCTCTTCAACTAAGTCACCATGTAGGAAGGCATTCTTGATGTCTAACTGAAACAAGGGCCAATCAATATTAGCAGTCAAAGAAATCAAGATACGAACAGAGAAAATTTTGACAACATGAGAGAAAGTCTCCTCATAATCAACACTATAAGTCTGAGTGAAGCCCTTTGCAGCTAGTCGGGCTTTGAGACGCTCCACAGAACCATCCGGATAAAATTTAACAGTATACACCCAACAATTCGTTTACCAGGAGGTAAAGGAACGAGATCTCAAGTCCTATTATGATGTAAGACATCAATCTCATCCTTCATAGCTTTTCTCTAACCCGGATTATATAATGCATCCTGTAAACGCTTAGGAATAGATACAGTAGATAATTGAGAGGTAAAACAAGAGAAGGTAGGAGACAAGACATCATATGAAATAAAATGAGCAATAGAATGATTGGTAACACACGAACGAGTACCTTTTCGATGAGCAATAGGTAGGGAGTCTAAATTATCTGATGGACCAAGATCAGCAGATGACAAGGAAGACAGTACGGGCACCTTATAGTGGGCAGCAGAATATTTGAAGATGATGGAAGAGATTGTGGTACAAGAGATAACCCAAAGTCCAGATCCAAAGGCTGAGAAGGTGCTGAAAAATATGAAACAGATTCCTCAAACGTGACATCGGCATTAGTAAAGTATCGTAGCAGAGAAGGACTGTAGCAAAGATACCCTTTCTGTGTGCGGGAATAACCAAGAAATACACATTTGGTAGCTCAAGGGTCAAGTTTATCAAATCTAGGACCCAAATTGTGAACATAACAAACACATCCAAAATCTTAGGAGTGAGGAAAAATAAGGGCTTACCAGGAAATAGGACAGAATATGGACTTTGCTCATTTAACACCGAGGATGACATACGATTAATAAGGTGACAAGCAATGAGAACATCACTCCAAAAATATTGGAGAATATTCATTTGGAATAACAGGGCACGGGTGCCTTTCAACAAATGACGATTCTTGCGTTTAGCAACATCATTCTATGGAGATGTGTAAGCACAAGAAGTCTGATGAATAATACCAGTTTTACTAAGATAAGTTAAAAAATGATCAGATTCATATTTTCGAGCATTATCGGAACGTAAAGTACGTATACGACAAACATACTGAATTTTTATTTCTTTACGAAAGGTCTCAAATATAGAGAATAATTCAGACCGAGCTTTTATAAAAAATAACTAAATCACACGAGAATAGTCATTCATAAATGTCACAAAATAGGGATATTTATTTGATGAAATATTCTTTATTGGACCCCAAATATCAGAATGTACTATCTCAAATGGACTAGACACACGATTATTGACTCTAGACTAAAATGATACACGGTGATGCTTACTAAGTTGACAAGCTTTACAAGAAAAAAATAGCACAGAACTAAGACTAGGAACCTGGCGCTTCAGATTTTGGGGAGAGGGATGTCCAAGATGATAATGCCATTGAAAAGGAGATAACGAGGTTTGTAGAGCCCGAATAGGTGAATCAAAGTTAAGATAATATAGACCACCAACTTCATGCCATGTACCAATCTTCCTCTTCGTCTTGAGATCCTGAAAGACACAATAAGAGGGACAAAAGGTAACAGAACAATTGAGAGAACGTGTAATCTTGCTAATAGAAAATAAACTAAAAGGAAACTGAGGAACAAATAACACAGAAGATAGAGACATATCAGGACCCAAGTGAGTAGTCCCTAGACCTGAAACTGTAGAACAAGTACCATTAGCAAGAGTAACACTACGTGTGGAAGTAGCAGACTGATAAGTAGAAAAAATATCAGACGCACTAGTCATGTGGTCAGAAGCGCCAAAGTCTGTGATTCAGGGACTGCGAGTGGAGGACATTAAACAAGTGGAAGTAGTACCTGACCGGGCAAAAGTAGCAGTGGAGGGAGATGGGACAGCCTGTTGCTGAGACAAAAACTGAACATACTCCTCTCGTGTAATAGTAACTAACCCAGTGTCTTGCTTGGGTTCTATAAGTGCAGCAAACAGAAAAAAAAGAAAAACACTAGATCACATTGAACCGGACAAGAATCACCTACTTTGTTGTTGAGCCAGAGAAGAAAAGATTACCGGATCACCAAATCGGGCTAGAGTACCCAACTGAAGGCTGAACTGGACCAGAGAAGTCCACTGGACCACTGAATCGGTCCAAGAAAGGTTGCTGGAAGGCTGAACCAAAGGAGAAACCAGCTGAACTAGGATGAACCGGAGAAGAAACCAACTGAACCGGGCTGAACCGGAGTAGAAACCAACTGAACCGGGATGAACCGGTGTGAAAACTAAGTAAACCGGACCAGCTGGAGCTCTTGGACCACTGAACCGGGCAGGGTGGGGCTCCTGAACTGTTGAACTGGACCAGCTGGGGCTCCTAGAGACCTGAACTGGATTGGTTGAGCCCTCTAGACCGCTGAACCGGTTTACTCCTTCGGACCGTTGAACTGGACCGCTAAATTGGACCGGTTTAGCCCTTTGGATTGGTCTGAACCAATCTGAACAGGGTTTGATGCGGGTTGGACTGGTCTACTGGATGAACCGATCTTAATTGAGATGGATCTGGATTGGGCTGGATCCAAACCCGTAGATTTGGGGCTTCTTCTTCTTCGTTGAGATTAGGGTTTCAGTAAACTCTAATCTTTGGTTGCGCCTCACCACCACGATGAACGATAGCCTTTCCACGGCGGTGGGTCTTCTTCTTCTTCATTGAGATTAGGATTTCAGTAAACCCTAATCTTCGACTGCGCCTCACCACCACGACGAATGACAGCCTCTCTACAATACCATGAAGGCTTCGACGACTCCACAACCTTCGACGATGGCTCTTACCGACAGACAGTGCTACCACCACCACTAGCGACAGCACCACCACAGTACCACGACCTCTTCGACGACACCACCACCACAACAACAACAGTATCACCACCACCACAATGGAGATCAACCACAACAGCAGTACCTTAATATATTTAGGATCGTAAATGCTTTGATACCATGTTAAGTGTAGAAGATTAACATTAGGGAGAAAACAAAAAGAGGTCACAAAACATGACCAGTTCTCATATATCATTGTATTTATAGTTAACTTACAATAATAAGAATTACACATACTACCCTAACACTATTAACAAGAATAATCAAAAGAAAAATGGAAAGTGTTCAATTGGAACATGAAAACGTGACTAAATTGGTCCTAGTTACTCTTTAGGACGAAGTGGAAGAATGAAGGAGATTCTCAAACATGGAAAAAGATCCAATAACTTTGAAGGAATTGAACGAGGAGTCATATGAGGTGAAAATCTCATGTACGATTCTGTAGAGTGGTAGTAAGGGTGACTTATTTTTCAATTTTTCCACTATCACACCAAAAAATATCAAACTCTGTCTTACATAAAGTTGTTAGAGTATGATTAACCTCTAGATTTGAAATCACTACTTATATACGCGATATGGACCATAATTAACTCTCATTCTCAACCCATTGCCCCTCGTCATTGTTGATCCTTCTGATTCTATTCCTGGTTGTCTTGCCCTTTGTTACTACATGATAGAGTTTAGTATTCCTGGTTTTCAGTAGATCTCCTTTTTGGCATTCTCCAAAGACAATAAATTAAGGGAGGACCCTACTCCACACCCCGCACTGCATTTAATACTGCAATCTCTTGTTTTTTTATTTGTTCAAAAATATTCTCAAATATCTCCTTGTTCCACAACTTCAAATGGGCTTTCAGATATTTCCACTTCAAGAAAAGATGGATACTCAGTCCACACATCTTGGAATTTAAAATAAGCTATTCTGGTCTGCACTGGATTTTCAAAAATCTTGATTATTTGAGGACAATGATCAAAGTTGCTTCTAGCCAAATGTTCTACCTTAGCATTTTCAAACATCAAAGGATGGGTTTATCAAACCCCTGTCTAATCTTTGCCACAACCGCAGTCTATCAATCCACCAAAATGAATAAAACCTCTAGACTCCTTCATAGCTAAGAATGACAGTGAAGACCCTCGTAGTCTCCCAGCTAAAGTTATAATAGTATTAAAATCTCCAACCACCGTCCCTGGAAAAGAAGAGGAAATTTGCAAACTCAACAGACGCTGCCAAAGAGGCCTTCTAAGGATAAGTGGGAAAGGGATTGACTGAGCAAAATATCTTGTTCTTATTATAAGATCGTGATTGGATCTGCATATGTTTGGTAAAGAAAATAATCTTCTCTTTTGAGAGTAATAATAATAAAAAAAAAGGAAAGTGTTCAATTGGAATATGAAAATGGGACTAAATTGGTCTTAGTTACTCTTCAGGACGGAGTGGAAGAATGGAGTAGATTCTCAAATGTGGAAAAGGGTTCAATGACTTTGAAGAGATTGAACGAGGAGTCGTATGAGGTGAAAATCTTATGTATGGTTCTGTAGTTTTTCCACTATCACACGAAAAAAATCAAATTCTGCCTTACGTAAAGTTGTCCGAGTACGATTAACCTCTGGATTTGAAATCACTATTTATATACCCGGTATTGGCCATAATTCACAAGAACATTCTGTAGTCTCACTGAGAGGGGGGAAGGTTAAGGATATACCCGGTGTGAGATATCACATTGTTCGAGGAACCCTAGATGCTATTGGAGTAAAGGATCGTGAACAAAGACGTTCTAATGCATTATAGATTCTTATGCAAGATTTGTACCATTTAATGATGCCATATGAATCGCTAGAAACATACACGACAGTGATTATTAATGCATTAGAACAGTCATAGCCTGCTCATGATAACCGAACACCTCTACATTCATTCTGTGATCCCATAAAATCCAGATATTCTTTTCTGCCAGATTGTTTGCAGCATAGAAATTAAGGTGTAAACTTGAAGCAAATTCTGGTAATATAGCAAAACTTAATTTTGGTTCTAATACAGAAAGAAAGCAAACATCCTTCATACTAATCAACTTCTTAAGCCTTGTTCTCAGAACAGCTTTTCTTGCACCCTTTACATTCCACGACATAATATTAATCATTTAATGTAGAAGGGGAAGAAATACCTCTTGATCTAACTTCAAGTCAATGAGAGTCCTTTCGGCTTCATCATTATCCTTCTTAGCAGAGTCATCTGAGTTCACCTCGTGCCTTTTGACTGGAATGAGAGTCAGGGTATTAGACTGACAGAGAACGGGCTTCACTATGTCTGGGGCAAGCAGTGCCATGGATTTGGTTCACTGTATCCTTGTCATCATCTTGTCTAGGGGAACAAGGTATATTCACCTAACATGGGACACGTGCAAGATAACGTTGGCATGTGGCACTGAGCCCTTGTTTAATAGACATTCAGTGCTGGGCAGGCCTGACATCACATGTGGACTTGAGGTCCTAGATCAATCCAACCCAGTGCCGTGCCGTAACCATGTATAAAGCGCATTAGAGCACCATTAATTAGCTGATCTACCACTTTTCATAACACCTGCTTTTTAGACCAACTCTCCTTGCATCTCTGCTTCACCTGGCAACCTACTTGTTGCACCTCTATCCATCAGCAAACCCTTCGAGCATCACATAAAGATGCAAAAGTTTTACAAATTCTCAAGGACTTAGTTCATGCCTTCAGCTATGCTACAATACCTGATTCCAAAAAATTCAAATATCAATCAAACATAAATAAAATAGTTGCAGCTGTATATAAATTATGACTCAAAAAATCCTAATATGATTGGTGAACATCACTGACTTTTCCTGGGTTTATGGAAATAGCAATACTCCATGTGGTCTTGGTAATTTCACTAACCTCCCTCATTTCAAATTTTATGTCTTAGAAACCTCTTATTTTTGTGTCGCCAAAGTCTGAAACCTCTCGCATTTGAGGTTCAAAACTTGAATTAAGGAAGGTCATAACTAAAATCCTTAGGGGGCGTCTCACTATAATTATGTGATTTGGTAGCTATCTTAAAGTTGAATTTTTGGCATCAGCCTATTTGACCCGTCTATGGCATGAGTATGAGTACAACATGTGACACAAATTCTATTCACGATACATATATGACCTGTTTATGGCGTGAAATCGTAAAGATACAAGAAGTTTTATAAAAGATATTAAAAAATATATATGCCTATGAAAAAAAAGATTATAATAACATTTTATTGTATCACAAATCTCTCACATAAAATAATTTGAAGAGACTACAAGGACAAAAACAAAAAATTAGCAATCAAGTATTCAAGTTTCTAACATAATTCATTAATATCAAAATTTTGAGAGTTCTAGAGTAACTAGAGGAGGACACTTTAACAATTAAAGTCAAACTATTTGTTCGAACAATAAAAGACGACTTGTTTTTTAAAACCCTAGATAATGCGATGTCATTTCACTACCTAGTGTTTAAATAAATTTTTTTATGTGAAAAGGTGGCGTTACTTGGTTAAAAAAAGAATTTTGATCTGTTTCGCCGTATTGGATGACTTGTATGTATTGTTTCGCATCGGGTGTATCATATTGTGTATCGCACGATACGGTGCAAATTAGATATGTATCATTTTTTTCATGTATCAAAACAATTATACTTCTTGTCAGTATTATTAATCAAGCTAACTGTAGAAGCACTCATGAACAGGTGCTTCAAGAACCTGAGGGACGCAATCTTGGAGGCCGTGTATTTGGTGGAATTACTCAACGTCTTGCAGCACGCTTACTGCAACAAGTTCTCCGAGCTCCGTCAACAGTTCCTGCTCTGACTTCATAAGAATTGTAAACATTTACATGTTATGTTTGATTTGAATATATTTTCTAAACATGTACAAGAAAAGATGAAAACTCAATCTCATGATTTGTGGCTATGTGGAGTGAGAGCATTTTGTCAGCTTGCTCTCATCGTGCAAGTAAAATGTTAATGTTACCGAACAGGCAAAATCTTACTCATTTAGCTTCGAGTGAATGTAACTTGTTCTCTACCAAATAAAAGTTGGGTCCTATTCATTTTGCATTCCATATGTTTCAAACAAAAAATTGTGGGGTGGGGGTTCCAGTCCGACAAGTGATGATTTTGTTGCATAAGTTTCTCGTGATGGGATGATATGTCTTATCTTACTAGCATTTGTGATTCCCCAACTTATGATGGTAATTTTAGGGAGGAACCTCCCTCTTTTTGTCAATGTGTTTTCTTCTGGTGTGTGGGTGGGTGTGGGGTTGGAGGGAGGGTGGTTTGAGAGTTCTTAATGTCAAATATTGAATAATTTTTTGTGCTTGTGGGCGTCCATGAAACATGCGATTCAATTGCATGATATTACACTCGCTTGGTTGATCAATCATTTTGGTACTAAAGGTATAATCCAACCAAACCATGGGAGAGAGTGAAGGAGGGCGAGCGGGTGGCAATGAAGAGGACCGATGTAGACCACATAAGTCCTTCCTGAATGCGTTTGGCACAACTCTAATTGAAGAGGAACCGATCAGCTAGTTGACTTTTTGTATACATGAAAAACAACATTTTTTACATACGTGGCAAAAAACGCCTAATACTTTTTGTATGCTTGCTATGAGTATGAACTATCGATTTTTGCCGAACACAAACAAAGCATAGTTAATGGTCTCCTTAGCCTTGTGAAAATAGAAGAAAACCTCCTTCACCACCCACTGGATTCCCTCTCAAATGGATCCAAAACACAACTATGTCAATCTCAACTACTCAAACAGCAGCACAAAAAAATGCCACGTGGGCAGCAAATACAAGGGAGGACAGGGAGAGAGCCTTCTCTCTCTGCACCTTACACATGAAAGAATGACAAAACCCAACATCAGGTCACAACAGCTTCCAGAGCGGAACAGGTCACACCAGTGTAAAGAACACTTGGAAACAGATCAACGTCTAGGTGGAGCAATGCTATTAGGTATTCAGAATGATTTACGGCCCACATTGGTCTTCCGAGCATTTCTTCAGACATGACAATATAATGATTCAGAGTGATGGAGACGCATACATTATATTCTTTTTCTTTTTCTTTTCTTTTCTTTTCTTTTCTTTTTTATTTTTTGCTATTCATACATCTTTATTGGTATAGTCAACACCTAATTACAAGGCTGCTTCTATACATAGCCGGCCAAAGAAATCCCCTGCTTGCTGAACTATCAGCTAGGTTGACTCATCATCAAGAAACTCCATTCGTTCATTAGTACATCATAAATATTTATAATCCCAGTGGTGGCCGGCCACCACTGAAGGCCTCGCATGAACCTATCTCATGCTACCACTATAACTTTCAACAATACAAAATTGTCTGTTCATCTTCCGTACAGATTTACACGGGCACAAGCTCCCTCTCTCTACCCAATGGCCACCCAAGCTATTGTTTTGCCCCATCGCCCATTCCAAAAGGACTCTACCCGGGCTGATCCCACAAATGAAACAGATGGCACAGAAGGATGGAGCTTGTTGAGAAACAATTGGCGCAGATCTTCCACTTCATCAGCGGACTGTTCCAGTAGTCCATCCACAATCGAGAAGGCCTTGAAACTCCCAGAGCAAAAAGAGAAAATTATGATCAGCCTCAAGTCCCATAGCATGGGCTCTAGTGTTCGGTGGTCTGGAATGCGTAGAGGAATTAAAACAAGAAAAGTAATCTTTCAAATAGGCAGAAGGCTCAAAGACAGAGATAAAGAAAGAACAGCTACAAAAGCCAAATATCTACAAGACCGCGTCTTCTCATCTGAGGTGATTTCAAAGGAAGAAAATGACCGTAAGAACTGGGACTCCCGTGACTTCAGCTTCAATTCTGCTTACCAAAGCAAGGGTAAGATCCTCTTAAATACCAGTCTTAGTCTAAAGTACCAACCAAAGCTTTTCCAAGACATTGCTGGTCATGAAATCATTGTTAAGGCTATGAATAGTGCTGCTGGGAAGAAGAAATTTGCACCTCTTTATCTCTTTCATGGCCCAAGTGGAACTGGGAAGACATCCACTGCCAGAATATTTGCGATGGCAATAAATTGTGAGTCAACATCACCCACCAAACCATGCTGGAATTGCAGAGGCTGTTCAAGAAGCCTTTATATCATGGAGTTGTGTTCTGCAAGTAGAACAACTGGATTTGAAAGGATCAAAACCCTCTTCCATGACACATCATTCAATCAGGCAGTCCCAGTTTTCAAGGTCCTTATCATTGAAGAATGCCATTCATTTACTGGAAAAGCATGGGATGAACTTCTGGGTATGGTTGAAGGGCCATATGGTTCTACAGTGATATTTGTCCTCATCACAATAGATGCAAACAAGGTGCCCAAAAACATATCATCCAGATGCCAGAAATTCTCCTTCCCAAAGCTCAAGGACAAGGATATCGCACTAAAGCTAACAACAATAGCGGCCCGGGAGGATATTGGAATTGAACGGGAAGCACTGAAACTGATAATTGCCAAGTCAGAGGGCTCCTTGAGAGAAGCTGAGAACATATTGGACCAGTTAGCCTTACTGGGGTCAACAATCAGTAGCTCCATGGTTCAACAGCTTGTGCGTGGTCCTTTCTTCTTCTTTCTCAATTCAAAGTCTTCAAAATCAATTGGAATTACTGTCAAATTATTTTTTCTTGTTTTGCCTATTCTTCTCCATTCAGGTAGGCCTTGTTCCCCACAGTAAGCTTGTTTACTTGCTCACTGCTGCAGTTTCAGAGGACATTATCCAGACTATCAGACTGACAAAGGAACTGATCGCAACAGGTGTTGAACCTCAAGCCCTTGTATCCCAATTAGCATCACTCATCACAGACATACTTTCAGGAGCCGCTGCTGCAGATTCAATGTCATCATCAGGGTCATCAGATGATAGGAGCTTGTTCGGAAGCAGATCTCTTATCAGTAAGTTAACTCCATCCACATATAGTACCTGCAACATTTTTAGTCCTGCTGATTCCCTATAGAATTTTCTGCAGCAAATACCCAATCACAGAGATTGTGCTATGCCTTGAAGATAATGATCGAAACAGAAAAGCAACTCAAGTCCTCAACAGACCAGGCATCTGTAATATGTGCCGCCCTTCTAGAGCTTACTTCTGATCATATCGCTGATCGAACATCAACAGGAATTGTCTCGAGTAGAAATGTAACGCTACCCTCAGGTATTTTGGCAGTCCAAGGATGGAGAAATGTATTTCAACACAGTGGTAGACGAGTTCTGGCAAATGAGTAGAAGTCAATAACCTCACACGTTATGTTTGCTCTAACAGGTGACAATCCAAACGCAGAATCAGGAGATATTCACTTGCAACGACTACCCCACAGCAGCACAAATCATCATTCGATCAGCAGAACCTTTGAGAAATTGGATATGGACAGAGTTGGACCAAGAACGACTGTGAAAAGCAATGATAAATCAGAAGGCAGATGTAAAGAAGTCGAAAAAGAGCCCAAACAAGCACACATGAGTGACATGGAAAAGATTTGGCAGAATATAGTGGAAAGGATACAGAATAAACATCTGAAAAAATTCTTATGCCATCAAGTGAAGCTTGCGTCATTATCCGTATCCAGGGGTAAGGCAATTTTCACTACTCAGTAGCCTCATATATAAGAAAAACCAATTGTTTTGTTGCAATCTTTTCCCATGGGTTCTTTTTTAAACCATATAATTTTACCCGTTTACAACAGCCAATGCAATTGTTCATTTAATGTTCAAAAGCTCTGCGGACAAGGAGGCAGCCCAAATTTCAGAACAAAGTATATCAAAAGCCCTTGAAAACGCCATCGGATGCCCTGTTACTGTGAATATGAGCCTTGAACCTGCCTCTGGGATCATTGAAGAAAATAGGATCTCCATAAAAAGCCAGGTGATTAATCCTAACCAGCAGCAGAGAACATTTCTCACTGAAGCTGCAACACGCGGCATTACAGCTCAGGAGTCATCTTCTTCATCAGAGAACCAAAGGGCCATGAAGTTGAAAGACAGCTTATTTTATTCAGGGCAAGATAGAAGTCCATCAGAAGGAAAAGAGAAGCATGCATCTCGGCCCCAACAGGTCTTACCCTTTCTCAGATTATGGACTCAGAAAAACCAAGTTGATACATCTGCAGAACCTGAAAGGGATATTTTAACAACGGACCAAACCTCAATAGACACAGCCCATATCATGACAGCCACCAAGCTTAAACACCGGTGGTTGTCATTGTCCTCGATTCCACAAAGTGATGTAAGTGTAGAACCATACAGTCAAGATATATTGTTTGAGAAGGCAAGCAGAGAAAGAGAAAGAGAAAGAGAAAGAAAAGCGAGGAAACCCCCTAAGTTCCAAGGAGGGCACTCAAAGGCTACTAGAAATCACCAATTCCCAGACAGTGAAATGGACGCGTAAGTTGTAAATATCTATCGTACAGTAAAGAGGAAAAGGAGCACCAGATCTTCACTTTATTATAAGCTGTAATTTCTTAAAGAAAAAGGACTAACCTATTTCTTTTTATGTGGCAGACAATTGAGCCGCTCTTGGAGTTGCACCAACATACTCTGTCCACACAAGGCAAATGAATGAAAACCACAAGAGTACGTGTATCCTCGTACAAAATCCAAAACATATACCACCAAGAAGTTGAGGGCAGACGGATGCTACAAAAGGAAACCCAAGCCTATCCTCATCATCATAGGTAGAGAAGGATAAAAACCAGCAGAGGTTAGGATGAAGTCTGGTTCTGTTCTGTGTAATGAAGTGCATTCTGAAATCTGAATGAAGTGAATGCAGTCGGGATTGAGAAAACATCAGCGGAATGAAAGCACCTGATGTCGATCTTCAACACACAACGATAAATATTAAAGTTTTTTCCGTGTACTTTCTACAGTTTGAATAGATGGCAACCATTATCAAGTATTACAACCCTTACCCACCAAAGATTTACGCAGCAATCCCTTATGCCCTTTTTGAATTTCCTGTCTTGACAAATGACAACGTTCATCATTGATATATTTTAGCACCAGCGTTCTGGAATGATCACACTTGAATTTTGTTCTTTGATATCCATAGAAGTAAGTACAAAGCAAAGAATATGCTTCAACTTGCTAAATATGATGCAACTGGAACTCAAACCCCAACTAGTGCCCCAAAATAAGAAACAATGTATTCGCAAAAAACAAGAAGCACAAAAAATAAAACAAAAAGAAAAGGACCCTCAAAACCATGTAAAGTGTTATAGATCATCGATGCTGAAGGGGTTAGCCCCGTGTTAAAACGTGTTAAAACGTGTTTGGGCATTAATTGTGCTCACGTGATGTTGACAAAACGAGCTACGTGACTAAGGGTTTGAGGAATCCTCTTTGTATCCTTTTATCCGAGCCAAGATAGATAGTAGTTCGGTAGATAACGAAATAAATCGGTTCTGTTTACGATTAAGCTCATCAACCTGATCGGCTAAGCAAGGGAATAGCTTGGCTTGTACCAAGCCGAGTTCATAAAGTGTTCAGCAAGGCTAGAGAAGAGTTCGGTTTGTGCCAAATCAAGCTCTTCATCTAATTCGGCTAACATCAGATATGTTCGGCCTAGATAAGTCCTAGCTATTTCAAAGAGATTTACTTAGGGATAAATATTTGCCTAAAAATTAGGCAATCAGATAAACGAAATTGATAAGATTGAAGATATCTGGAGAAGTCTCAATAACTTTTCAAACTCAAACACCAAAAGAAAGGAAAATGTGCCACCTTGCATCGAAAATAACGGAAACCCTAAGGGGAACACAGTCTATAAAAAATAGAAGAATCTAAGGTGAAAGGTACGCTGAACTCTCCTTGTCTTCGTGTAATCATTCTGGTTCCATTACTAACTTAACTATCGGAGTGTATTCGATCGAAGCACTTCGATCTTGAACAGTTTGTTCATTTTGCAGGAAGACGATTGGGAGAAAGCCTAGAATTTTGTTTCAGAGATCATACCCTAAATTTAGTGTTTGAGGTAACATCTATTTTTTGCCTCAACAGATGCTATTTAGACTGATCAATTTAGGGTCTATTTAATGTGGGGTGTTTGTTCAAATGCATTACCAACGATGGACAACCTCAGGCGAAGGAAAATGTCAGCGGCTGGTCATTGTGGGGTGTGTAAAATTGGTCCCATGATTCAAGAGATCACAATCTGCAAAATACATGTATGCTAAAAATGGGATTGCCCCTTAAATCGATCATTTGGGATTAATGCCCTTTGATGGAAGGAAATAGATGGTTGACTCTTATTTTATAGGAGTGGAATCTTCCAAATGTTTGGCACGAGCAAGGACAATAGTAGCGATTGACATTTCTTTCCTTCAAACAAAACATCACATAAGATATTATTTTTTATATTTTACCATTTTAGAAATTTCACTTGATATCATTAGATAGATTTTATAAATATCCTAAATGAATTTTTCATAATTATGTTAGAGTATTTATAATCTGGTAAGAAATGACAAGAAATTTTATTTTCGCTCAATTACCTAATCGTCAATCTTAACTCCTTAAATCAGTCAAAAAATAAGTAACTCTATCAATATGTAGTGAAATAGTCTCACCAGCCCATAGAATAGTCTAGTAGTGGGTGGAAAGAGTCTGTGCATTGTAGGGCATCAGGTCCTCTCGAATTATGACTTTTCCCTATGCTTTTGGGAAAAATGGAAAGGGCTCATACTTTTAATAGCTTTTGAATGCTCGTTCACTTGCTCAGAAGGTAAAGACCTTACTTTATTTCTTTTCGAAATCTTGTTTTAAAAGAGACTTTTATGCTATGTTTGGTATATGAGATTAACGGTTGGAATGGAATATACATTCTTTGGTAATGTTGATTCCTATGCTTGGTTGATAGGACTTGAAGTTCATTCCCATTCCTAAAGAATAACTAATCCCACAATTTTTGGGATTAGACATTACCAAATCCACCCTAGTATTTCCCATTCCATTCTCATTCAAGAGTACATCATTCTAGGAAAAAAAAAACGCGATCGTCGATTCTACTCCTCCTCTGATCTCTCTTCTTTTTTCTCACATCTTCACTTCTTCCTCACAAATGCCATGGCACTCCATCTCTCTTCTCATCCTCTCCCAATTACTTTCTACCTCTCCCTCAACTCTCTGTGAAGCAAGGGTATGCATAGGTGGTCAGGAACTGCCTATATGAGCTCAAATTCGACCAATCCATGTAATTACTTGTTGAATTTAATCAGCAATTCTCAAATCCAACATAGAATTTTTAGGTTTTAGGATTTTTTTTTTGTCGTTTGAAATGTGAATCTATCTCTTAAAAACACTTTGTTTCAATATTCCAAATCGATTTTTTACTTTCTATTTCGAGATATGACAATAGATCTTTATGCATATGAAACCAATCACACCTATAATTGGTGAATCATGACTCCTAAACTACCAGTAGGCATGTCTCCTTATCAAAATCCTATAAAGAATAAAAAATAATTAAATAAATGATTTAGCAGTCGAAACAAAGATTACGAATAATTTGGTCTGACCAATTCAATTGACATGCATACCTGTAAATGGCAAAATATGACCCATAAGAAACTCGGTTTTTAAGGACTAGTGAAACGTTTAACAACACAAACTAGGCGTTTGTCAAAATGCCTGACAGAAAGTGGCCTTCTTTTTGCCTTCATGGGTGGTTATCGATGTGGCCTCCAATTTGTTCAATTGGAGCATCTGTTAGCTGGTGTCTCTATGTTTAATTTATAGAACTCTGAATTATTTAAATACAAGCAAAAAATTTCTTCCAATCATATTCTAACGAGTACCCTATACAACTACTCATAAGTCAAGCATAAGGGTTTCAAATTGTCGTGGCAGCTATTACAATTTAGGCGTGAAAGAAATTTTCAAATGTATTAATTTTCTCAATTTTATTTTTGATGAATTTTTGTGGCCAAGGACATTCAAAAAATTAAATGAAAATTTCCGAAAAACTCTTTCTAATTTATCATATCTTCAAGGACACTTTCTATATTTTTGAATTTTTGCTGACACTCCTTTCAAATTAAAAGTATTAACTAGAATGTATTTTGATTAAATTGCCGATAATAAATTTTAGGAAAAAATTTATTTACACCTTCTAGATAGACATATTTTCTAAATTTTTTTGCTTATTAAAATTCGGATCAATTAAAATTTGATTCAATGAAAAATTATATTTTTTATGTATTAAAATTTGAGCCCATTAACTTTCTATTTGAGCCAATTAAAATTCATTTTTAATCGACTCGAATCAAATTTTAATCAACTCGCATTGAATTTTAATCGGCCTAAATTTTAATGCATAAAAAATATGAATTTTAATACGTAAAAAATATAAATTTTAATGGACTCAAATTTTAATGTGTAAAAATAAATTTTAAATCAATTTGAATCGAATTTTAATTGACATGAATTTTAATAACTAAAAAAAATATAAATTTTAATCAATTCGAAACGAATTTTAATTTGCGCTAATAGCTTAGGTATACCTCAAATAGTCTCGAATTTTAATATATAAAAAAAGAATTTTAATATATAAAAATATAAATTTAATTAGCTCGAATTGAATTTTAATCGATTCAAATTTTAATACGTAAAAAATGAATTTAATCAACTCAAATTTTAATATAAATAAAAATAAATTTTAAACGAATTTTATATACAAATATTATTTAGGGGCTTATATAGGGAAAATTTTAGTATTTTAGATAAATTTTTTGTTAGAAATGATTGAAATTTTTTCAAAAATTCAAGGGTTAATCTTGTACCTAGAAAGATCACTCAAATCTCAGGGGTCGTTTGGTAACGTTTTTGTTTTTGCATCTTCAAAACATTAAAAATAGAGACAATTTTTTGTCTATGTTTTGTGATAAACACTAAAACAAAAACATGTTTGGTAGTCATTTTTGTCTATTAAATTATGATAATAAAAATAAAAAACTTATTTGCTATCCACTTCAAATTTAATCCCAAATATATTTGGTATCTATTTGATAATTAAATCCCAAAATCAACACAATTAAATCCCAAATTAACACAACACACACGCAATACATGACATGGTGTGATCAATTTTCAGCACCAAAGATGCTCCAAAGCAGTGGACCTAGGCTGTTTATTAACTGAATATGTGTTGGAACCTTAAACTAACTCATTAATACAACTTGAAATTGAGATTTCACACAAGCATCTTCAGTCTTACATGAGAAAATTAACATAATCTCCATAATCACCATGATTACATAAATATCCCAGATACCCAACAATTAATCAATGAAAATACAAAGCAATTAATCCCACATATGCACAGATTTGTGCACATATATGCACAGATCTGTGCATTTCACAAAGAACAGGGAGAGAGGAGAGAGAGAGGCAGCGATGGTGGTGGCGATTCGTCTAGCGGCAGCAGATGAGGCAACAGAAAATGCAGTGGTGGTGGTGGCGATTCATCTAGCAGCAGCAGAGGAGGCAGTACGTCTGATATAGAGAAAGAAAAGTCGTGGGAGGAGAGAGATGAAAATGAGTTTTTATACTTCAACAAAAAAAAAAGTTTGTTTTGCTGTTAAGAGGAGTCGAAATCCGAATCTCATTAATTCCCACCCTTTTTTGCGCGTATTGTCTCCTTTTTTTGTGTTTTCTAAAACTTTTTTTTTTGTTCCCATTTTTTTGTCTTTGTCTCCAATACAACGAAAACAAAACAAAACAAAAACAGTTAACAAACATATTTTTATTTTCGTTTTAGATAAAAATTCAAAACAAAAACACAAATCACGAGACAAAAACAATAAACAAACAAGCCCTCAATTTTTATCATCAAAATTTTAAAATAATAATTTATACCCTGAAAGATATAAAGTCGTATCAATATGCATATGTGGTTAACTCTGTCCATTTTGCGTTAAAAAAGTTTGGATTAATTATAAATTATACCCTTTAAAATTTAAATATTTTATATTTATGATCCAAATATATTCATTAATGCTCGTTAAATATTTTTTTGACTACAGATAGACACAAATATTTTGTTTGTTCGATCAAATTAAAGTTAGATACAAACAACACAACTATAAATAGAAAATAATTATGCAGCCAGTATTATAGGCAAAAAATACTAAATAGTAGGGAAAATTTCAAGTACAAACCCTCTAGTTTATTATATCTTCAAAGACATCTTCTCTAATTTCTAAATCTTCAATGATACCCCTTGTTAGATTAAAAATATTATCTAGAATACAAATTTACTAAATTGCACATGATATATTTGAGGATAAATTTCATCCACACCCCCTGTAAATATGCATATCTTCAATGAGACCTCTTCTAGATAAACATATCTTCAATGAGACCCTTTCTATTTCTAATTTTTTTTAAGTATTAATTTTTCGAGTGTATTACAATTTGATTCAAGTTAATTAAAATTTATTTTTTTTACATATTAAAATTTGAGCTAATTAAAAATTATATTTTTTTACGTATTAAATTTGAGTTAATTAAAATTCTATTTGAGCCAATTAAAAATTATTTTTATTGACTCAAGTCAAATTTTAATCAACTTGTATTGAATTTTAATTAACCAAATTTCAATACATAAAAATATAAAATTTAATTGACCCAAATTTTAATTAATCGAATTTTAATTGACACGAATTTTAATAAGTAAAAAAATATAAATTTTAATCGACTCGAAAGCAAATTTTAATCGGCGCTAACAAGTAACAACTCGGGTAGAGTTCAAATCGACTCAAATTTTAATATATAAAAAAATAAATTTTAATAGGTTCAAATTTTAATACGTTAAAAAAAATAAAATTTATTCAACTTTAATCGAATTTTAATTGGTTCAAATTTTAATATGTAAAAAAATAAATTTTAATCTGCTTGAATTTTAATAAAATTTTATGTAGAAAAATTACTTGAAGTTTATGTAGGGGCATTTTTGATATTTTAGATTAATTTGTTTTGTTAAAAATGATAATTTAATGGTAAGGGGTGTTAGTGATGTTTAAATATAAACTATAAAGGGTGTCATTAAAGATTTTGAAATTAGAGAGAGTATCTTTAAAGATATGATAAATTACAAGGGGTGTGACTGTTTTTTTTCAAACTTTGAAGGGTGTATTTTATAATTAACCCAAACTTTTGTAATGATAAAATAGACTACAGTTAGTCCAAGATGCACACTAATTCTATATTTATAGATTTCAAGGGATAAATTGGTATTTTTAAACTTTCAATGTAAATTAAGATTCATTTTTCAGGTGTAAGTTTTTTTTTTTTTTGATCAAACAGGTGTAAGTTGATATAGCCCAAAGTTATAAAAAAGGACTATGTGGGTTCGGTGTCGGCGGTAGTCAACGCGTAGGAATCAGAGGTCAAACAGGCGGGCAATGTCGCGTATCGTGTCTTTCCCCAGTTCAATTCATTCATTCATTTGTTCATCCGAACCCATTGTACTGCGATTGTTTTCCGAGAGACCTTTCTTTACTTATTATCTCATAGTTGCCTTTTAACTTGTTCAATCTTTCGATTGCAATTACTTTTTATTCCTTCAGTAATTGTAATTGTAATTGATTCAATTGGAAGAAGAGGCAGAAAGGAACTCTGAGATCGATGGTGAAGGAGACGGAGTACTACGATGTCCTGGGGGTTAGTCCTACGGCCACCGAGGCAGAGATCAAGAAAGCTTATTACATCAAGGTATCACTCTGATTCCTATCTCTTTAACTCGCGTTCAATCTCACGAGACCATGCCTACTGGAATGCGATTGCCTAAATTTTGCGTATTGGTTGGAAGAGCTTTAGGTTAGGGAACTGACATCCAGAGTACCACTAAAATGCTGGACTGGAGCGGTCGTTCGCATCGCGTCGTTGCTAATGTTTTCTAATTTTGTCACCTCTTGATTTAGTAGATGTATCATGTATGTAACTTTTTCGAGCATGTTGAGTTCAGTACTCGTAATTGGGTTTCAGATAGAATTTGTAATTTGACCCCATCTAGCAAGAACATGCATACGATAAAGTCATCCTTGTTTACGGGAGGGTGTGTTTGGAACACCTTTTTTGCGATTTAACATGCATATGGACTTGGAATTTAGAATTGGACAACAAGGGAGGGGAAGTGGGAGATGGCCGGCTGGGGAAACATTACGGAGTGGAGATCCTAGCCGAGGCAGTTGAGGAGGATGAGAGTCCATTGGCCTTTGGTAATGACCCTCCTGATGGGATTTGGAACTCCCATCTGTAGTTTAATTATTAAGGCATTAATCAATGTAGCATCTTGGGGACAAGTTGAAGATAAAGATGATAACATGGGATCAACAATATCTATTGTTACTTGCCAGGGTTGAATATTAGGTTGGAGGTTGTGAGGGGCGTAGCTCCCTGGTACAGTAAGGATATATTGAAAATTTCCCATGTATATTTGGAATATAAATTTTACTAGAAATTGGTCTATTACTTTTACTCAGTTTAGGTTTATGTTATTAACTGGGATTGACGGTTTTCAACTCAACTCAACAAAGCATTTACCCCGATTATTTAGAATCGACGATATAAATTTTGTTTCTTTATTGTGCTCTATCAAAGTCCATATTTTTTGTTAAATCTGAGCTATCATATTTTTTTACTAGTTCTTTCAAAATTATTTTTGATTTATCTGTACCTTTCACACTACCATTAATATATATCGAATCAGTAATCATTCTTCATCATTGGTGTATTATTAGGTATGTCCAAACCACCTAAGTCGATTTTATATTTTATTCGTATTACTTTTCACAAGGACACCCTGTCCTAATTCTATTCTTTCTTGTTTCACACATTTATCTTAATATCCTAATTTCTGTAACACTTAGTTTTTGAGTACATAATACGCCAGATGCACTCATCCACTTAGTTCATGTTGCTTTAATATATGATTAACATCCTATCCTATCTCTCCCACCCAATGGATAATTGCCGATAATGTTTGCTCTTTGATATCTATTGATAACCAATTTTTACTACCTCATTATTTGAATTTCAACTATTACTAAAAATGCATTTTCTATAATATATCTGGTTTTATCTATATATCCTAAATCCTTTTGATTCCAAAGTTTCTCTTCATATTTATTGATAATTCATACTGTAACTTCATTAATCAATATTGTATCATCGCTAAACAATAGACACCATAGATCCACATCATTGAATGTGTTAAGTTAATTCATCCACAATCAAGATAAAAAACTACGGACTTGAGACGGGATCCTGATATAGGCCTCCAGTGATTGAGGAATTAGGGGTTTTAACTGGTTTTCATATATAAGTTGTAATCTTGTTGGGATTGTCATGTAACGAAACAACTGCTTTTGCGGACGTAGTTGGAATTACTACCGAATCGTGTAAATCATTCTATCATTGATTTTCTTTCTTGTTCGATTGTTCACCGCAATGCACGCTCACAATATTGTTCCGAAGGAGTTAATTTTTGCTGTTGACTGAAATTCTTAGAACTATTAGCACTTGCATATTTTGGTGTCCTTATGTTTCTTAACCACCTTAATCATTGGGAAGTGAATTGGTACCTGCCCCTTCAAGATGGTCTCGTTACGTTGTCTACCATTTCCAAACTCAATGCTATGCTTAGGATCTTTAATGCTTCGTTTAGTTGTAGTAATGATTGAGAACTTTTGTCCTGGAGTACATGTTCCGAGACATTGTAGACTTGTATCCTAGTGCCCAATATTTGGTAACCTTATTTTCTTTCTATGATGTAGGACAACCTAGAGTTTTCTTATTATAGTGTTGAATAACGATAGAATAGTGATGTGTTTGGAGACCAAAGAAATGGAATTAGGTTGGGGATTGTAAACAGTGATTTCAAGGCTTTTGCTTTAGATTTTGTGAGTGAACTGAGCATTGGAAATTGAGCATACTAGAAATGAAAGAGATAGAAAAAGTACCCTAGAACACTAGGACATAATTTGAATGTAATATGTAATTTACGCGTATTTTGTTTTCTGTTTTCTATTTAGCGGTGGACTATTTGTCCCTCATGTGTTGTTTTCTTATCATCAATGATATTTCCATTGTTCTTAATCAAAAAAGAAAAAGAAAAAAAAGAAAAAGAAAACCATATCGAAACAAGTAGAAGATATTTGAAATACAGTAGTTGCAATATTAGTGTATGAGAAGAATAAGAAAAGAAAAAGAGAAATAGAGAGTAAGAGAATTTTTCATGAAAAGAACAAAATGAATTATCTCATTCCTACACTCTTCTTTATTTATATTACTATGTCAAAATACCAAAGATGCCCATCATTCTAATTTTTCTCATATTCTAACACTCCCTCTCAAGCGAGTGCATAGATATTACACATGCCCAACATGTATAGAATGCCATGGAACACCTTACTTGATACCCTTTTTAGTCTTCATAAAAAGGAGTGCAAATAAAATTAGAGCTTAGCTTTTCTTTAATAATATGTCTGTCTACTTCAATGTCTCTTGTTTGATCGTGCTAAAATGGGTTATGAGCAATATTGATGGCCGCTTTATTGTCACAATAAAGTCTCATTGGGCAAAATGAATCAATACCAAGTTTTATCAATATATTTCTTAACCACA
Organism: Ilex asprella; assembly: GCA_023539305.1. NCBI lineage: Eukaryota > Viridiplantae > Streptophyta > Magnoliopsida > Aquifoliales > Aquifoliaceae > Ilex > Ilex asprella. Next base: position 44,670 of record CM042193.1, read on the forward strand.
AAAGCTTTCACACCCACGTGTCATTGCTCTATACTCGGCTTTGACACTAGATATTGTTTCTTACCATGCAAAGTCACCAAGTTAACTCCAATCTCAAGTGCTTGTGTCTAGAAAATAGAAGACCTCTCCTAGGTGTTGACTCTAGATATCAAAGAATTCTAAAGACAGCCTCTTAGTGGGGCGCCCGTGGAGAATGCATAAATTGACTAACTACACTTATAACATAGGCAATATATGGTCGGGCATGTGAGGGATAAATCACCTTACCCACAAGTCTTTGATACCTACCTATATCAATATTTTTTTTTTTAAAGGTTCAACGGTAAAAGGTGCTTAGGGCAATTTATACGCAGCTCGACTAATTCACTTTCAATTTTGTCAAAAGCAAGTCATCCATGCTAGGATTAGGGTATTCATGAGGGATAAATCTCACATGACCTATATCAACCTTTGTATCATCACTATTCTCTCTCAACTTATGATTTTGCTCAATTGGGGTATCTCATAGTTTGCAACCAAGCATCATTGTCTCTTTTAGCTAGTCCAACATATACTTTTGTTGAGAAATAGATATTCTTTTATCTGATTTTACAACCTCTATCCCAATAAAGTATTTTAAGTTACCCAAGTCTTTTTTTTATAGGAAAATATAATATTATTAATATAAAAGAAAAGGGATAATTACAAAAGGCATGTCAAAGTTGGACAATAAGTCCCAACCAAAGACAATTTGAAACAATATGAATCCTAATCAAAAATACATCGGAGCAAAGTATTTTAAGTTGCCCTAGTCCTTTATCTTTAATTCCTTGGCCAAGGATGATTTCAAGGTTTTCACTTCCTCATTATCATCACTAGTTATAACAATATCATCTACATAAACTACAAGAACATTAACTTTCTTTCTGTTTGATAAAGTGGGTGTGATCACCCTGACTCTACTTATACCCATATGTTTGCATAGCTCTAGTAAACCTCTCAAACTATGCTTTAGGAGATTACTTTAAGTGATAAATAGACTTCTTCAAGTACAAACCTTCGTTCTAGGGGATAGAAGACTAGGAGGAGGATCTAAATACATTTCCTCTTCCGAGTCATCTTGAAGAACGACATTTTCCACATATGCTATAGAGACCATCCCAAATTTGTTGCCAAAGAGAGCAACACTCTAATGGAATTTATCTTAGCCACTGTTGCAAATGTTTCTTTATAATCAATGTCGTATGTTTGGGTAAAACCGTTGGCTACCAAGCTTTATACCTTTTTCTTGATCCATCTGTATCCCGCTTTATGGTAAATAGCCATTTACACCCTATTTTTCCTTTAGGAAGATTTACAAGGCCCCATGTATCTTTTTTCTTAAGGACTTTCATCTTCTTTACCATAGTTGCCTTCTACTTAGAATCTGCCAATGCATTTCTCTACTCTTGTGAAATAGATGTTGATGACAAAAAAGAGCACGATAGGAAGGTGGGAGTGAAAGATAAGATATATAGTTGAAATTAGATGTTGAGTCCAAGATCGCACTCCCTTATGGGCTGTAAGGGGAAGATCAACATCATCCAAAACAGAAAGAAGAAGATGAGCAACAGAAGGATGATAAATATTGCCTAGATTCAAAGAGTCTAACTGGTAATTAGCATGAGCGGGCTCAGTGATCTTACCCTTTTTTCTTCTCGAGTAAGTGAATATCTCTTTAATCCCTGCACTCTGTCCCTATTTGTCCAAATTGCAAACTGGGGACTTAGTGACTTTGGTTTCAAATTGAGGTAAAGGTTGAGGAATTGAAGAAGAAGACAACTCTTCACTAGTAGGCTCCCCTTGAAGAGTAGTATTTGGGCTAGAAAAGTAACCTTTGTGGACTTGAAAAAGATGACACTCATATTGACAAATTGACGTCCAGTAAGGGGATGATAGCAATGATATCCCTTTTGAGTGGCGGAATTACTCAAGAAAATCCCTTTTAAGTGGTAGAATAAGCTAAGAAAACGCATTTCAACTAAGGTAAAAGTTGAGAAATTAAGGAAGAAGACAAACTAAGAGGTAGGTTAAGGAATCGAGGAAGAAGACAACTTTTTAAAAGTAGGTTCTCCTTGAAGAGTAGTATTCTGAATTCGGGCTAGAAAAGTACAATGTGGACTTAAAAAATGTGATATTCATATTGACAAATTGATGTCGAGTAGGGGATGATAACAATGATATCCCTTCTCAGTGGCAGAATAACCCAAGAAATCCCTTCTAAGTGGTGGAATAACCTAAGAAAACACATTTCAAGGCTTTGGATCAAGTTTGTCGCAAGACTGACCATGAATATGAACAAAATAGAGACAACCAAATACATGGGGAAGAATAAACACACAAGATCTCAAGAGGAGATTTGAAAGATACAAATACGAGAGGGCATCCAGTTGATGTGGTAGGTTGTTGTAAGGACATCTCCCCGAAATATTTTTGGAACATGTATAGTGAACAAAAGTACATAAAAAATCTCTAAAAAAATGACAATTCTTACGCTCAGCGACCCCATATTACTATGGAGTACCAACACAGGTAGTCTAATGAACAATGCCTCATTGTATGCAAATACTAATTAAATGCACTATCAACATATTCACCCTCATTGTTGCATGTTTGCTTTTGCTTCAAACTTAGTAGAGATTATCCTGTAATTTTTTTTAAAACAAGTAAAGTATTCACTTTTATAATGAAACAAATACACCTAGATAACACAAGAACTATCATTGATAAATATAACAAATCATCGATAACTTGATAAACTAGGAACACGAGAGGGGGCCATACATCAAAATATATAATGGAAAAAGGTGAAGTGCTTCTATTCAAACTGGGAGTAAAAGAAACATGATTATGCTTTGCAAATTCACACACTTCACAATAAAATTAAGAAGCATTTAACTTCAAAAACAAAGTAGGAAATAGTCTCTCAATAAATAAAAAGAAAGATGGCCTAGGCGCTGATGCCATTGAATGATTTGATCCGCAGATGGCCCAACACCATAACTAGTAGATTGGAGAGCTTGTCTCTTCTCAATGGATCCAGATGTAGTAGGATCGAACAGGTAGAGACCGCTCTTCTCATTACCACTGCCAATCGTTCTCTTTGAAGTTTTGGAAAAAACAATAAGTAGAAAGAAAGTTACACTACAATTCAAGGATTTGGTTGGTTAGGAACATGTAGGAATAATGACAAAGACATTGTTGGGGAAAACTAAAATTGAGCCTTTACCATAAATTGATGATTGAAATTCATCTGTTATCCTAATTTTTTCTATGCTTGAACAAGTATATTATAAGGGGAGAAAAATTTGGACAAACCTGCCATGTGATCACGTGTCCCCGAGTCAATGATCCAAGAGGGGCTACTAAATAAAGAAGAGGTATTATATGCCTTGGCATGGATATTTGAGTGAGCAAATGTGGATGCAGTAGTGGCAGTAGCAATAGGTATAGTTGTCAAATTGTGTATCGGAAGGCATATCGTTTTTCAAAAATAATGTATTGTATCGTATCGTGTATTGTAAGATACTCATAATTTTAATTCCACCAACTATTCAAGTTCACAACATAGTTAAGTAATATTAAAATTTAAAGACCTATAATTCAAACTTCTAACATCAACCGCTTGAACAACCTTAATATTAATCAAGAATTTTGAATTTAATTGAACAACATTAACAACAAAATTTATTATTATTTTTTTAAACCATAACCACCGAAACAACGATGTTTCACTAGCTAGTGATTTAAAAATAAGTCCTAGAGTAAAACGATATCATTTCAGCCCAAAAAACAAAATAAAAAAAAAACAGAATTGTTACATATCGTGCGTATTGGACGTATCGTATCGTGTATCGTACGATACAGTGCAAAAACGATATAGAGACACGATACGTATCATTTTTTATGTATATCGTGACGTATCATATGATACGTATCGCGTATCGTACGATACTAATAACTATGGAAATAGGCACTAATTGAGCCATGAGCAGTTGAAGGGACTCAATTTTCTCTGTAGAAAAGGCTGGAGTCTCAAAAACAGAAGCAAGAGCTAAAGAAGTCACTAAAGAGTCAATGGATGTAAGATAAGTACGAGACCTAGTCATCCCTCCGGTACGACCTCCCCTGCCTCGAGTAGCTCGACCGTGTAGTTTCCAATAACTTTCTTTAGTGTGTCTTGGCTTGTCACAATAATCACATACCAACTTATCCTTGTCATCAGAGTTAGGAGCAACAATCCGACTACTATTATTGCCTTATTGATCCCGTTGCCTTCTCGTTGAGAGGCAAAAGCAAGAGCAAATTGCTCCTAAACCGACGAATGAAACATAGTATTCCTTCTGCTGTCCTCTCCTTGAACATAAGTAAAAATCTGATTGGAAGATGGCAGAAGATCATGTTCTAAAATCTGGATTTTGAATTGGATCATACTCCATATTCAAATCAGCTAAGAACTCAAAGCGCTCCTGTTCTACCATCCTTTTAAATTTATGTGCGGCCCCAAGAAAATCAGCCTGAAATACCTGATACTGAGCCAACTCCTACCAAATTCCTCACAATTTAGTATAATAAGTAGCTAGAACCACATATCTATGCTTGTGTTCATGGATTCTACGCATTAAGTCATATATCTGAGCAGCACTTCCCAACTGAGAATAAGTCTAAGAAGTGGTTTCCCATATCTCCTTTGCTGTTTTTAAAAACAAAAAACCAGTACTGATATCAGGTTGCATGGAATGGATAAACCATGACATAACAGTAGAGTTCTCCGCAAATAGTGGATCTGTGCTCTTCGGTTCAACAATAGTGCCATCAAGGTAACCCATCTTTCCTTTGCTTTTAATGAACAATAATGACAATCGAGACCATGCAAGATAACTAGTGCCATCAAGCTTACCCGTCATAATTAGTAGCGTAGGGTTTTCATTTTAGGTATTAAACTGACTCAATGCACCACTACCAGAGCTACTGAAATCTTCGCTATCCTTTGACATTTTATTATAGTAGACCTAAAACTGAAGTGAATACCCAACCAGCAAACAAAAAATACAAGGGGATCACTAATGGTCACAACTAGCACCAAGAAATCACAAACCAAGGCTCAAGCAACCTGATTTTACCAAGTTTGATCAACCCATAGTGAAGTATCAGCATGTAGAAGAAAAAAGGAGTCGGTTTTGATGGAGCCGATCAACACCTGGCCACTTTTCATTCCAATTTGGCTTGAATGATCATGGGCTCACAAAACAAGGTCTCTAAGGCTTAGTCGCACCCTTAAGGGCATATATAGACCAGAAAAAGCTTTGAAAAAACTTAGGAAGAAGGGATTGCAAAATTGGGGTCACTCTTTGCAAAAAACATTTGAAAAATCAAAAAACACCTCATACGATTTCATAAAATTCTGAAAATACTACCAGTGCATTGCCTATGAAAATTTGACCCTAGCAAGTAGAATTTCTGGCTTCTGGGGATGACATTGGCACATCTCCTGAATCCTTTTTCTTGTTGATGTCTCTCACTATATTTTCAACAAAGTACGGGTCTTGATCGAAGCTTTAATACCAAGTTGAAATACAATAGTTGCAATATTAGGGCCCAAAACCGTAATTACCAAAATATTCCCATGCGACAAAAACTTTATGGCTTATATTTTTTTTATGAACGAAGAAGTATATTATTTGGATTGAGAAGAGATAAAAAAATTGCAATATATAGGACAAGATATTCTCATAAGAAATAACAAGAAACAAATGAAATAGCGAGAATAGAAAATAAAAAAAGACTAATATAGAGCGAACATCCAATCCCTTTGAAGATCCAACAAAGATATTCCTTTAAAATTTTCCATAGATTTGGTCAATATAGAAACGAGAAACACAGTTTTGTCCTAAACAAATTGTAATGTAATAGATTGTTTTTTTTTTAAATTATTGAATTCCTCTGTAATCGAATATTCCAAAAATAATCAAAATCAATGCACAACTCGACCAAACCTTAGCTTCTTTGCGTTTCCCAAAACCCTAAAATTTAATTTGCAACAGCTCCTCCACAGTAGTTGGACACACTCATAACTCTCCAATCACATTGAACAATTTATTCCACAGCCTCCAAGCAAAGGAATTGTGAATTAACTAAATGGGCATTTGACTCTCCACTTCTCATACAAGTTAAACAAACATGAGGACTCTAAAGCTTTATAAGGTCATCTCACCTCCAACATATCGTTAGTATAACTTTATAAAATATATTGTAGCCTAAATTTAGAGTTAATATTTTTATTCTAGTATAAGACCACAACGCTATAGCCAAGGATTAAAATTTTGTTATGTTTTCACCAAAACGATCTAAATGTTTTGGTTTTTCTAAAAACCGAAATGAACAGTGATAGAAAATTGAAAGTTCTATGTTTCGGAATATTATGAAATGTTTTAAAATAAAAAACTGTTTTTCTATTTTCATTTTGTTTTTGGGACATTTTTGTAGAGATTCACAATTTTAGTCCGTGGCTACAACATTATTTTAAAGAAATCAACTCTCTTTTGTGTCAACCATGAAACCAGCATTGCTATGTTCATATTTTTCCATTTTAGCGTTTTGATCCCATGTGTTATATTTATCATTTTTGGTCTTTGTATTAATGTTATTACTAGTTGATTTATAGTTTTGCAAATAAATAGCGGAGTTCTTTGCACCAATCTGCCACATTGGTGGGGTTGGTATAGTTTTGTGGGTAAACATTGAACATAAATACAACATCGACATTTTTTTTCTTGAGACAATGAATTGGTCCTAATGTTAACCTGCTTTGCTGACTTAATCAATTACTGCCATTGATTTAAATGTGGGTCTCAACATTTATTTGGACCTATTACTTATTCAATGGTTCAATGGCTATAATTGATCAAGACAACAAATCATGTCAACATTTTAAGTCTAAATAGCATCTCTCTTTTTTGTTTGAGGCATAATTCACAATTTTTCAGCTTTACTCATTGCATTGGGATTTTATGCGTTTTATATATCAAGTGCAGATCCTCTTCTGGTCTGTAGACTTTTGGTTGTTTTCTTCCTGTTATCTTTGATGACTACTAAGAATGAATGAGATGTTCTGATTTTGTCTTGTAAATAACTTTTCTTCGTGCGTTGTAGGCCCGACAGGTCCATCCGGATAAAAACCCCAATAATCCTCTTGCAGCTCAAAATTTTCAGGCAAGACTTCATTCCAAAATACCACCAGAAAGATCTTAAATTATGATGCCATTCTCTAGAAATATTTATACACATGTTGCCTATAGTTTCAGATTACCTCATATATCTCATGTTGCACACACACCAAAAACTGATACAAAACAAGCAAGATGAATGGAGGATAAAGACATCATATCCCAGGATGAAACACTGGGCTGAATATTCATTTGTTCATGCCTTGGGTCATTTAGAACTTTTCCTCTTGTAAAACATTGGAGCTTTTGTTTGTCAAAAAGAATTTTGGAAGAGAAAAAAATGGCTTCTGTTGTACCATGAATGGTTTTATCCTCCCAGAGGCAGCCTTAATGAACTTATCTTGATCAAGTTATAGATATAAAAGAGCAGTGACTGCGTTTAGGGATGAAATGCTTTTCTTTGAGACTATGATGTATTTTCCTATTTTTTGTTCATCATAGGATGGATTTCTTGGCCATCTATTTTTATACTTTGCTTTAATTGATGAAAGTGTTGTTTCCTATCAAAAAAATAAAAGAGCAAAGAACTAGCTGTTTTCCATAGAATATCTGGAATTGGTTTCTATAAGTAGGACATGTTTGTTGAAGATGCTGTAAGAACCGTGTGTTTACTTTTTGTACCTTTTTGAATCAACTGTCATTCTTTTGAGTTCAGGTTTTGGGAGAGGCTTACCAAGTATTGAGTGATCCCACCCAACGGCAGGCTTATGATGCTTATGGGAAATCAGGAATTTCGACGTCAGTTTCTTGTTCTTGTTTTCTGAAATCATTGAATACAGGGTCTTGTACCTCGAGTACTATATGAACACAGAAGCAGGCATCGAAGTTTTTATAAAATTGATTTAGCTATTCAACCTTCAGTTTCTGATGCAAACTTGCACACTTCTTGATGCAGTGAGGCAATAATCGATCCTGCTGCAATTTTTGCAATGCTTTTTGGGAGTGAGCTTTTTGAGGAATACATTGGCCAGCTTGCCATGGCATCAATGGCTTCTTTGGATATTTTCACTGAAGGCGAAGAGTTTGATGCTAAAAAATTGCAAGAGAAAATGAGGGTATATTTTTTAGTATTATTTAATGTATGACTATTATTATGCATGGCACTGTGATTTTATAGGAGATAAAGGTTTTGAGAGGAAATGAGGAAAATCTTGACACCATTAACTTAAACAGACAAATACCACCATCCTCCTTTGTGTGTACAATTCAACTCAACTTAACAAAGCTTTGTTTCACATATTTGGGGTTGGCTAAAAGAATCTTGGTCCATTGTGTTTTATCAAGGTTCATGTTTTATGTATAACCACAATCTATCAAATTGTTCTTTAATATCTCATTCAAAGTTAGCTTCGGTTTGCCTCTACCCCTTGCATTACCGTGAATAATGACACATTATTCTTCCTCCCTGGTACAATAATAGGTTTTCTACAAGTCTGTCTAAATTGTCTAAGTCGATTCTCACTTAATTTATCTCCCGTTGATGCTATTTCTACCATTGTAAGAATTTACTGTTTTTTAATTCTATGTTTTCTGGTACATCCATTTATATTGTTATTTCTGTTGCACTTTGTTTTTGAACGCGCCTCTTAATTGTCCAATCTTATGTACCATAATGTAATGTTGGTCCAATAGTTATCTTGTAGAACTTACCTTTTAAATTAAGAGATATGCGTTGATCACACAGAACACTGGATGCATCTTTCCTCTTAGTCCATCATGATTTAATTCCATGATTATCATTGTCTCCAATTGACCATTCCATGGGTAAATTGCTGCTTGATATTCAATTTTACTACCTCCCTATGGCTGTAAGAATGTCTATAGTTGCTTAAATTTCTTTGCCTTTATTTAGTTTTATTTCTATTTATCTTGAATCCTTTTAATTCTAAGATTTTTGTCCAAATTCTAACTTATTATTAATTTTTACTTTACTTTCAGCAATTAGTACAATATCGTTGGCAAATGATACATGATGAGACTTCATCCTGGATGGTTTTAGTAAATTCGTCTGTTACAACGAATTTAAAGTGAAACCCTGGTGTACACCGATAATGATTGAAAATTCATTAATATTCCCCTCTGTAATTCTCACAAAAGTTACTCCGCACTTCTACGTATTCTTAATCATATCAACATACTTACGATATTATACTTCTTAGGATCTATCATAATCCTTCTCTAAGTCTAAAAATTATATGTTGGTCTTTCTTTTTCTTGATATACCTCTCCATTAATTTCCTAAGTAAATATATAATTTTCATTGTTAACCTCTTAGGCATAAATCAAAATTGATTCTCAAATACTGATGATTCAAATCGTAATCGTTGTTTGATCACTCTTGTCCAAAGTCTCATATTTTGACTTATTAACTTAATACTTAGATAATTTCATTTACTTTAGATATCTTTTTTGTTTTTATGAATGCAACTGTAATGTTGCTCTATTATAACTTGGGCATCATGGGGTTCGAGTTGTGAAAATAGTTTCTACACTTGCAAAAATAAGACTATGTACATCTACCTCTTCCCAAACCCCTCAGTGGTAGGAGTCGCTCCTACGGTTCCTTAGGCGTCACACCTAGGATTAGAATTGCATCGCATAATTCAAAAACATATAATTACTGAAATTTTCTAAGAATATCTCTCTCTATTTTTTATTTAAAATATCACTAACTATATATAGAGTTATAAGTACTTCTAATCATAAAAGGTTATGATTCCAAAGTCTCTAGGACTGCAAAACTCCAAAAACTAACATAAACTAAAATTAGGACTCTAAATTCTAGAACATCCAACACTAGAATTTGACCCAAAAGATGACCCACCGGTCGAACTATGACCCATTCCACAGAATCTAAAAATTACAAAAATACCTCCTGCTCTAAATTTTTTTAAAAAAAAAGACCCATAAAAACACTAATACTACCAAACTAACTCAAAGTAATTAAAAATAACATTCCAATTTTGTTTATGCAAGCTCCCAAGTAGGCTCCGCATCATCCAATATGTGTCAATTAAAGTTTGAGCCTTAGAAGCATCTTTCCCTCATCTTTTATAAATTTTATAAGGTTGTTGCTACTTGTCTCCATCATCTCTCCTCAACTTAAAAAAACTTGGCCCCAACGAATAAAATACATGGAGCCAATCATAGAAGTTAGGTTGAGGCATTGAAACTCATTATCAGTAATCCACATACAATTAGAAAGTGGACGCCCCTTTCATTTGATGAGATACTTTTGATAGTTGCCTCATCTAGTAGACACAAATTGATGATCAATAACATTTTCAATCTCTTTCTTCACCCATGGAGCTGGTGGTAGTTTAGCAATAATAACATCTTTAGGTTCATCATCATCATGCCTTTGATATAAAGTAAGATCCTCGATATTGAAGACATTACTTATCCCCATATCTTCTGACAAGTCAAGAATATAGGCATTAGAGCTTATTTTCGTCATAATCTTGTAAGGACCTGCAGTTTTTGAATGAAGCTTGTTGTATGCACCCTTAGGATACCTTTCAGGCCTAATACAAACCATAACTATGTCTCCTTCCTTGAATTCAACAAACTTTTTCCTCAAATCAGCATGTGTTTTGTAGCAATCATTGCTTGTTGCAATCCTTTGTCGCACATTATCATGTATCTCACACATATGTTTGGCAAAATCATCAACCACAACACTAGGACGAGTCTCAATGGATAAGGAAATCAAATTTGTGGGTTTCCTAGGAAGTAAACCCATTACACTCTCAAATGGGTTGTAACATGTAGATCGATTTATAAAGCTATTGCAAGCAAATTCTACCATAGGTACTACTTGGTCACAGTTAGCAACATGATCACCAACAAGACAATGAAGAAGATCCCTCAAACTTCAATTAACAACCGCCATTTACCCATCAGTTTGGGGATGGAAAGAGGAGGAACACTTCAATCTTTTATTCAGCATTTTCCATAAAGTTCGTCAAAAGTAACTTATAAATTTCACATCATGGTCCGAGACAATAGTTTTATTTAGTCCATGAAGATGAACAACTTCTTTAAAGAAAAGTTTAACAATATGGACGATATTTGAAGTCTTTGAACAAGGAACACAATGAGCCATCTTCGAATATCTATCCATCACCACAAAGATAGAATCATGACCCCGAAGGGTTCTTGGCTACTCTAGGACAAAATTCATATTTAAGTCTTGTCATGGTTCATGAAGAACAAATAATGGCATATACAAAATTGTAATTTTCTTCCTTCCTTCCCTTTGAATTTAACAAGTACGATATCGAGAGACAACTGCGGCTACATCTCGCTTCAAACTTGGCCAATAATAATAGTCTTCAACCATAACGATGGTTTGACCTGTTCCCTATTGTTCACGTAGAGATGTGTTAGGCAAACAACGACGAATTCCCTGAAGAGATAACCATCACGTGAGAAAAAATCTGAATATGCTGCATACTGTCCAGCAGATTAGTATATATATTGTAAATAAAAACCCACCACTTGTGTAGTCATTGAGGAAAGCATAAGCACCATTCGACTTAATGCATAAACTGTTTTATTCTCAACGCCAGCCTTATGTTTTCAATTTCTTTTGGGAATTGATATATTTAAGTTCTTCATGGTCGAAGTACAATACAAATTCCATGGGAATGAGATAATGCTCCCGATGATGAAGTGCTTGCACCACGACATAAAATTCTTTGTTGTAAGTGGAGTACTTTTGTTTGGCCTCATTCAACTTCTTGCTAAAATAAGCAATAGGATGTCCTTCTCGACTAAGTACACATTTAATTTTCACATCTGAAGTGTCACATGCTACCTTGAACATCTTTGAAAAATTTGGAAGTCACAAAACTAGAGCTTCAGTCATTCTTTTCTTTCTCTATTCAAAAGCTTGAGTGGCTGCCTTAGTACAATTGAAGTGCCATTTCTTCATACAACTAGTGATTGGTGCCATGATGGTGCTGAAATTTCTAATAAAGCACCATACAAATGTGGCCAACCCAAGAAAACTATAGATTTCATGCAAAATAGAGGGAGTCGGCCACTCTCAAATAGTTTTTTTTACCTTGTCCGACTTGGTTTCCACACCTTTAAAAGAAATAACAAAGCTCAAAAACACAGTTTTCGAACTTATAAAGGAACACTTCTTCATGTTTATGTAGAGCTTCTCTTGACGAAGAACTCTTATTACTTGTTGGCTATGAAGCATGGATACGGATATGACGATACGACAAAATCTAAAAAAATAGAATATGGGCATGGCCAAAATACAACTATAGTAAAATATATTTAATGTTTTTATTATTATCAACTAGCTTAATACTTATATATTTTGGTAGTTCTTTAACACACAGTAGGAAAAATTAGTAATTCTTTTTAGTTTCAAGAAAATATATATCGTATCACTATTGTATATTCACAATGTAAAGTGACTAATTAAAGGAACCAAAGCTAATATTTATCTAGTCGGTTTATTTAGAAGTATTTTTTGCTAAAATCATAATGTAATAGATTTATTTTATACTCTTTTGACATGTAATTATAGATAACACTTAAAAAACACTCATGTGCCTTTGAAGTAGTATGAATTTTTGTTAATCTATTATATGTGGTATGTGAATTCGAAAAAAGATGTTAAAAATTCAATTCAATTCAAAAATTATATATGTTGCTCGAACACAAAAGTATCTATGAAGTATCATAATATTTAATTATTATTGGATACGTAGAAGGTGTATCCGATACGTATCTGCGACTATCCAACGAGTATCGTATATGATACGGATACGCCGACTTCAACGAAGTATTTGTGCTTTATAGCTTGTTGGATATGCATGAGATGCTCCTCCTTGGTCTGACTATAAATTAAAATATTATCAAAATAAACAACTTAAAAGCAACCAATGAATGGTTAAAGTACCTATATCATAAAATGTATGAATGTACTAGGGGCATTAAAAAGGCCAAATGGCATAACTAGCCACTCATAGAGTCTATTTTTTGTCTTAAAAGCAGTCTTTCACCCATCTCCGGGTCTTATGCGTATTTGATGATACCCACTTTTCAAATCTCTCTTTGAATAGATAGTAGAACCAGCCATCATGTCTAGTAGATCATCAAGGCGAGAAATAGGAAATCGATACTTGATAATAATCTTGTTAATAGCATGACTATTAAGACACATACGTCAAGTACCATCTTTCTTTGATGTAAGCAAAGCGGGGATAATACATGGACTTAAACTATGGCAAATAGAACCCTTGGGCAACAACTCAGCCACTTGTCTTTTTAGCTTGGCATGCTCACTAGGATTCATGTGATATGCTAAGAGATTAGGCAATTGAACACCCAGTACAAGATCTATTGCGTGCTGGACACTACGCATGGGATGGAAACGGAAATTTAGTTCCTTAGACTACACATCATTCAACATGTGCCAAATTAAAGCTTGAGCCTTGGAAGCACCTTTTTCTCACCTTTTATAAACTTAATAAGGTTGTTGCCACTTGTCCCCATCACTGCCCTTTTTAAAAAAATATTCTTCTCCATTTGTTAGAGATTTACATAATTGTTATAAGCTTACTCAAACACTTCCAAACCTCAATCAGACCTCACTTGTATTCCATCACATCCTACAATTTGTCCAATATTCATTTTCTTTAACGTTGTTCTTTACTTTAGGCAGCCTAGTTCAACGTAGAACTCATATTTGCTAATCTCTGAATGGTGGTTTTATTCTATCATTTTCATTCTAACAATTACTAAAAGTAATTTTTTCATCTTTCTTGATTTCATCATTTTGTACCAAGATCCTTGAGTCCCTTTTTGTCACTTTCTTTTTGTTTTTATTGTAGTTTGGACATCGTTTTATTCCTTATCTAATGGTGCATCTCCTTTTTATTCTTTGGAACCTTTATGGAAATTCTTGTAATAAATCCTAGTTTCATCTCCTAAATTTCTTCTTGCTTATTTAGCATCTAATCCCTAAATAAGGTTATTTTTTTCTCCCTTCAATTTTTTGTGTCTAGTTTATGGATGTTTAATATCTTTTATTAGTTTTAAATGGTTGCAAACTTTAATAGGTAAGGATTAAAATTTCATTTTGAAATGGTCAAAACATATGTTTCGATTTCCAAGGAGATAGAAATGAATCAGTGGTTGAATGCAAATTTCAGATCGAGTTGTTGTAGAATATTTAAAGCTGATCCAGAATATTTTGTGGTGTTTCAAGATGTTTTAGTATATTTTGGATTATATTTCAGAATATTTTGGAGATAAATTCTCAAATCTTTTATCTGTTTTTGTTTTGTTTTCTAAGTGACCGAAACAATGCACCAAAATAAAATTTTGATCCCTGCTAATATAGTAATATCATTATAGTATATTGTGTGGTAAAGCTCTATCCTGGAATGATCTAAAGGTCGTTACATAATAAACAATATAGTTTTCTAGCTAGGAAAAAAATTATGTGACTCCTATTAAAACCACTCTTGATGATTGTGAAATATTCGTCTCTTTGTAAAATAGTTGTTTGCTATCATGGGATTATATGTTGTTGCAAAATTTAAGACAGGTTTCTCAACTTTTTTTTTATCTCTACACTGTTGTCCACCATCAACCGTCCCATATCCTCTCTGATCTTCTCCAATATGACTATTAAAGTCTCCTCCAGTGTATACTCTCAGTCTACAAGTGTTTCTCGCTTTAATTCATTCAGATGGTCCCAAATTGAGTTTTAATAGGTTTATCCAATCCCACATAGGTTTCTGTAAGCATCTTGTAATTGGTTTTTCTCCTAATCATGGTTTCAAACTAGCTTCATTTATTTACCGTTCCTATATTTAAGTCAGTAGCCTAATTATCCTGAATTGGCTTCTTTATTTGCTCTCGGCCAGAGTGACTCAGGAATTCTTGCACGTTTGAAACATTGGGGTGCAGCCTAGAATGTTCAGCTATATTTTAGGATTCATGTTCATTATGGATCTGGCAAGTTGTATGCGATGTCATTAATCTAACCCAACCCTCCTCTTTCTTGTGTACTAGCTTATTTACTTTTATTGTCTTTCATTACCATGAATGGTTTCCTTTTATCGTCTTTGCCCTCTTTTTTGGTTCTCATTTACCTGTTTTGCATCCCTTAACCAGGCCACTGAGTATGAGCTATTGACCTTTAGTTTAGTTGTAAGAATATGTTTTGTGTCATTCTCCACCTGCTGTGCGGTAAGAGCAGTGGTTGGATCTGCAGGAGATGATAGTATGCATACTCAAAAAATTCAGGGTTATTTGACAGAAATGGTTTGTATATCTCCAAATATTCTCTTAGGTAATATGCTGAAACTCACTTGATGATAGCCACAATAATGATATATAAATGGCCTTTATGATATTTTGAGGGACATTTTCTTTTGACGGCATTTTCTTGTTTGAATAATCTTGCTGCCAGACCCTAATGCGGCTGAGATTCCTTCATTTGTTTGGGGAGTGCACAAATGCATGTGACAAACACAAAATGATGCTCAGGCACCAACTGGTATTTGGAGTTCAGATTCATCAAAGCATGAAGGATGTTAGTTTTTACTGAAATTACAGGGAATTCCAAATGTATTTTGGTTATCTAGATTTGTAGGGCACGGGGGTACAAATTTCACTCTATTGCTTGAACAAACTTGAAGAAAAAAGAAAGAAAAAATTATGAAATCACGATTTGGATCCTCAAGGACCCTATTTGCTTCTTGGTTTTAGGTGTTGGTTTCATTTGATCATCTCATGGTTGAGGGTATATAATTAGAATTAGCTTCGATGTAAGTAAATTCGATGAAATTTTTTATTGCATCTAGGACTAGACAAGTAATGCAATTTTGAAGAACTATATTGCTGCCATGGAAGGTTACTTTGTAGTCAATCCCCCACAAGAGATCATTTTATGGACTCATAGGTTTTCTTAATTCTTGGTTATTGTCTGTGTCATTTCTAGAAATGAAATTATTTAGTTGAGAGGCAATACCATTGGGGCTGATGGAACTATTAACTTTTTAATAAGCCATAAGAACTGATGCATTGTGTAAATTCCGTTTTACTGCAGGTTGTTCAGAAAGAAAGAGAAGAGAAGCTTACTGAAATCCTGAAAGATCGCCTTAATCTGTATGTTCAAGGAAACAAAGAGGACTTTAGTAATCACGCTGAAGGTGAAGTATCAAGGCTCTCCAATGCAGGTAAAATGTTATCATTTTTCTCTCGGTGCTTCCTTGTAGGTCCCAATCAATGCTACTAGCTTTGGCATGAAATATTGGGTTCTTGAATCTTGACCAGTTTTCTCTTTATAGATATTCAAACACCTTCTTGGACTCTTTGAAACTTCTGTCAATAGGAGCTGATTCGTCTGTATTCATGGAAAAAAAGAAGCAATGATGGTATTGCTTACATAGGGTGCTGGAAGGTGTGGATTAGATGCAAGTCTAAACTTTCAAAGTGGCAATTCAGTCTCAGTTCGCGCAAGTGATAGCTTGAGTACTTTGTCATTGAACATGCCTTTGTCTTATCAGATTTTCTTTTTGAATCTTCTTGTCTAATTGCGTGACCTTATTCTTCTTGTTGCTCTTAATTGTTTTCCTCACCTAATGGCAACCTTAGGTTCATCTTATTTTACGTAAACCTCGAGTGTAGACATTTAACTATGAGAGAAAAATTTTCTGGATCCCAGATTGATTTGTGCTTCAGTACCAGGCACGGCCAATTGCAACCAAAGGGAGGGATGGCCGAAATTATGTCAAATTATTAAAAAAATGGAATTGCTTATGTTACTCTTGGTGGCAGAATATTATTGGGTTATAGTCATGTGGCATGTTTAGTTTTTGATGGTATGGTGATCAATGTTCTTAGGAACTTCATACAGAGCTTTTGGCTAAAAGGGTGTGAATGTTGAGTATCGTAAGATGGTTTGCGGCTCTACCTTCAGGTCCTATAATTGGTGCTAAGGCAGTTGAAAAGAAGACTATGGGATGGGAGGAAAGAAGGTTGGGCTCAGTTGGTGGCTTTGGTAATGGTAATTCCTGTGAGGAAGCTGTTGTGACTCCTTTGGAATGGAGGCTATTGGTGGCACAGGCGAATGGATGTCTCTGGCTGGGGAGAGCCTGGCTGTTTGGGAGGGCAGTCTAATGGTGGTGGAGGGGGCTGTTACTTCATAAAATGCTAGGAGGGAATTGATGTTGTCCCCCTTGGGAATTTTGGACAGAGGGAAGAGATTAGAAGCAATGAAGTGATGCCTGGCTCATGGAGAGCAAGGATATTGAAGAAGCTGACAAGTAAATTTACGAGCAGAGCAGAGAGGAGGTTAGATGTAGTTTTTGCAAGGAGGGGGAAGTAGCAGTTTCCTTATAAACTTCAGAGTTAGTCCATGTTCATAATGCTCATAACATAGAGGCTGATGGAAGTTTTGGCTTATATGGAGGCCCAACGAATCAGGGTTAGTCTGTAAATTGGGTATTGAGAGGTTTTGCAGAATCGATTTTTGTTATTTTTTTACAAGTTAGAGAAAATGGACTTTGGGGCAAGGAGAGGAGATGGATTACACTTGCTTGTTGTAATATCAAATCCTTCCAGTTTTTTCGTCGAACAGTTCTTCGGGGGTCTTTTCCTCAAATGCAAGGACTCCTTGTTCCCTTTCCTGTTTGTTTTGTTGTAAAAGCATCAAATGAGTTGGTTAGGGCATTACATGGAAGCATGCTTGATTTGGTACCATGGTGGCATGATGCCTAATGTTGGCAAAAGCAAGTAGCAAGTTCATGTTAAAAAGAAGAGTGGTAACCCGGTGGGTGAACTCGGGTGAAACTGAAACAATCATAAAGAGAGATATAAAGCCAGTGGTTACAAATAGAAAGGGAGAAGAAAAGATTGGACATAAGAATTACAAGAGGGTAGGGGAGAGAGTAAAGCCCTTGTCAATTACATCTTCGTAGAATGATAACACATTTATAGAAGCCTCTTGGGAGTCTGTCTACCTATTATAACATCTATCTTGGGAGTCCGTCTACTTATTATAACATCTAATAGGGTTTCTACTCTTTTCCTGAAACCTATGAACTTTCTAGAAATAAAGGATTATGACTGACAAAATGTCATGCCCCGAACCTGACCCCTCTTAGGTCTGGTGCGTGAACTAATATACACCAAGCATGAAAATATTTTCAGTGTAACCTATTCAAAGGAGCATCAGTCAAAAGAAAACCAAAAGATTTACAGTACAACAATGAGAATACAAAATTTGGGATTGTAATAATAAGCTACTCTTTACAAAGAGTTTCAAAAAAAAGCATATTGTGAAATAATCCCCTTATTTAACCTTAATCGAGACCACTAGATAAGAACAATTTCCTCAAATCTCTTCAACATCAGACACTATTTAACCAATCCATTCTTTGGTGAAGTGAGTTTCTCACTGTTTCTCTCCTTTTCAAATCCTATTCTTTCTCCTTTGTTTTCATTCTTCTTCCACATTTTTAGTCCACATTATGCTGATTTTAACTCTACCTTGCTTTTCCCTCTCTTACTTTTTCTTATGCCAGTTCAAGTATAGCTGGTCTTATGGCTATTCTATAGAATTTTTACTATAACCAAAAGTGTATGCACCTATCACAACAGCCTTAAGTATATGAGTAACATTGTCACAAATCTCGCAATCTCTATGGATAATTGACCCCAAATATCGAAAGTATTCACTCTTCAGGATCTCTTGATCCTCAATCTTTACCACTCCTCAATTTGGATTCCCCTTTTTTTAAAGAGAGTCTACATCTCACACCAAATAATTAGGACCACCGAAGGTTGGTTTATATACTTGAGGAACCACTCCACTTATTGTTAATTGGTTTTGAGTTGGATGCTTTAACACTTTTTACTAAAATTACATTTCATATATTCAGTTTTACTCTTACTTATTTTAAATCCTTTTGAGTCTAAAGCCTCCCTCCAAACTTCTAGTTTATGATTAAGTCCTTCATTACTTTGCTTCTATTTCTGTGACGGCAGTTAGTAGTAGCTTACATAGCCAACTAAGTAAGGTTTTGATCTGTTCCTGCAGTGCTTCAAACATTACAATCGTTGCATATTTGCCCCTGTGACCATGATTTCACTTTTTCCTGTTGTAAACGTGTTTTTTGCAACTCAAATACTCAAATCACGAAACAACAAGCAGGCCCAACGCAATAAGTTTTGATTCCACTTTTCATAAGATACAAACAAACAGAAACCTTATTATGGCACCATCCAGATTTGAAAATTAGCAAGAACCAATGGCTTTTGCTTGCCTGTCGCATGTATAGCTGTGAAAAAGGGCTGCGAGGTTGACTCCTAGAAACCCAACTCTCCAAATCTTTAGAACAAGCCGTAGCTGTTGACGCAATTCTTCTCGACTCTTCAAAATTTCATAGGGAGAGACTCATGGCATCTATTTATACCAACTCGAATGCTTCCATCCAAAGAGCTACATAATTCCCACAACTTGACCTTTGTTACAAAAGCGCCCCTAAACCTGGTTTTAATCAACTCGCCAAGGGCACACATATTAGTACCTCTCTAGTCTCTACGTGTATACTTAGTTTGTATCAACTAGGGTAATGAAGACTTTCCACAAAAGTTTTGTTGCATTTTTCCAATGATATGCTACAACAGCAAGATATTTTTTCTGATTCCTTTCATCTTCTGTTTCCTCAGCTTACGGTGTTGATATGTTGAATACAATTGGCTACATATATGCAAGACAGGCAGCTAAAGAGCTTGGGAAGAAGGCGATATATTTGGGTGTGCCATTTATTGCTGAGTGGTTCAGAAATAAAGGTCATTTCATTAAATCCCAAGTTACAGCAGCAACAGGTTAGTGAATATTTCCGGCTTCAATTATAAGATGTGCAGCTACCATTTTTGGGTTTTTCTTTTCATTTTCTCAAATTACGTTAACACATTAGCATCTGTCGTTGTTTATGATTCACACGTGCATCTGAACTAGTTTCAAGCTTCCACATGTTGATGCCATGGTAAAATATTGTATAGGGGCTCTCTGAGTCTCTCAAGGCTTGTGCGATCTGCATTGGTTCTCTTACTTATGCTCATATAGTGGCTCCAACTTCCACATGTACTTATCAATGAATATTTTGGTTTCGCTCATTCTGGGTATGTGTTATTCTGTGGTTGAATTACCTCGTGTCTTTCTTTAGCTTTCCTTTTTCTCCTGGTAAACAGCTTTCCGGAGTAGTTCCTTAAAATGTTTTTAATAGGTTGATCATGCATAACAAGTTGCATTTGACACTTACATTAGTCAATCAACTGTTCTGATGTCTGTTGTATAAGCAGTGCATTGTTGGGTTGTGTGACTGCTAGCATGGGCCTTGATTTTCTTGTTGCCTCTAATCATGTCTTCTTGGATGTTTACTTTAATGAGTTATTCACAATAGGATTCTGCTGTTGCACATCGTAATGTATCCTTTGGGACTGATGTTAATGAGTACTTCACAATAGGTTGCTGCTTATGATGAGAAATGTACAGTCTGCTGTAACTGTTGTTACTTTTTTACCCTAATAAGTTTTGTTTTTTTGTTATAGGTGCAATTGCTTTGATACAGCTGCAAGAGGATATGAAGCGTCAGCTCAGTGCCGAAGGAAACTACACTGAAGAAGAACTTGAGGAATACATGCAGTCTCACAAGAAGCTAATGATTGATTCCTTATGGAAGCTTAATGTAGCTGATATTGAAGCCACCCTTTCCCGTGTTTGTCAGATGGTTGGTTAAAATTCATTTTTTTTTTTTTTGCTATCAATATGCCTGGTGCTTGATCTTCTCCCATGGTAATAATCAGTGGTCTGGATCAGGTTCTTCAAGACAACAACGCAAAAAAGGAAGAGTTACGTGCGCGAGCAAAGGGGTTAAAAACTCTTGGCAAAATTTTTCAGGTTCTATCTCCTCCCCTATATTTCTCTAATATTTTATGGCTTATAATTTCCTTTTTTATTGAAATACCTGATATTTGTGAAACCACGATATGTATTTAGAGAGTTAAGTCAGCCAATGGGAGTGAAAGTGAAAATCTGCCGAACAGTCCTGTCCATAAACTGGATGGAAGTGAATCCAGTTATGATGCTTGTTCTCTGAATACATCAGCAAAATCTTCGAACACTGAAGAGACTTCATACACTGCATCTGCATTACAGGTACCTTTTTGTGTTTCTTTTTCTCTCCTCAGTTTCCCTCTCTTGCTCTCCCTCTCCCTTCCCCCTCGCCCCCAGACATATACTGCCATGGATTGGCAGATAGAACCCAATGAATTCAACTAGCAGTTGATATGAGAATCTCAATTAGCTGCCAACAGACTATTTTTATCTTTTATGTCAATATTATGTTAAGCTGTGGGAAATATATTGGTTTATATGCTATTTGGGTTGGTTACCTGGGAGATGGTGTAGCCTTTGCATGTACCAATATGATTGGCTTTGGAAGCGTAGGAGAAAGACAGGGAATTTTTGGTGAAAAGGGAAATGCACGTGGTAGTTTTCTTAGGTCTGCTGACGAACTTACAGTCAATCTTAGTTCTTAAAGAAAATTAGCCAATGTTCACTGTCGGATCTTGAAGATCCCTATTACACAAGCTTTTCATAAACAGCACCCAGCACAGCATCCAATATAGGTGCTACAACTCTGGGTTTCTTAAAGTTGTGATGGGTGCTAAATATCAAGTCAAAATGTGATGTTGATTAGACAGACTAAAGTGAAAAATCAAAAGAAATATTTAATGTAGTGGCCGGATTGTTAAAAAAGGACACGACAAAAAAGTTATTGAGAGGTGTAAGATTAACTTAGACTTTCACCACTTATGAACTATTTTCCTCTTAACTAAATTATTAACCTTTAAACGGCGCGGTTCAAAGTATCGTCCGATATTGATACGAGTCGTATCTGATTCGGCACCTTCTGAGACGATACCGTTACATGATATGTATAAATTCCGAGTCTCGGATGACTAGACTTAGTTGTCCGAATTGTATTCGAGTCAATTTTGAATCGTCAAGTTATTGTCACCGAATTAATTAATAAGGTTACTTGACATCGCTGAACTTTAAGTCATATTCAATATTTTATTTTAGATCGTATCACTATCAAGGATCGAAATATCGTTTCGAAGTACCGTTTCGGTCAGCTCAAAAACGGAAACGTTTTGAAAACGCAATGGAAACGCAGAAAAATTATGGAAATACGTGGAAACATGTAGAAATACAAATACAATTCATTTATTATAAAGATAAGCTAAATAATTGATTAATTTAACATATTTATTCGGTTAACATCCATTTATATAAGAATAAATTTAAATTGGAGGAAAAAAAGGTTTGACATAAGGCGGAAATCATTTAAATTAGAATATTATCCAATTAATAATACAATTTTATTATAATACTAATTTACTAATTAATAATACTAAGTGCAGTATATTATTATAATACTAATTTATTAATTTAAATTATGTCTTCAAATTAATAAATAAT
>CM042193.1:72445-86711 GCA_023539305.1 Ilex asprella
CACATATATATATATATATATTTTAAATAAAAAATTATCAATCAAAATACACTGAACGGACCTAAAACACTCACAGCTTCACAAAGTAATTTAATACCTTCTGAATAAGTATAATGTGCAACGTTCGAATGACAAAATCTTGTAAAATCTACTGACTGATTGGGGGGGGCGAGGGAGAGAATGGGGTGAATTTGAAGGTGAAGCGGCGAAGGTGGGAGAATTGGGGAATAGATGAGAGAGAGAGAGAGAGAGCGTGAAACATCAAACATCGAGTCTCTTTGTGAACTTTCTGACGCCTGCCTCTTCCCTAAATCCAGATCTTCACTCTCTCTCCCCCTTAGAAATTCCTGTACACATATACACTCCTCTGCCCACAGGTACAGGACAAATGAGAAAATAAAAGGAGTGATTTTTTAAAAGAGAAGACAAACCTTTCTGAATCTTTCATCGTCATCGTCGGTTGTCTCCAACGTCGTCTTCTAAATTGGTTCTCATTATCTTCACCACCGTCAGCATAATTTCCTCTCCGCTCCATCTCTCTGTTTTTTGCTCGAGGGCGGATTTTGCCCTGTTTTACCTGCTGCTACTGTCTGATCTGAATTATCAGTGAGAGAAGAAGATAAGATTAAAATGGAGGGCGAAAGGAAACCGTCGGCATTGTCGAATGTCGGTGCGTGGGCGATGAACGTCGTCAGTTCTGTGGGAATCATCATGGCCAACAAGCAGCTCATGTCCACCAATGGTTATGCTTTTGGCTTCGGTCAGTGTCTTTTTCTTTCTCGTGGATCTAAATCCCCTCTGCGTTCTGGCGTGTTGACACCTTTCCGTCTTCTGCCTGTTTTGATGTTTCGTTAATTCTAGCTTTAGTTAATTTTGTGATGCAATTATGGGCTGGTTTTCTTTTATGGTGTATAGAGTGCTGCAGTTCCTTCGCGTGGATCTAATCCCCTCTGTGTTCTTGCGTGTGTGTTCTTGCGTGTTGGCACCTTTCCGTCTTCTGCCTGTTTTGATGTTTCGTTAATTCTATCTTTAGTCAATTTTGTGATGCAATTATGGGCTGCTTTTCTTTTATTGTGTATAGAGTGCTGCAGTTCCTTCGTTATAGATCGATTCCCTCTCTTGTTTCAGCTAACTGAACCTTTGGTAGAACTCACTGCAAAAAATCAAATAAAGGAGGCTGATCAGAGTGCTGCTTGAGTGTTAACTGGGGAATGTTTTCAGTTCTGATCTGGTTCTCCATAGATAAACTGTCTCCACATTTACTAAGAACACCCGCCCTGTCTTTGCAGTTGTTTATCACTTAATACTAACTGTTCACGTCAGAAGTCATCGTTGTAGTGGTACTTATTCTTAACTCATGCTCTCTAGAGCAGCTGCTATATGGTCCTAATGACAGAAATCCGTTGCTCTACTGTTCTTGTCCCAAGCCAATTTTCCTTACATTGGAATCAGTTTCTCATATTGTCCACTGTACTTTGGTATCATCATTCCACTGATTTGTCTAACTTAACATTTGAATTGCATGCGGATGGGATCAATAAATTGCAATTGCAAAACAGGAAAGTAGAACAAGATTCTACGGAAAGGGTTTCATTGACCATTTTTGTAATGGTATTGATGCAATTAAATATAACGGGACACACTTTATGAGAAACATGCGCCTTCATAGTGATACTTTTTATATTTTTTGAAATTTGCATTTGTTACATTTAGCTTATTTTGCATGACACGTTGAAATCAATTGACTTAGTAGTTTAATAATCAAGCATATTCACCAATATATAGTGCAAAAATATGAAACCATGGCCAGTTCCATCATTTGTTATTATTGTCTTCGTGTTCGCATAGAACTGAGCCGGCAGATCCATATGATTACTGTTTTTAAAAGCTCAACTTCCTCTGTGCTGGTTTAACTGGGTTTGTTGTGCTTTATATCATTCGGTTAGCTTCTCCCCACTGTCCCCTACTTTTCCCTCATAATTGTTTTCGAATATTCACGAGGATCTTGCAAGAAGATTGTGTGGTATGAGTTCCTTTTTGTCCTTTCAATATTTTCCATAGCATATGAATACTGAAGATTTGTGGTCAGATTGCACATTCAACTTTTTTCAGCACTTTTCTGCGCAAAATATGCTACTTAAAGAACTTTCCATTTATTGATTAATCTGACATGGGCACATCGTATAATTAGCGAAATGGATGCTTACAGCAATCACGTTGTTGACTCAATTCTACTTTGGGTGCATTTCTAGTTTTTATATGTTAAAAAACTAAACATGAGATTGCTCTTGTCAGTGTACTGTAAATGGGTGAGTTGTTTGGTAATCACAATTATTTTGATATTAAATACTGAAGAAACAGGGAAAGCAGGACCAGTAGTAGTATAGGTGCTGTATTGGCAAACGTGGTAAAGGTAATGATGTCTGGGCCCTGTGTACGAGAGAGAGGAGACAAACACAACCCTCTTTGCAGCTGTACACAAAGTTCTCCATGTCTCTTGGACTCTCTTATTACACCAAGTGCTGACTGGCCCATGGAAATGATGCCTCGACAACCTATCCCATTCATCTCAAAAATAAAACACCCGGCACCAAACTCTTTTACGTCCTATCCTGATGTTAAACTTTGTCTTTATTAAAAATAAACCAGACAACCATTTCTATTTTCTTGATTTTGCAAGCTACTTTCGTTGTGGTACAATTAGATAAAGAGAATTCTATGTGAAAACTTCATCTCAAGATACAAGGTGCCGGTGCACGAGGCTCCTGCACTGTGGGGTCGGGGGAGGGTGAGATATACGTTGTTTTACCCTACATGTAGAGAGAGACTGTTTTCGCCACTCGAACCTTTGATATGAAGAAGAATAATTTGAAGAAAATGAAATCTAAGAGAGGAAAGAGTGGTAAGAAATAATTATCAGGAAGAAAATAAGAAAAAAAAAAAAAAAGAGATGTGTACATGAGATAGCCAGAGAGATTTCGTTTCACAGTGACAAACCATCTCGTGAGTATTTACTTTCCCACGTTCTTCTTTAAATGTGCTATTTGTTTATAGAATAGTATATCAAATTATCAATCTTCATAAACAAACTACATAAAAAAATAAATGAGAATGAAATTGGAAGAAAATGAAATATAAGAGAAAGAAGAACGAGTATAAAAGAAATAATTATTAAAATCAGAAAAATTACCATGAAGAAAAAAAGAAATCAAATGAGAATCAAACCTGAAATCGCCAACGAGATTCCTTTCCCAGTGACAAACCATCTGGTGAGTATTTACTTTTCCATTTTCTTCTTTAAATGTTCCTTTTCTTTCTGGAATAATATTTCAACCTTCAGAAACAAGCAATAGATGCAAACTAAGTCGAAGATCAAAGTCAAATCTCTCAGAGCCCCGACTAAACAACACTTCACTTATCATTTTAAATTTATCTCAATAGTGACACAACAGTAACATCACGACACATCTTTTTGCTTTTCCCTTTTTAGGTTGATAAACCAGAATAATCATTTTATACAACTATCTGTATGTGCACCAAGGAGTGTTGATTCAGTGAGGAGGTATAAAGTAAGCCGTAAACCAAAATCACAGATTTATGCTGTTTCTGTTTGCATTGGAGGACAGTTGCGGAAGTGGTTTTTAGGAAAAGCAGATATCTTTTGTCCAAATTTATGGTGTATGAACAGTGACAAGATTCTCATGTGGGGTATATGTTTCACTGATCAATCTCTCAGACACTTGGGAAACCTTGTGCTTGTATATCTCTGTACCTTCAAACTGTAATTAGTTAACTTTCATGTTCTTCTAATTGTTCTGGGTTTGGATATTTTATGGTGAATCTAATTCAAAGTGCCAACTACTTGCTGTTTTATTCTACCTGAATTTGCTTGAAATCCATCATTATTCAAATTTTTATGTGCAGCCTTGTTTTATTTCATATCATAGCATATGAATTGTTGACCATAATCTTTGACCTTAATGTTTACTTTCATGTTTTTATTCTCCAGCCACAACATTAACCGGGTTTCACTTCCTTGTTACTGCACTGGTTGGGCTGGCATCAAAGGCTACGGGATTTTCTGCATCAAAGCATGTTCCTTTTTGGGAACTTCTTTGGTTCTCCATTGTTGCCAATATGTCTATCACGGGGATGAACTTCAGTCTTATGTTGAATTCAGTTGGATTTTACCAAGTATGACTTTCTACAGCACTCTCTAGATACATTTTTACAGTTGAATTACGTAATTCACGTTGTCACCTGTTAGTGAATGATATTGGTAAAGGGTAAAATTGGGTTATTAAAATGAATACCACTTGGTGAAGGAGTCGGATCAACTTTAAACCTATACTCCACAGAGTCCACTCTCTCTTTCTTCCCCCGCTCCTCTTCCTGTTTTCTTCCCTTGTTTACATCCCTAGATTTATCGTGGTGTTAGAGCTAGGCTTGTGGAGGGGCTTTGGACAAAACACAATTTCACCGATTTGCTGATTACTTCCTTCTTTATTTGTGTCATAGATGCACTTGTTATGCCTCTAAATTTGTTTACCCATTCTTTTAATATCTCAATGCACAAATGCGAGTCGCACTTGCAGGGAGTGTCAAAGCTTGTCCCACACCTTTCAACCTAGTACACGAGCCTTGTGATCCTCTCTATCCATTGTCAATTGGTTTTGAGATTTATACTTTAATGCAGTGTCAGATGTTTGCACCGAGTCAAATTAATGCCACTCTTAGATTAGTTCACTTTAGTTGTAAGGAAGTAATGTCACTTGCCCAAATATTTAGCGTGGAATTTCTGCTTTAAGAACTCTTCAGGCTCAACAACACATCATTGAGAGGTAGTTATCTGAGTTCAAAGATACTTGAAAAAGTCCCCTTGTTAGGGACTGTTATGTAAGGCTTTGGGCATTTGAAGGTTGTTGGTTTTACTAATGGCAATTGAGTCGTTCCTAGTCAAATATAAGATTTACAATATGGTGGGATATATTTCTTGGAGGGAATTTGGTGATTTGGAAAAATAAGAACACAGTGTGGTTGCTCAATCTAGTATCAGTGTAGAAATTAGAATATATGCCTATGGTTTAGGCTGCTTGAGTTGATATGGCTGAAGAATTTGTTACATGAAATTGGATTTATAGTGGCCTTCCTAATGCATTAGTTTTATGGTAATCACCAAGTCCCATACCAAAGATAAAATTCATACTGTTTGTTTCAAGTTGGCACTATTTGATATAATTAGTCTAGTTGAAGGTAGGAGTGTGAGTGAGTGTCATTAATGAAGGTCAATTGGGACATTATAAGATATACCCAGCATGTGAACAAGTAGGGCCAACTTTTGCCCTCTACTCCATCCCCTTTCTCTCTTTTTCTACCTCTCTCTTTCTTCAGGTTTATTTTCCTAGATTTAATCGCTATTGTTATTACCACCCAAGTGGGCCTATCCATGTTCTATGCTAATGTCAAAGATCGTACCTTGCTAATCTTGTTCTATGTTGAAGATCCTGAAAAACATTTTTTTTGTTTGATGTTTTGTAAATATTGTTCATCTCTTTATATGGGCAATCTTTGGTTGTGGATTAATTCAATTGAGGAATATGTAACATCTCTTTTCTCTTTGTTTATGCATTCCTTCCTTGAATCTTGTTCATTTATGGTGACGCACGACTAGTGAGTTTGAGCTAACCAGAATACCAGAAACACTTGCTTGATGACATGTTAGATTGAATTTGACATTATTTATATACAAAGGTAAGACCAAAATACTGCACCAAATATGTTGCATATTACACAACTTGGTAAGAGAAGAATGCGAAACCCTTTTCGCTAACGCATACCACAATAAATAAGAAAAGGGGACGAATAAATGATACCAAAAGAAATGTTATATGTAAATTCAACAAGGTGCATTTCAAAATCATGAAAACAATTTTGTGTCATGCTTTTACAACTATATAATACGAAATTGATGTTACTTCTGCTTGGGTTTCTTTTTCAGGTATTTTTTTGGACCTTCTAGACCATTTCTGAGTGTCATTTAATTTGAACCTATCATTGTTAAAACTTTTTATTTTAGTACAAAACGTACAAAATTGTAGATATTTCCATTTTGGATTACATTTTTTGGCAGTTTCGTATGTTCTAAGTCGTTATTAGGTGTTTTACATGTTCGCGACTGTTTCGACATTCAGTCACTTTAGTTGTAATATCGTACCAAACATATAGCTTTTTTGGGAGGTGATTTTGTAGTTTTGATATGAGATGAGGTTATAAATTTGAGTCACAAGAATGGGTACTACTGTCATTCCATTATAGATACACAATCAAAAGTCAAAACTCATTAGGTTCGGCTAATTATGCATATGTTGATGTCCCAAAAAGAGGGGAAGAAAAATGATAGGTTGTTCTCTTATCTCTTTAGTCTCTCTCTTTATTTCAATAATCTGCTCCATTTGCCTCTCTTTATCTCATAAGCAAGTATAAAGGTGGTGCTTGGACTTGGGTTTATTGGTTTTTTTGGGCTCTTGTGACTGTAGTATGATGTTGAATAAAATATATTTAAAATTTGTATGTATCCCCTTGTGTCTTTTTATTAAAAAAAAAAAGACTGAACTAAAATTTCACATCATTTATGGCACTGTGTCTTTCTTAATTTATTTTCTCTATCTTATAAGCAAAATATGGAGGTGGGGCTTGGACTTGTGTTTGTTGGTTTTTTTGGGCTCTTGAGAGTGCAGGATGATGTTGGGCAAAATATATTTAGAATTTGCATGCATCCCTTTTTGTCTGTTCATAAAAAAAGAAATGATGAAATGAAATCCCACATCGGTTATGGCAGGAGTTTTAGGTTGACTTAGAAACTCTCATCCGCTCCTTCAAAAGTTAGGTCCTTTTGGAGGTGGTGCTTGGACTTGGACTTGTCAGTCTTCTTGGGCCCTTGCAATGCAAAGTGGACTTATTCTCTTCCACTACTCAATTGTCTTTCACTCACTCTGTTTGCAATTGGACCATACTAAGAAAGGGTTGGGTTAATGAATTTATGCAAAAGGTGCTCTTTAAAGCCAACTCTAATTATATGGTTGTTGTAAACAGTACAGACTCAAATAGTTGGAAAACAATGCGGACTCAAGTAGTTGGTACAAGAATTGGTTGAGTTTAGTTGAGTTGTTGTAAGTATGTACATAGGTAGCTATGGACCCTTAATGTTTTCTTTCCGGTGGACAACATGATAAGCTCGACCAGACAGTATCTATAGCTATGTTTTTTAAGTCGAGTCTACATACCATATCTTGTAACTTTGAGTACTTAACATTTCCTACTTTTATTTATCACAACGGTCATTATTGCGATTAGATATCGTACTAAGTTTTAATTCATGTTAATTTTGGTTTGCATTTTCCTCTAACTTTATCTTGAAGGTGGACCATACCACTCATTTGCACCAATTTTGTTATTTTGGTCTTTGTTTCACATGGCTGAACCATATTACTGGGTTCTCTCCCATTCCTTTCAATTGATGTTGCTTCCTTTGTTTCTAAATTGTGTTTCTTTCTTCTCTTACAAGTTATTGCTTGAAGGTTCTCAAGGATTGAATTTTTTTTAGGTTTTGAAGAAAGAAAGGGCTATCGGTAGTAATGATAGCAAGCTTGTACACAAGAAGGTTAGGATAGTGTGTCGTGCTATGGTGAGTTGCATGGGTCATAGAAATTCGCTCCTGACTAGGATGCGAGTATTAGAAAGTCCCCTTAGGTTTGAGGAATTGTTTTGTTGGATTGGAGTATGTAGTTCTTAGCAAGGTTATCAAAATGTATATTGGAAAACGTATTGTTTTTTAAAAACGGTGTATCGCGTATCATAAAATACGTGCAGTTTTATAAAAGATATTAAAAAATACATATATCTATGACAAAATGTCATATTAACATTTCATTGAACTACAAATTTCTCACAAAAAACAATTCAAAGAGGCTACAAGAACTAAAATAAAAAAATCGGCAATCTAAGTATTGAAGTTTCTAACATAATTCATCAATATCAAAATTTTGAGAGTTCTAATTCGAACATGTAAAGTAACCAAAGGGGGACACTTTTAACAATCAAACTATTTGTTTCTACACTGGAACGAATAAAAAAGAAGACTTTTATTTCTTAAAAATTGTAGATGGTGAAACAATGTTGTTTTATTACCTAATGTTTAAAAAAATTTCTTCTAAGTGAAAAGACGTAGTTTTCTGGTTAAAATTCAAAATATTTTTTTTTTGATCTGTTTTGTCTTATATCAGACAACGCGTAACTATCGTTTGGTATATCGGGTGTATCGAATTGTATATTGCATAATACGATGCAAACCAATACACTTAAGCGATATGTATCGCTTATTGTACAGTACTAATAATTAGAGTTCTTAGTATTTCTAAGATTGTTTCGTGTCTCTCGTTATCAAAGTCAATTAGTTGCTTTTATGGCTTAATCGTATGCTAATCCGGTTTCTTGGGATTTTAGTTTTCGTAGGAATCTCAATGATACGGCGGTTTTACTGAGTTGGTGGTTCTCCTTTTTATGCTTTATACTGTTTCCTTGATTTTAAACACTGAGGATATGAGGTATTGGATGTGTAGTTTGATGAGGCTTTTCTCTTGTAAATATTTTTTGAAGTCTTTAACTGATGATCCCTTAATTCCTTTTTTTGAACCATCATTGACGATTTGGATGGTGAAGGTACCTTTAAAGGTGCAGGCTTGTGCATGTATAATTTCTCATGTGAAGATTAGTACTAATAAGATTCTACAAAAGAGGAGATCAAATCATTACCTTCAACTGCAATGGTGTGTTATATATAGGAGTGAAAATGAGAATATTGATCACCTTTTTGGCTTTGTCTTTTGGCAAGAATGCCTTGGAACAAGATTTTTTATTTTTCTCTTGGGTTGTTCTAAAGACTATGATTTCTATGTTTTGCATGGACAATGTAGGATTTGAAATGAATGGTAGATGGGAGACTATTTGGAATAGTGTTGTCTTTGCAACACTTTGGGTGATTTGGAAGGAAAGGAATGCGTTTGAGGATAAGAGTGAAGAGATCGAGGATTTATGGGATAGAATTTATTTTTTGGCTTTTTTTTTTGGGCATCAACTTCTAAGGATTTTGAAGATATTCCTCTCTTTTGTATCGAGGCAAGCTGGAAGGCATCAGGTGGCTTGTAGTTTACTCACTGTTTTATGTTTTATATCTGTTTTTGTTTGGACTGCTCATCCACACTTGTTTTGATTTTATTGTATGATTTTTTGATTATCAATAAAATTGTGTTTCCTATCAAAAATAAATAAAACATTCGAAGAATTATGTGCAGAGATGTAAGAGAAGAGGAGGGGCAACAGAAAGCTTGATTTGAACATTAACGTTCCCTTCTCTCAAGCATTTAATACTCACTAAACATTCCACCATAGGCATTACAATATATTCTTATCTTCTGTTGTTCCTGCCTTTTATTAAATTGTTTTTCACATTGTTCCTTTCCCTAATTTGCTAATATAGCATTGTGTTT
This sequence comes from Ilex asprella, assembly GCA_023539305.1. Taxonomy (NCBI): domain Eukaryota; kingdom Viridiplantae; phylum Streptophyta; class Magnoliopsida; order Aquifoliales; family Aquifoliaceae; genus Ilex; species Ilex asprella. The sequence goes on from CM042193.1 coordinate 81,991, forward strand.
GTTGTGTAGATCTCAAAACTGAGCATGATTCCAGTGGTTTGCACGATGGAGTGGATCCTTCATAATAAACATTACACGAGGGAAGTTAAAATGTCCGTTGTGGTTGTGGTTATAGGTGTGGGTGTTTGCACTGTGACTGATGTCAAAGTTAATGCCAAAGGTTTTTTGTGTGCTTGTGTAGCAGTACTATCGACATCGTTGCAACAAATTGTGAGTACATGTGATTCTCATCCCAGGATGAACTATGATGTCATCATTATCTTGACATTATTTTATTAAAATTTACCATAGTCTAAACTACTTGATGTGTCAATTTTGATAGCTAAATCATTCTAAACTCAGAGTATAATCTGTGACCAAAACATTCCAAATTTTATCGCAAAAATATGTGACATGCTGTTTATGTCATTCTCAATTGTAAAATGCCTATAGAATAAGGGGTGGGAAGTGAGAAAGTGGGGGAGAGGGAATTATTGTTGTTGCAAATTAGATGCTATACTTATACCATCTAATAGGCTTTCTTTCCATGCCTAATTTTGAATAACATGCAACAATATTTTTGTGCTCCGATAGAGTAACCAAGCTTGTCAGTCATAACTTAATGTGTATTAGGGCTGGACTTGAGTGAAGAGTTTGTAGTGTGAGCATGCCTTATTGAAGAGTGGAAAGTACGCTGTTCCTAGAGTTGCATTTTAATATGGATTTCTTGATGTCAGTTGGAATTTTACTTTTTGCCTCCCTTGTATATAACCTACATATCCAAAACTTTCCAGTTGTCTTGCCATTTTGCAACGGTATTACACATTACATTTTGCTGGGGTATTACTCTCTTTTATTTTTTGGGAAGAAAGATTTTAATTTATATCTCAGATTTATGATTGGCCAATATTGTTTGTGGTGCAGTCTATAGGTTCCTTACAGAAAAAGTATTCAATTGGATCATTTGAATTGTTGAGTAAAACAGCTCCTATCCAAGCACTCTCTCTCCTAGTGTTGGGTCCTTTTGTGGACTACTATCTCAATGGAAAGTTTATATCAAACTACAAGTGGTCCTCTGGTGCCATTGTAAGTATTCTTCTTTTCCCCAATCTTATTCTATCTACATATGAATTGCACATATTGACAGTAATTTGTGTTTTATATATATCTACACATGCATGGTACGTGTGTAGATAAATTTCTGGGCAGAATGACTTGCATGTAATGCATCTAATGAGTGGTGGCAATATGTGCAGCTATTTATACTCCTTTCATGCTCCCTAGCAGTTTTCTGCAATGTGAGTCAGTACCTTTGCATTGGACGGTTCTCGGCTGTTTCCTTCCAGGTCTTAGGTCACATGAAGACAGTGTGTGTACTTACATTGGGATGGCTGCTTTTTGATTCAGAGTTGACTTTTAAAAACATCATGGGAATGATGATTGCAGTTATTGGCATGGTAATTTATAGCTGGGCGATGGAGGTTGGAAAGCAGTCCACTTCCAAAATCACATCCCACACCAAAAACAGCTTGACAGAAGAAGAAATCAGACTATTGAAGGAGGGAGTAGAAAACACTCCTGTGAAGGATATTGAGCTTGGTGAGTCCAGGGCATAGGTTGGTGTCCGGTTTACCACATGCCTTTGGCGGCATATTCCATCTTTCAGAACATTCATTCTGGACCAGGGTTACCCAATATTTGTTATTTCCCTACTTTTTACTGTTTAGTTCATCTCTTCCCCCGGCCCCAATTCTGCCGGATTTATGTGAACGTGCAAAGAGATCAGATAATGAAGCCATGATGGGATACAGAGGTGTAGAATTCATATGTACTTTCAGCTCTGATTCTTTTGGAAATTATGTTTTCCAAGGTGTTCGGTTTTTGTTATAACCAGCAAGATTAGCAGTTATCAGGCAGCAACTCATCTATAAGTGTTATGTCTTTGTTCTGTACTTTGCTTGTTTCCGTTTCCTTGCAAGATTAGTGAGTTCATCTATATTTCTCTAGGACGTACATTACGTAACCACACAGAATTCATCATTATATTACTGTTCTTTTTTAACTTATTCTCTCTTTACCGTATTGTTTACCTTATTTCTTATGAAAGTGTGATTTAAAGTTGTATTTTTCAATGTAAAAATGTGATTACAAAATATATTTTAATACAAAACTTTAAGCGGGGGATCTAATTTTGTGAATACTGGTGTATATCGAGAATTATAGAAGTTACTTTTGGTCTTCACGAGGGATGGATCAGTCTCTTGCACGGAGGACGTGCGTCTGTGTTTGTGGGAGGCTCATTAGGGCAAAGTACAAGGATAGATTAGCAGAATGATAGTTTTTCTCCTGTGAGATTTGTGATCGCCTTGCTTTCCATGGAATCCTGAGGTTGAAATTCTGTCGAGGAAACTAACAAAGAGGCCATTGGTGTGATTCCAACTGAATTTCCTCTAACGCTCAAGTCAATAATTGAATTCATGTATAAGTGGGAGAAAACGTTTATGTAAAGAGGATGAATGGTTTGGTAGTCATTGCTCGATTGTTTCTCTATTTGCTATTTACTCTATATTCATCATGTATAAGAGACCATGTTGTACGATGTATAAAATTTATAATTTTTCTTTATCATAACTCTTATTCCACCTCTACCGTCACTCTATTCTTAACCCTCACTCTCACTACAATATTATTGAAAAATTATTCATTAATGTGCTAAAATAATTTTTTAAACTAAACTATAGAGTTCAATTGGAAAAGACTATTTAAGTAATTTAAAATTGTGATAATTAAGTATTTGAGCATAAAAGACTTGTCAAATCATTTCTCATGAAATTTGATTGCTATAAATAATGGTGTAGATTCATGTATATTTCTATCTATACTTACTAGTAATGCACTACGTGCGTTGCACGTGAACAAATTTAGGTGATAATTTTTTTAATATTTATATAATCAATAAATATATCTATAATTGAATTCAATGACATGTCATATTGTTGCGTTTATGTTTTATTATAAGAAAAATTAATTGTTCATATTTTTATTTAGAACTCAATTCAATAGATTTTCAAATATCTTTACATTTTAATATTTTATATTATTTTTCATTTTTATTTTTTATTATTTTAAATATATCTAAGTCTAAAATATATGTGTATACATAGAGAGAGAGATAAATGAAAGGCTATTTATGTCCTTTGAATTATTTAGTTATAGTAGTTGTTCTAAGTAATTTTATAGGCATAGATAATTATGTCTTTTTAATTTTATTGGTCAAGTATGTTATGTTTAGTATGAACAAAATAATGTACTTGAATGGTAAATTACTTGTTATTTTAGCCAACCTCGACACCAAACATATCTCAACAAAGAATTAAAGTATGTATTACAACAATTATTCTCCCTGCATCGTTTAAATGATTAAAGTTTGTTAAAAAATGTTGGAACCTGTGTGATACATTGTTGACACATATAACTTAGTTCATTTTTTATACACTCTTTTAAGGGATGCCCAAGTACAACACATGTGAATGCAAGGTAGAGTAACATCTTAAAAAATAGTATGTATAAATGTTTGCAACGACATAAGTTAAGAGAAAAACCCATTAATTAATGAACCTATTTATGCCAAGATACAATAATTGAAGTATTTATGCCACCACTATAGTCTAAAATCACTTTATTCATTTTCGCGTAGAACTTTGCCTTTTGAAGCACCAAAAGCTTCGGTTTCTTTGTCTTTGGTCAAATCTATTCGGTCAATAGCTGCATTGATTAAGCAAATCATTTCGATTAGAAAATGCATCAAAAAAGAGAAAATTTTGAATATTTTTTATTTACTATCTCCACCTTGATTCAAGCCAAAACCCTTCTCTTAGTCTAATAATAATTCCACCCAACACCATCAAAGTAAGACGGAAAATAAAAAAGTGCATATGTTTTTAATCAGAACTTTAATAATCATACATACTATAATAAAAAGGGTACTAATTACATTATTTCAAATTTCAATCCAAGCAAAAGACTAGAAATTGCACAAATAAGATGGTCCTATCTCCTTATATTAGAAGTCGTCGAATTTCTCTCTAAAAAAGAAACAAGCAGAAATAAAGTATCAAAACTCCTAATGACAGTTCTAAAATCGTAGTCATGAAGTTTAGTGAATTTTAAAACAACTATTTTTTTTTTCATTTTTCATTTTTTCCTATTGTTTTGCTATCTTTTTTCTTAATTAGGTTGGGCGAGTGATTTTTGCATGCATTCACTCTCTCAAAGTGTAAATAAAGAATAACTAATTTAAGGATTTCAATTTATTGTTATATGTTTCTAAAGCTTTTCGTTCATGGTCTAATTTCAACTGCATAAAAAAATGAAAAAAAAAACTTATAAGCAACAAAGACAAGATTTATTCAACCCCATAAATTCCAACTCCAATTAAAATAAAAGTTAAAGAACATACCCGTTAAGCAAGACAGGAAAACCTATCATGTGAAAGATTCATTCATGATTTGTTATTCAAAATAAAGAATCAAACAAAGCAATGACAACCCACCACAAAATCTATAAAACTAAATAGTGATAATTTTTCCAATTAGTTTTGGATGACTGCTTAGAATATCCAGCATTAATGTTTGGCACTTAGAAAGTCTAGGACAACACTATGTTATCTTTAAGTTGTACAATTTGAGTTATTTTTAACTATTAATCACTAAAATAATATAATAAAATAACATAACTTCCAA
>CM042193.1:114501-148445 GCA_023539305.1 Ilex asprella
AAACGGTCTCGACTCAGCAGAAGGAGGAAAGAGGGTTTATTTCCATGGCCAGTTCAAAAGGAAAAGAGAGGGGACGGAAAAATGAGGGGAAGCCTCATCCTCCAGGCCCGCCAAAACCTATCCCACCAAAGTCCAAACTTGGAAGGATTGGAGGAGGTAAGGACTCTCCATCCTTTTCAACAATGTTGCCCTTAAAATTTAATCAATATTTAAGGTCATAATGGTAAAACTCCATGAGAACCCATCAATTTTCCTATTTTACTTTCACATAACCCAATACAAAACGTTCTTCCCTTTCCCTGTGGATACTCTTTCCACCTCCCATTTCACTCTTCTCTTCCCTTCTCCACCTCTAGTCAAACACTACGTGAAACATTAGTTTATACTCCTTGCTTGGTAATAGAAAATATCAGAGTTTCAAGCACAACTTCTGTTCAACTACTTGCAAACTTGTTGAAACAGTCAATTGATCCATTTTTATGTGTCATCAGTGAAAAATTGCAGCTATGAAAGGCTGTTCATGGCTTCCAACCTAGAAGGGCTAGAACATATCAGTCATTGCATTTGTTATGGTTTCCTTCATAAAAAATCATTAACTTTCTATAACTGGTAACCATATAGACAGCTATTAATGTCAAAAGTAAATGCATCAGGCAAAGGGTTTCACCTAGAATTTTCATGGAATGGATTAGCAAACATTTGTAACCATTGGATCCTTTCTCAGATAGTTTTGTATACTCAGAATTCTCATTTGTGAAAATCTTCATTTGGGTAATAGTAGCAATATTATAACTCATGGCCTTTTTCCAGGATGCTGCAAATGATGCAGATATGATTCTGAAAAATGCAGAAGTAATGTCTTCAAAAGAAATGAATAAATTGCTTTCATCAACCGAAGCATTAGAGGTGAAGAAGATGGAAATGGAGATTGAATCACACTTAGTAAATCAAGCACAACAGGTTTTGCATGAATCCATTGAGCATATGGTCGATAACGATAGGAGAGAAAGAGAACTTCTTGGTCAGAAAAAAGAAATGTTGACCGAGCAACTGGAGAAACTAATTGCTTTAGTAAAAGAAAAGGAAGCAGAAATAGCAGAAAATAATTTTAACATTGAAAAAGTTGAGAAAAAGATCACTGACGTGGTCTCTAGTTTTCAAGAGGTGCAGTCAAGCATAGATACAAAATATTGTAACCTGCAGTCTGGCCTGTATCAGATGGAATTGGACAATGAAACTTTATCTAGAAAAAAGAAGGAAATTGAAGACTTCCTCTCTGAGGAAGAAGGCAGGGGGGCAAAGCTTAGGGAACTTGCCAGGATCTCTGGGGATGAAGCGAATGTGTATCAAGAAGTGGTTGGACTTCGAAAGGTTCTGGTGCAGTTCATTTTGAAATCCACTGTGGATAAAGTGAGGCTTGCCTCAACTGAGGAGCGACTTTCAGAGGATGTCCAAATGCTCAGGCAGGAGGTTTCTGCTTCGAGATCTTCTCTTCAGGTTTGTAATGCATTCCAACCTAGTATGGTGGGCTGTTGTCTATTTCCATGTATCTGATAGAGTGCTTCTCTTTGATGTCTTTTTTTAAAACTATTTGGAGTGCCCATTGTAAGGTATTATTAAATATGATACTCTAGCTTACCTAATGTAATATAGATCCACTCTTGTACTCTTTTCCTCTGTTTTTCTCCTGGATATACTAGTGAGGGACCCACTTATATTCAATGAGGTTCACTTGAATTTACTGTAGTTGATCTAGCAATCAGGGAAATAGAGGGAAAAAAGTGTTAGGGGAGAATCTTACTCCTACATGATGCATTGGTCTGGGAAGCAGCTCCCTCTATTTTTGACTAGAAAGAACTGTGCGATTTTTCCACAATTCATGGGTTTGGCAATCTCGTTCGTGGATTTGACTTCACTATTCACGAATGTACTTTTGAGGCAACCTCTTCTTTCTCACTCATTCGGTCTAGTTTACATGCGAATTCATGATTTTGTTAGGATGTGCCTTGAGCCCACGCATGGGGATTGAAAACCTATTTAAGTAACTTCCTTGTTATGGAATCTAGAACCCAGAGGAGGGATTAGTTGGTTCCATCATGCAGTTCTAATTTCAATATTGAAGCTATAATATTTAGCAGTTGATCCTACAACCTTTGCGGCGAAAACTACACGATCTTGTTCAGTTCACTCAACAGTATTGAAAATGCAATTTCATGATAAAATACTTGCATAGTAGCCCTCAGCAGGTATTGACTGTACCATCACGAACGACGGCCTCACACTCGTCACAGACGGTATAGCTCACACCTGAGCCTCTGTGTACCACTTTTAGTCTTCAACTCAGTCCCTCAAACTGGTCGTCACAAACACGTATCTCCCCCTTGCAATATACTCACTCTTTTCATGAAGGTTGTGATGGGTGTGGATTCTATCTCTGTCGAAGATGTATCTCAAATTCTAAGACCTGTAGAAAAATTTTCTATGATTATGCTCACAATGAAGAAATCCCTCTAACCATAGTTGTTAGTATCGTACGATACGCGATACGTATCGTACGATACGTCACGATACGGAGAGAAAATGATACATATTGTAGTTATGTATCGTTTTTGTATCGTATCGTCCGATACGCGATACGTTTTTACGATATGATACGTATCGGTACGATACAAACGATACACGAAGTCTCTGTTTTTTTTTTTAGATCACACCAAATCGTTCACAGCCATTGCTGAAGACAAAAATTCCTAGTCCACCAGAATAGAGAAAATGTCAAAGAAAAGGCAAGAGATGAAGACAAAAATTTCTAGTCCACCAAACCCTAAATCAGCAAAAAAAAACCCAAGCAAAAGCAAAAAAATACTAGGTACCAGTCATTGCTGTGAGCTGCGACCACCAGGTACCAGCCATCGCTGCGAGCTGCGACCACCTAGAACCAACCATCTCTGTCTCACGATCTCTCTCTTCATCGCTGTGAGTCGCGACCACGCCAGGTATCTTATTCTTCTTCTTCTCTCCGGCACCGGCATGGGCATGGCCATCGCCCTCGCTCTTCTCTCTCTTCGTTCTCTGTGTTCGGTCGTGGGTCACACAAGACTCATGGCTGTGTTAATGCTGTGGTTATAAGAATGTAAAATTACATTTAATACCCCTTATATTATAACTTTTTATTTTTAAGTAAAAAGATTGTAAGAATGAATAATTACATTTCCTACTTCACTATATTATAATTTTTTATTTTTAAGAATATATAAGTACCATTAATTTAATTTAATACTCTTCATTATTTTTTAATATTAGTAAATTATATTGGTGACTTGAATAATTTGTGGAGTATTAATAAAATGCTATATTTTTATGAGTGTATGATTTTTTTTCAAAAGTATATATATATTTTTATTATTTATTTAAATTTGCACCGTATCTTACGATATACGATACGATACATTATTTTTAAAAAACGATACGCCTTTCGATACACGATTTGATAACTATGCCTCTAACCTCTAAAACCCCGCTTTCAACTATTGGGAATCACCCACCCTCTACAAGGCATTAAGAGACTATGTATATCCTTCAATAGGGTCTCTTAACAAGGGTGTAATGTTTCGTAATCAAATACCAACATTGTGGAGGTGCTTTGGTTCAGTTAAAACCAAGGATCAAAATGTCGTGTCGACACGTCCGAAACGTCCGAAATGTTTCGGAATTTCAACACACCGACACGAAACATGGGTTGAATCCCAAAATTCTCATGTTTCGGTCGAAACGTCACTGTGTTGGACCGTTTCGGTCGAAACATGTCGAAACAGGTCGAAACACGTCGAAACACCTGTGCTACCTTTTGTTTTTTTTTTATTATATAAGTAATGAACAATCATATTTAGTATCCCACTGCATTATAATTTTTTACTTTTAACTATACATAACTACCACTAATTTAATGTGATACTTTTATTATTTTTTTTCTTTTTTATAATTATTCTTTTATGTTATTATTATTTGTTAAATTTACATATTAAATAATTGCAAGTCATTTTATTAATTATAACTTATTTGTTAAATATCTAGAATTAAGTATTTATGTGTTTTAATTATTGTATACACAATGATTTTAATATTAATGACATAATATCATTTATTAATTTGAAGACACAATTTAAATTAATAAATTAGTATTATAATAATATGTTGCACTTAGTATTATTAATTAGTAAATTAGTATTATAATAAAATTATATTATTAATTGGATAGTATTCTAATTTAAATGATTTTCGCCTCATGTTAAACTTTTTTTCCCTCCAATTTAAATTTATTTTTATATAAATGAATATTAAAAGAATAAATATGTTAAATTAATCAATTATTTAGCTTATCTTTATAATAAATGGATTGTATTTGTATTTTTACATGTTTCCACGTGTTTCCATATTTTTTCTGCGTTTCCATTGCGTTTCCAAAACGTTTCCGTTTTTGAACTGACCGAAACGGTACTTCGAAACGATATTTTGATCCTTGGTTAAAACTTAAAAATGTCTAGGCACCAAACTGGATAGCTCCAGATCTAGTTTGGGCAGCCCAGATAGCAATTCTACGAACTTGTGGAACCATCATGCTTGATCCGTGAAGTTTCATCTTGATTGGTCTTCTGGTGCTGATTGTTCAACCTCAAACATGCACAACTTCTTTATACGAGCTCCTTTTTAAGCCCATGGCCTATCTAAGGAAAACTTAAGAAGTCTACTTTTCCATGCAACTAGTCATCTCGAAATTCAAGTATCCTAAAAGATACAATCAATATAATGCTGTGAAATCACTTAGAAATCATGGATTCTTCATCTCATCTAGCCAACCAAGCTCCCTATTATTGCTTCTTCACTTCCGAATGCTCCCAGAATTGGTGACACACCTATTCAGGCAAGTTTTACAACTTGATATTAGGTTTTGGATATGGAATATGACAACACATGGCTAGAGCTACTAGAGACTTAAGTTGGTGTTTTATAACACTGTTCAGTGTATAAATCTGAAAACATTCAGTTGTTTGATTAAGTGCGTTTGATTGTGCACTAGAAAATTTTTTGCTTAAAATGTCTTGCATTTTAACTCTGGATGAAATGACTTATTAAGTGGATTTTCGATTTTAAAATTACTCACATTGACGGATTTGTCTTTCCATACTATTTTATCAACTTAAAACTTTCAGCTCTAGTTGTTTGGTACTAAAACTCTGCAGTGTTTAAATATCAGTTTTATCAACCAACCACTTAGATGGTACTCATTTAGCACTATACCATACCATATCTCCTTTTTGGGTTGGATGACTTGCCCACTTTTTCCCCCTCTTTTCTTATGTACGCTTCATTATGGATGTTCATAAGATTCTGCGTCTTATAAAAATAACTTTTCTCTTTCTAAATGAATTATAATTTGTTTGAAGCTTGTATGACCTAGGGAGTGTTGTTTGGTGTACCATCAAGCTGGAAAACATGGGTTTTGCAGGCAACCACTTTTGGCTGATATACTAGAGTTTCCCGTCAAAGACAATTGTGAGGCTATATATAAGACTGCTGCTCTCTTTTTTTAACTGAAACAGACAGGTAGCCAGTACTTATGTAGCACATTTCTCTTACCATTAAACCTAAGGGAACTGTCACAATACATCCATTCCCTTACATAGTGGAACCTTTGATTTTCGTTTCATCAATCATTTTGTTCTTCAATCTTCAGCGGGATTCTTGCTCTGACCCTCTCTTTGTTAAGCTTTCATTACACACTTCAAACAATGTATCATCAGGAATTCCTAACCATTAGGTTTTGCAAATTAACTCTACAATTGTCAGGTTGCTGACTTGCAATTTAGCTTTAAATACACCAATGCCTGCTAATTGCCGATGTCAAGGCAGTGGGATCCATGATCCATCATTTTTATGACTGACCCTCTGGATAATCATTATTTATTTCTTACTAGGCAGGCTTTTGTTACAGCATAGCACATGTTGATGAATTTCTCTCATACACTGCTTTTAGGAGTTGTCATCAACAAAATCAAGTCTCCAGCAAGACATTGAATCCTTAAAACAGAGGCTTCTCTTCATAGACAAAAGAGTCCCAGAACTGGAAGCTGATAAAAAGGTTGCTGCTACTGCAAGAAATTTCAAAGAAGCAGCACGGATAGCTACTGAGGCAAAGACTCTGTGTGTTGAAAAGGAAGGTGTGCAGAAAAATTTGGAGCGGGCCATGTTAGAGCTTGAGAAGCTTGAGGAAGAAATTTGCAACACTGTTAACAGACTGCAGGAAACAGAAGCGCAGATTTCATCCAAGGAAATAGAATTGGCAACGGCTAGATTCCAGAGGCTACACCTGATTGTTGGTGTGGCCACAGCTGAGAGATCAGCTGCTCTAGAATTAGGTGACCTTGAAGAAGCTGACATTCTACTTGCAGAGGCTAAAGCTGCAGATTCTGAAGCAAGAAAACTTCAACCGGTTTATCACTTCGAGGAAGAATGTGCAAATCTACCCAAACATTTCATCTCCATGGAACTTGTATCCAATTTGGACCGGAAACAGCTGGCAGAATTGGCGGCATCTGCTCAGATCTCTGAGTTGTGATTATTATAAAACTGGGGAAGTGAATTTGGGTTGAGCAACCGAAATAGTTTCAGGCTCAAATTTATTTGCGGGAGCCTATGTGAAGCAAAAGAAGCATAAAGGAAAATTTGGCTGAGCATGATTTTGATGTGCAATATTTACTTAAGGGTAGGGTGAGGTGACACGGATTGAATTTGTCATCTTCTACCCTTTCTTTGATTCTTCTCCGAAGTCCTTTCAATTGTGCATGTGAATTAATACCGGTCCGGCATTTGTAGTTACACTTTTGTGTTTCACGGTATCTGTGGATCATATCGCTTGGATGGGAAGTTTGGCTTACTGAAGAATCATTTTCTGGACCGAGTTCTCCAGCTAGATACCGAGTAAGGTTTTTTCCCCAAAAAGGTCATTCTTCAGTCTGAAAATAGATTGCATTGGTGGCTGTAAAGCCTATGTAAGCTTCATTTCTTTGTTTTTGTTTATCTTTCCTGAGATCAGGATTGGTTTTCCATTGGATAATCGTTGTCCTGATGATCACTTATTTTTTCTTGTTCTTCCTCTTAACCCTTGTAATAAATATACAACTGTTGGAGAAATGTAAGCATATCTGACCATACGCCTACATGGAACCAAGAAAATGAAGGTATTTGATGGTCACTCTGTCCGGAGAGCCGCCACCAAATTAATTTGCCAAAGGAGACATCACATCTATCTGTTGGGGTTAGCTGTGTCCCCTCTCAATAATAGGTGTGGGTCAAAATTTTGCAGGTGCCTTGAGGTTTACAGTCTACACTTTGCAATGAGCAAGGCCACTCAACTTGCCCCAACGCCTTATATTTGATCCTGAACTCAGCCCGTCACTACCAGGCTCAGCTACTAGGCTAGTGAACCATGGGGTTGACTCTACCGTTGTTTTCTAAGATTATTACATGAAACAACCACTCATAGTTTTGATGCTCATGTACAACGATGCATTTAACTTACTCTAACGAGCATGTTTAGATTCAATTGGATTGGAATGAAATGGAAATAAAATTTGAGATGATAAAATCTAAAAGGAATAACACAACCTCATTACCTTCATTGCTTTTGGCGCCATTACAAATGAGGGCATCACCTTATCATCATGGCAGCACCATCATTGGACCTTGTCAACAGGGTAATCCATGCAAAGAACTGTTTTATAGAAAGATGTCGTTTTTCGCCTAGTCACATGAGGCCAAATTCAGCCATGCAGAAGGTGCACATTTGGTATATAATAGCCAAGGAATAGGCGCACCAAATGACAAAATAACATGAAATATTTGCTCGTTCATGTTTTTTGATGAATAATAGTCCGTGTGTGATTCTTGATAATATATCGCTTCATATATAATCTTTGTAAACGTTTCTTTCTCCCGAATCGAGGTGATAGGGAGAAAGTGTTCATCACAATTATTATAGCAAATGTGAACATGATCTGGTGTCGTATTAAAGAAAGCGAAGGGTGAATTGCACCCCCTTCTTCTAATGCATCCCCAAAGTATTGCTATAATCCTATCTTCATCTAGATTATTTATATTTGATGATCTTGCTCTAAAAGATTCTTGATCTCTCATGTTAACTTGTAGTGACCTTCTTTCTCAGCCATACGATATGAGAAATGATTAACTAGTTAGTTGTCTTGACAACATGCGAATAACGATGATCATTCGGTTAAGGTTGTGACTTTGATGAAATGGTTAACTTTTTGGCCCCAACCCCATCCCATTCTGATCAAAGAACACGAACACGAATCTCATTCAAATAATAGCAATCCTTTTTGAATTCAACAATATTAATGGTGCAGGTAACAAAGGCAAATAACATTAGTAAACAAACTATATAACACACTACGCCCAGCATAACCATTAAGTTAACAGAACAATCGCTTTAGACTACACTCACAAAAGAGGCTTATGGGTTGCATCATTTGCAAGATGATTGATTTTAGCACATCCCATTGAGAATTCAGCTTTTTTATCTCTCTCTTCTCTTCTCTTCAATAACAGGGGCAAAAATGTCCATGGATTAGAGATTGGCACAATATATCACATCTTGCCCTCGGATTTGCTACTCTACATGAGTGATTCGCACTGAGGATGGCGCATTGCAAGATGATCTTTGAAACTTCAATTCAATTCGATTTAACAAAAGCAAATCTAGCTCTGTGACTCAATTGAATTGAATCGAATAAAATCAAATTCCTTCCAACTCTGTATAATTTAATTTCACTAATATAAACTCATCCAACTAACTATAAAGTTAAGTTTTTTTTTTGAGGAAAAAATAATTCCCTTACAACATTAGAGACTTATATAATTTAGGTAGATAGACAAGTAAAGTGTTAGAAAAAATCGCGTTTAAATTTTTTTGTGAAATGATATCATAATTTTTTTTTAAAAAAAGGGTGTTCTCATATCTTCTAAAATAATAAAGAAAATGACAGGATGACGGCTATTTATTAAAATCATAAGATAAAACTAAGTGGTAATTGTTAGTTACCACTTACCTCAGTAGTCAGTAGTATTGCTCGATATTTCGCTGCATTTCTTCTTCTTACCCTAGACTTATCTTTTTCTTATTAAAGTTTACTGTGTAATGTAAAGGACAGAAAATATAATTGTCGACGAAATATCGGTTTGAGTTCTCTCACTTGGACTTGGGTCCTTTTCTTTCTTTTCATTTTCGTATTGTCTTTGATTAATGTCCTTTTTTACAATACTATAATATAGTATAGTATATGGTATAGAATAGACCTCTCTCTTTCCTTAATCACTCTCTCTCTCTCTCTCTCTACCAAATCCGTAATCTGTCAGCTTCTGGTCGAGGACTCCTTGTGTTGTGTTATTGTATTATTAAACTTATTAAAGTTTTGGGAGAAAGTGTGTGTGTGTATGTATATCATCAATCTGAGCGTGGACATGCGTGTGTGAGAAATGCAGATAGATAGGGAGGGGCACAAAGCATGTTTGGCTAGAATTAATTATAAGCGTTGATTCAGATTGAACAGCAGGAGATAAGTTAAAGAGTAGAGAGGAAACAAAAAGTAAGGCTGATTCTGATAAAATGGGGTCGGAGCACAACAGATTTCCACCGCAGCAGCAACCGCCGCCACCACGGGTATTCATTCCCCTATTCCGGATCTACTCAATTCTTTCTTTATACACATATAGATTTCCATCAGCATTACCATCGTTTCTTCTTCATTTTTTTTTAAATTTAAATTTTATCTGTAGATGTTTTTGAAATTTTACCAATAATCACTTGCACACCTCCAGATTTTAGTTTTATTGTTCTTTCTCTGTTTGTCCTCCCAATGTGGGGTTCATGTACTGGCAAATGCACTCAGTGTAGTGTTCGTTAAATGGGTCAGATCTAGTCTTGCCCGCTGCTCATTTTGATCCTGGCTATTCTCTACCCTCCCTTTGTTTGATCGTTGGTGTTTTTCGCCGGATCTGATCTTGGTTGGGGACGAGCGATTTCTGAAGGAGAAATGAAGTAATGATTTTTTGTCAACCTGCTACCAAGCTTGTCTCTTTCAGTTTTAGACAGATACTGTTTAACAGTATTTCTCGTGTTTTTTTATTTTATTTTAAACTGAGATTTCCTCACCTGCTTGCCGGCTTCTTTTGCCTTTCTTATTTTAAGAATCTACTCTGCTCTGCCTCGTTTGAATTTTGGCCAGCATGAATACAACTACACGTCAGCGGGACAGATCTCAGGTGATGTGGTGATATGAATTGAAAAATGCTTGTTAGCCTTTCAAGTTATTCACTTGCCGATCTTGATCAGAGTTTAAGCTGTTCGAGGATCATAATTATGATGCTTTCTTTCGAGTATTTCCCTTTGAAATACTTAGAAGCTTTGACTTGTCACTCACTCTAGTCTAGATTGAAACAGCATAACAAACGAACCACATTATAACTTTCCTGAGGCATCAAATTTTCAGCTGACATTAACTTTAATAGATTATTACTTTTTATCCACCTATATTAATATGAATGTTCCGTCATTTTTTCTGTTTTTTCTTTTCCTTCCACCAATTTGTTAATCTCTCTTGTTTATTTGCACAGATGCAAGTTGCAACAATTATGCACTTGCATGCAAGTGCATCTTGAATTGAAAGGAGATGCAGTCTAGACGATTTGACCAGTGGCAATCAGATTTGTTTGTATGGCATGTTGGGACAAAAAGATTAAAAAGGTTTGATAGATATAAGTTCGTAGCAATTTTCTGAAAAAAGAGTTTGTGGATTGAAGTTGGATAGATAGATATGTCCATCTTGGCCATGTCCTAACAAATAGGAATCACATTAAAACCACTACCCTTTCATGGAAGGTGGTTCCCAAATTTTTTGCAATTGTAACCCCAATTTCGTCCTCCAAACTCAGACAGGCTTAGCATCACCCCTTGGAATTCAAATGCAGAGTTGGGTTTAACCAACTGCTAGTTGCTTCACTTCGCCAAATTAAATCAATATGCATAGTAAGACTGAAGGTCCAATATCTTGAAATTAATTTAGAAAATCTAGTCTGACATTAAACTAAATTCCAAGTCCTCAACATACCAGTGTAGTGAACAATAATCACAACATTCAGATTAGAGCTCTTAGAGTATGATCTATTATAATCAAAGATCAAGGCTGATACAAAAAACGACCATATAATCCGGCCACGATATGTGATACCACTATAATACAGGGCAAGACGAAGAGTCATATTGATGAGAGTTTGGTTGTGTGTGTGATGGTGGCGCTATGTAGGTTGCCATGCCTTGGTGAGAACCTTGTGTGTATGTGAGATGATGGTGGGTGCAGCAAAGGTTTTAGTTGTCAAAAATCAGTTGTAAACATTTGTGTTCATTTAAACAGAGCCTTAATGACGTGTGCAATGCACTCGCCGCTAAATTAAAAGGATCTTTTTTGCACTTTGGTCACAAGTTACATGATGTTTAGTATCATAATCAACATGGTGATTTATAACTGCTCCAAAATACAGTTAGGGGGGGGGAGGTGCAATTCCTTGTTTTGGTGCAAGGTCCGACTGGGGAATGATGCCTTGCTTGGACTTTTGGAGCCCTAGTCAATTTTGATTTTGCTCGGCAAACTGGCCTTACCTTTACCCTATTGTAATACGACATGGTGGGTGCCCCCAAAATTCAGGTTGATTATTATCATTTCTGGTGGATTGCCCATAAAATTCTGGTTGATTGCCATTTTTTGGTGGAGCTGCATCATGCCATACTAGTTGTATCCCTCCATCATGACATAACTAGTTGATTGCCATCTATAGTAGAACATGCAACTGTTGACATTAAACCAACCAAAAATCAATCTTTGCCCTTGGTTACAATTGAAATCTTAAGGTGTTAGGTTGTAGGGTTTAGAGGTGAGAAGAGGTAAGAGAAGGAAAAAAAGAGAAGAAGGAAGAGAAACGATTAAAAATATGGTTAAGGAGAATAAGTGTTAACCATCTCCCCCTCATCACCATATTTATATTAATTCATAATTTGCCACTTATTACAAGAATTCCCTTGTTTAAATTTCCTAATATTTAGTTACCGGTAGGACTAGAGTTGTCAATATGTCTGATCTTTGATCCATTTTTTAGCGTTTGACTTGTAATAATGATATCTGATGTAATCAACTCAAATTCATATTTTGACTAAATTCAATTCAATTAAGATTTTGTTCATTGAAATATATTGTAGATATGTTTGTGTTTACATGTTAATTTGGTGTTAGGTTGTTTATGGAATTTGGATCTTCAAATTTGACTGAGATGTCATAATGTAGGATCCATAAGATTCACATTCAGCTCTGGATTAATTACCTATATTGGTATTCAATTTTGAATCTAGCTTAATTTGCATGGGTCCAACTTATGTATCAGCATACAAATGGTACTCATAATTTTTATTTTGGGACACCTTTTCTTGTGCTTTCCATTGTTATTTGGCGCTGTAACTTTTAGTGCTAATGCTGAATCTCTCTCTAACTGGAAATAGAAAACTTGTTCACGTTTGTGGTATCAAGCTTGAGGTTGGAGTTTCTTATCCTTGAATTTTGTAGTTTAAAATGGTCATCTACCTTGGAAAAACTTCAATGGTAATGGAAATAAAGCAGTGTCACTAAGCAACCTGTTGGATTTGGCATGTATTAGATGCTCTGCTATGATTATAATAAACATTTCCAGGCCTTGACTACTTATTGACCTTCCATTCTTACTTGTTGGCAACCAAGTTTACTTGACTTGCAAGGTCTGGCTTCTCAGAAGTCCCCTGAAGTTTTTATCGGGGGATTGACTTGGTGACAAAGTGGATAAATGGGTACACAAGGCGATCACCGTCTCTAAGTGTAAAGAAAAAAACACTCTGAATCTACAGAGAAAAGTAAGAGAATAAATATTGAAATATTGTATTATTGATTGATTTACTGAATAGAAGCATAATACATAGGACAATTTATAGGAAAAACCTAGCATCCTAAGGTTCCCAAAAAGGAAATAAATCTCTAGCCTTAGGAAAGTTACCAAAAATAAATAAACACGTGTTTAATGAATTAAAAAAATTGACATGGTTTAAGCAACTAATTACTCTATAATATTCTTAACTAAACCCTTAGTCTAACTAAAAAAAATAAACTAAAATAAAAATAAAAATATAAAAATCCATAATCATTGTTCTACATCATTTAGCCTAAATGTGACTTGAAGTTTGGGATTGTTTACATGGGAACATGAAAGGTTTGGAGGACCCCTTAGTCTTGGAGTTTCATGGCTTAATGGTTGTCTAAAAGAAGAAAATAACTAAACACAGTTGAGTCATTTGCTTCCTATGCACTAATTCTATAAATTTTCTCTTTTCATTTTTTGTTGAAGGACAAAGTTACACTTTTGCAATTTTCATTTCTTGTCGTGTGATCTGGTTTTGATGGACTAAATGTAACTGGCACCTATGATCTAGAATGAATCTTTTGTTATAAAATAGGGCTTGCTAATCCCAACTTGGAGAGTCTGAATTACTTACATACTTTTATATCAACATTGCCAAGTTATGTATCAAGATTCAACTGCTTTATTTTTTGTACCCCATGTGACTATGTCCTATAACATTCTAAGCTGTAAGAGTTCTAAAATCCTTAAAAATAAACTGAAGTGAATAATTTCCTTAATTATGTGGCAATTTTTGAAAAATTAAGCTAAGACAAATAGAATCTCTCTCATTCTCTCCCCTATCCCTCATGGTCTTTTCATTTGTGCATAGAGGGAAAAGCACTTGGATATATGTGGGAATGTAGTTTATCGGTGAATGCTTTAAATTCTTAAATAACTGTTTTAGATAGTCATTTATCTTTTAGAAGGGATTCCTTAAGAAGAAAGGTGTCAATAAAGTTAACAGTATTTGTTATAGCCTTAAAAATTTCGCGAGTGCTCCACTTCCTATAGGGGATCAATATTCTGGTCGACAAACAGCACTAAGCATGAAGTGAAATGAATTCATTTTTTCAGGATGTCAAAACATGCTCTTGCTCTACCATGTTTTTTTTTTGGATCAAACTTGCTCTACCATGTTTATATGGAATTGTATTGTTTTCGAAATATATCTCTATTCTTTTGTGTCAAATTCAATAGCAACAGAATCTTTGTTCGCATTGTGTAGCCGCAGCTCTTGTTGCAATAAATTCTGAAATCCAAAAAACAAGCTGCTTTATGGTTTTGTGCTGAAATTTGCAACGTAACAGAAGTCATTGCAGATATAGAATTTTAGGAATACTTTTTTGGAGTGTTACTATACTGATTACTTGCATGAATTTAGGTTTTTGACATAACCATCTTTTTGTTGCAAGATTGATTACCCATTGGATTCGGTGTTTTTATTTTGATTTTTCTAATTTTGTATGTGGTTCTTGCATTTTATATACCTATTTGGGTGCGCAATCAGGATTAAAGTTTTCATAATTGACTGCATTGACAGCGTAAGAGCTGGGGAGGATGTTGGGGTGGGCTGTCTTGTTTCGGCAAACAAAAAGGTGGAAGGCGTATTGTTCCCGCATCACGCATTCCAGAGCCGAATACATTGGCAAATCAGCCAAATAGACCTCAAGCTGTTGTGTTGACCAATCAGACTACAACACTAGCACCATCTCTCTTAGCTCCACCATCTTCACCTGCATCCTTCTCGAATTCAGCACTACCTTCAACAGCTCAGTCACCTAGTTGTTGTTTGTCACTGTCTGCCAATTCACCTCGAGGTCCTTCGTCCACTATGTTTGCCACAGGACCATATGCTCATGAGACACAGTTGGTATCGCCTCCTGTTTACTCTACCTATACAACTGAGCCATCTACTGCTCCTCTTACACCCCCACCTGAGTTGGCACACCTAACTACTCCCTCTTCTCCGGATGTGCCTTTCGCTCAGTTTCTTTCATCTTCTATGGATCTCAAAAGCACTGAAAAGACAAATTTCATTGCTGCAAATGATCTGCAATCAACATATTCCCTTTATCCTGGAAGCCCAGCCAGTAGTCTCATTTCGCCTGTTTCAAGGACCTCAGGCAACTGTTTATCGTCATCTTTTCCTGAAAGGGAGTTCCCCCCTCAGTGGAATCCTTCACTTGCTTCTCAGGAGACTAAATGCTCAAGGTCTGAGTCAGGCAGGCTATTTGGGCTTGATGCTGGTAGCGTCTCCAAACTGTCTCAAGACACAAATTTCTTCTGTCCTGCTACATTCGCACAATTCTATCTGGACCACTCTTCGTTTCCACACTCTGGTGGAAGATTAAGTGTTTCCAGAGAATCAGATGTTTACTCTAATGGTGGAAATGGGCATCAAAGCAGGCAGAACAGAAATTGCAAACAAGAAGTTGAGGAAATAGAAGCTTACAGAGCATCCTTTGGATTCAGTGCAGATGAAATTGTGAGTACAACTCAGTATGTGGAAATTTCGGAGGTATTGGATGACTCCTTTACAATGACACCTTTTACCTCCAATAAGCCACATGTGGAGGAAAGTATATTGACTGCATCAGCAGATGATGGACCAGAAGCTGAGAAAACACCTATGAACTTGCCAAGTCCAGAACACTGCAAATCAGATGTAGATTACATTGGTGAGTGGGTAAATCATGAAGTGCCAGGTCCATGCATTGATCTTGAAGTGAATTATCAATAAGCCTTTTTTTTTTTTTGGTTGGTAAATCACATTAGTAGACAACATTGCGAAGCTAATAACAGCACTCCAATGCCAGCCTGTCATAAGTAGCGCACATTTGATGTTTTCTCCTATGGTTTTCCATCCATCATTGGAGATACATTACATGTCCTTTCTTATTTGATGCTGGTAATTTGGTCTCCTAGATCGCCTATCCAACTAGTGTTGGGATGTTGTGTGATGATTCTATGGGAAGATGAAAGTTGTCCTATTATGCACCCATTTATTACCATCTTAATTGCAAGTTCTATAATTGAATAATGTAGTTCTGCCATTGTGGAAGATTGAATGTGTATTTGCAGAATCTGTTTCATCTGATTCCTGGCATCTCCTCCCACTCCTGTCCTCCAGCATCTGTTTCGTGCGGTCAATAATGTTCCTTTCTTGTATAATGCAGATCATGTATCACAGAGGCAACATGGGGATGTTTCTAGGCGATGTACACATGGAAACCAAATTATGAGAGATGATGACATCTTTTCTAGGATGGGAGGTTCCAGAGTTGGCAGGAAATATCCTCTTGGTTTATCAAGTTCTGATGCGGAAATTGAGTATAGGAGAGGAAGAAGCTTGAGAGAATGCAAAGGAGACTTTGCATGGCATGACTAGGCATCATAGGGGAAGAAAACCGAGTTGTTTCTCTTATGTATTTGCAGGTTTATATCTTGTATGTATTTGTTCGGGGTTCTCTTTGCTAGATGATCTAACCTATGATCTCTCTTTCGTCTTTTGCTCCATCTGATTGATGAATGTGTTGTCTATTTGTGTCTATGTATCTACTTCTGGCGGTTCAAGTTCAATATGTGAGGAGTTTAACTCTATATCTGGCAAATACCAGTTTACTCGAGTGACGTGTCGTATGGAACTTTATTGTGCGTTGGTGCTTGTTTATACTGCATGTGGCTTTTAGCAATATACTGGAAATATATTGTGGTGTTCGTTGAGGGCAGGAGATTTGCTAATTTCCAATTGAGATGCTGTGTGGGATTTTGTGCCGTGCGAATCCAAAGCCTTTCAGCTGGTTGCCAACCTCATTTTATCATTTTTGTCAAATTTTCGGTGCATGTTTGAATATGGAGATCGTTTTCCTTCCTCCACGTCTCCTTACAACATATTTCGATTTTTTTAAAGTCATGATATTCGTTGAGTATTGATAATGATAGGTGTCATCTTAGTAACCGCGAAACAATAATTTTAAGGGTAAATTATTCAAATCCCTTAAGAGTTATGTCAAATCTTCACAAATGCCGCCTTGATATTAGAAAAATGTTAATAGAATTTTTCTCGGAGATTTTAATTGAGGAATGGTTTATTTTTGTCTTGAAATCTTGATCAATAAAAAATAGTTAAAATTATCAACTAAATCTCTTAGAAATTAGCTGACTAACCGCTCACCATTTGACAATGATATGTGTGCGGGTGATTCCTTGCATAATGATGAGGTAATAGCACTTTAGTCGTTGCTCAAAAGTAATTTTGTTGTGTGAGGATGATGATAGACCTGAAGCTCACAGAAAAAGAAGTTTGAAAGGAAGACGAAGATGTTTCTAGTGATTCCCCTCCAATGCTTAAGTTAGTTTTCTAATAAGGGAGTGAGACAATGTCCAAAGTTGAAATGTTGAGCATATTTATACCTTCTTGATAGATGGACATCCCCATCGAGGGAAACTCGTACAATTTTTCTTGCCGAGAGGCTCTCTCATTGGTTATTCCATAGGATAGCAAGGATGTCTCACCGACCTTGTTAGGTGTCAAGACATTGAGTTGGATTTCCCATTTGACCTCGATCCTTGACCCTTCACTTTACAAGACGCGCATTGATGACATTAACCCTTTGACTTCTGAGTTTTCGTCAATTGTTAATTGCAAGATATGCCGTTGGAGACCTTCTCATGTGATAATAAATTTCTGGTGCCATCTAACCAGCTGATGAGTAAATGTTTCGTCTCTATTCTCTTTTGTGTCTTAATTATGTTTCGTATGTTCATGAAGAGCATTTATTACCAACTATAATAATCTCAAGGGCCTCTCCATGATTGGTTGCAGTGTGTCATCATGTCTGTTTTGACACTATGGGGTAAGAGCATCTCCAACTCACTTTCTATTTCTTCTCTTTTAACTACTTTAGCTAGTAAAACACAAAAAATTCTCTTCAACCCGCTTGCTATTCCACTTTCTATTTCCTAGTTAACTAAAATGGCTGACCAAATATGGTGAGCCATTTGAACTATCTAAATTCTCTCTCTACTTTTTTTTCTCTATATCTCTCTATATATATGTTTTACTTTTTTTAAATTATTGGAAGTTAGTGAAAGTTGAGTGTAGTAGTTGACTAAAATAGAGAGCGTGGTTGAAGTGAATTTTAAAAAATAAATAGCTAAAGTAGAATATATAATATTTAAATATATTTTGAATAGCTATTTTATTGAGCGTGGTTAGAAATATTCTAATGGATCCACGTTTGCTGAGAGTTGAGTACTAATTCTTGTAAATCGTGTTCTTCATTTATTATCAAGTGAACATTCTCAATGTATTCCAATAAACCAAGCCTACCAAGTAACGACACACTTGGCTGAATGACATCAAGTGATGTCACATGCGCTCGAGTGATATAAACCACCCCCCCCCCAAAAGAACATTCACCATTCATTATTATAACTTATCCCCCGAGTGACATCACAATTTCGAGGGAGTTCTATGGACATCAAATTGATGTTTTTTTTATCGGATTAAATTCTTTACAGACTAGCTTATAAACTAATTATTTACAGACAATCAATCAAAATTAAAGAGTTATATAAACACATAAATCAACATTGATGATTCCCGACGAGTTTGTGTCCCTTCTTAATTTTGATTGCTGTCTATAAATAATTTATTTACAGACTATCTATAAAAAATGTGTTCTCTTATGAATATAGTTCTGTTACAAATAGAAGAAGAACCGAAAAGTCGCTGGCCCTTCGTGTGACTTTTTTTCTCTATTGTGGCCACATACGCGTAAGTCCGTAAGGTAGTGGGTCAATTCGTCAACTTGAATTAACGTGTTTGAGTTATTAACCTCGTCCTCCTTCCTTGCGATTCCAAGTCAAAGTCTAGTCTTTCCACTCCGTCGTGGTCGCCCCTAAAATCATCAACAAAGAAGAGTTATTTTTTTCTTATTTCGATGTCGACCGACAGTGATTGCACTGGCTCACCTCCTCTCATCTATAGACTATTGGGGGAGAATAATGTCTTTGTTTGCCTCTGGTTATCGTCTTGTTTCGATTTCTAAATTTAGTTTTGTTTGAGGTTCCTCGGCCATGGTTGGCTTCCTTTTATTATTAGTGGTGGTGTTGGTGGCGCTGCTTCAATTTCATCAATTGCAGGGGCAGCAGAGCTACGTGAACAACAAACAGTTGGACTGCGATTATAACTACAACAACACCCTGGGATACGTGTGCAATGGAGCAGCCTCATCATGTCCCTCCTACCTCGCCTTCCGATCCAACCCACCCTACAACACCCCTCTCGATATCGCTTCACTTCTCAATGCCAACGCCTCCGAAATTGCCCGTCTCAACAACATCCCCCCCTTCGCTACCATCCCCTCCGGCACTCTCCTCGTTGTGCCCCTCAATTGCTCCTGCACTGCTACTATTACTATTTCCCGGTTCTACCAGCATAACGCATCTTACATCTTGAATACCTCCGACACTTATTTCACAGTGGCCAACAACACCTATCAGGGCCTCACCACTTGCCAGTCCCTCAAAGCTCAGAACCCCTTCGATTATCGACATCTCTTACCTGGTCAGAGACTCAAAATTCCCCTGTGGTGCGCTTGCCCAACTTCCAACCAGACCGCCGCCGGGATCAAGTACCTCCTCACTTACCTCGTCACCTGGACCGACGAAGTTGAATTGATCGGTCAAGCCTTTGGCGGTGTCGACGTCCAAAGCATTAACGACGCAAACGAGCTCACTTCCACGGATCTTATTTTCCCCTTCACCCCACTCCTAGTTCCCTTGAAATCAGAACCCACCAAAATCAACTTCTCCATCTCTCCTCCGCCCAATCCACCTTCGCCTCCTGAATTGCCCGTTGTCCCCGTTGGTGAGGGCAATTCTTCCCGCAAGTGGATTTTCACAGGCGTTGGAGTTGGGGCCGCTTTTCTGTTACTCGTCCCGGTTTCTGGATTTCTGGTTTGTTTCTTTCGCCGCCGCCGCCAATCCCCACAAGACAAGCCTCAGAGTCCGACTAATGATCTCGCCGAATACACGGCCCTGCCTGAGAGCAAATCGTGGACTGTCTCATCTGAAGGCGTTCGAAATGCAGTTGAATCACTGACGGTGTACAAGTTCGAGGACTTGCAAGGAGCCACCGGGTTCTTCGCAGAAGCCAACAAAATAAAGGGATCTGTGTATCTGGGTTCTTTCAAAGGGGATGCTGCTGCCATAAAGATGATTGAGGGAGATGTTTCTGGAGAGATCAACATACTGAAGCAGATCAACCATTCCAGCATAATCCGGCTATCTGGTTTCTGCGTCCACGAGGGCAACACCTACCTTGTTTATGAATACGCGGAAAAAGGGTCTCTCAGTGATTGGCTACACCTGAAGAGCTATCAGACTTCGTCTTCTACTCTGAGCTGGAAGCACAGGATTCAAATTGCCTATGATGCCGCGGACGCCATCAATTATCTGCACAACTATTCCAATCCCCCTTACATCCATAAGAACTTGAAGAGCAGCAACATCCTCCTGGATGGTAACATGAGGGCTAAGGTCGCAAATTTTGGGCTGGCAAGGACCCTGCCGGAAGATCAAGACCAAGGTGGCCTACAACTGACGAGGCATGTGGTAGGCACTCATGGTTATATGGCTCCTGAGTATATTGAGAATGGGTTGGTTACGCCAAAACTCGATGTGTTTGCATTTGGTGTGGTGATATTGGAGCTCTTGTCCGGGAGGGAAGCCGCAACCAACCGGGGAGTTGGTGGTGGCGACAAGAACGTAGAAGAGGAATTGCTCTCTGCCACCATCAATCAAGTGCTTGGAACAGAGAATGTGAGGGAGAGACTAAGAGGTTTCATTGATCCTTGCCTGGGGCAGGAAGAGTACCCGCTGGAGTTGGCCTACTCTTTGGCCCAGCTGGCTAGGACCTGCGTGGCTCATGACCTTAACTCTCGTCCCACCATGCCCAAGGTTTTGATGACCCTTTCCAAGATTCTCTCCTCTTCTTTGGACTGGGATCCATCTGAGGAACTTGATTATTCAAAATACTAAGCCATAGCAGATAGTATTCAGCATTCCTGAATTTGACACCGGATGAACATTATGTAAACAAATAAGGTACTACCATGCAGCAACAAGTATTTTGATGTACCGAGTGGCTGAAGATTATATAGTGTTTTTATGCGTACAAAGCGTAGCTATTAAATCGTGTATCGAAAAATGTATCGTTTTTTAAAAATAGTGTATCGTGTATCGTAAGATATGATACAATTTTAAATAATTAATAATATATATACTTTTGAAAAAAAAATCAGACTCATAAAAACATAACATTTCATTAATATTCCACCTACTATTCAAGTCACCAATATAATTTACTAATATTAAAAAAATAATTAAGGGTATCAAATTAAATTAATGGTACTTATGTATACTTAAAAGTAAAAAATTATACTGTAGTGGGGTAGTAAATATAATTGTTCTTTCTTATAACAAAAAAAAATTTGCACAATCGTTTGTAAAGTGACCCACAAACGAGCACAGAGACAGTGAGAAGAGGCGAGAGGCGAGAGGCGAGAGGCGAGAGGCGAGATGGCTTGGCTGCTACAGATCTAGGGTTGCTTCGATGGCTTCTCAAATTTTGTTGCCTTCGTCGATGAAGAAAAGAGAGAATAGAAAGAAGAGAGAGACGGTCGATGAAGATGAAAAACAGAGAGAAGACATAAAAGATAGAGAACATAGAGATTTTGTTGTCTTTATCATCGAAGAACAACGAAGGAAGAACTATGTGGCGTGTTTCGTCGTCTGAAGAGCACCGAAGGAAGGAAGGCTGTAACTCAATCTCCCTTGGTTCTCAGCAAAAATAAAAAAATCTCCCTTGGTTCTCAGCAAAAATAAAAAAATCTCCCTTGGTTGCTAGTTCGTTTGCATGGCCAGAAGCATTTTCAGCTTGCATCTGCTAAGTCTGAACCTTATCCACAGATAAAAGATTCTCTGAGGAATTTGACGAGCCCGAATTTAGCTGGGCCGAGCCCAATCAAGATAAACCGAGAAAGCCCAAGGTAAAGTCCAATCAAAATTCACCAATTGGAGAAAGTCCAAATCAAGACTGGTTCGACCCATGGATAAGGAAGGCATCAAGGGGAAGGCATCAAGAGGAAAACATCAAGAGGAAGACATCAAGAGGAGGACACCAAGCCAGCCCAGGACCCCCTTGGGCGCCGCCTAGGGCCCCCCTTGGGGTGCCGCCCAGGCTGGCACCCTTGGGCGCCGCCCATGGCAGCCCCTTGGGCGTCGCCTGGGTTGGCCCCTTGGGCGCTAGCTTGGGTTGGCCCCTTCGGGCGTCTCCTCCTCCTTCTTGCTTCGGCCTCTTGACTCTAATATGAGTCCAAGCCCACTCCAATACAAGTCCAAGATCAATACGACAATCGAATTTAAGGTCAAACGAGGAGTCTTCCTCCGAAGGAATAGGAGCACGAGGGAGAGAAAGACGGAATACGGAGATCTCCTACCTAAGTCATACTTACCAAAATAGTAGAGCTCCTCTTATTCACGGCTCCACCTCACCACCTTAAACCTAGCCTATATAATGTAAGCCCCTCTCTATATGGAGAGGCAGGATCTTAATCCCATACACACACACCTCTCTCCCTTTCTCCCTTTCTCTAAGCATTATAAACTCTCCAGAGTACCCAAATTCATCAATAAAGATCGCTAGTCAGCGTTGTCATTCGAGAAAGTGGACGTAGGTTATCCGAGACCGAACCACTATAAATCCTTGAGTTGACTATTTATTTTATGTTCTTTATTAATTGCTTGGTTATTGCTCTTTGATTGTGACTGTATGAATACTTGACTATTGACCTCGCACAAAGACGATTTTGTGCATCATCAGTTTGGCGCCGTCTATGGGAACGATATAGTTTCTACTACCTTTTAGTCCCCTTTGCAATCAATGGCGATTACCACCCGATCGATGAGCCAACAGCGGGGAGACCACAACCCGGCCCACCGGGAGGAGGCTCCGCCTCCTTTCGCACTGTCTGAACCATCCAATATTGCGACCCCTACTGGTCAGCAACAACAACTTCTCCAGACTATGCAATTACTGGTGAAACAAAACCAGCAAATCATCCAACTGATGCTCACCCAATGAGGTGCTACCCCTCATCCAGAAGGAGTAGTCCCAATCCCTCCGACTGGGGAGGAACAGCAACCTGCACCTCACGAGCGTCAAGCAGCCCCTCACCATGGGGTCCCTCGCCAGAACGCCCTGCGACCACAGGGCGCCCCTCGCCTAGTAGTCCCTCCTCAACGCGCAGGGAGCTCACGCATTCCTCCTTCTCATGTGCATGCGCAGGAAGACGAAGGGGATAGTCAATATGGAGACCATGAGAGCCAGTACCGCCGCCCGACCGAGGATGTCCCCAACCAATGGGACGAGAAGATAAGGGAGGTGCAAAACCAACTTGGCGACACCCTCAACGCCATCAACGCACAAGCGCCTACAACCGTGGACTACCTGGTAAGACGCACTGACACACCCTTTATCTCTGATATTGTCAACTACCCACTGCCTTCGAAGTTCAAGATGCCCAATATCGAGACCTTCGACGGCAATAGAGACCCCCTCGACCATCTGGATACCTACAAATCCCTCATGCAGCTCCACAATGTGCCTGAGGAGATCATGTGCAGGGCGTTCCCTACTACCTTGAAGGAATCCGCCCGCTAGTGGTTCTCCAAGCTCAGGCCCTCTTCCATTTGATCATTCGCAAAGCTAAGTAAGTCTTTCGTCTTTCACTTCATAGGGGGACGCCACCATCAAAAGTCAATGACCCACCTGCTCACCATCAAGCAGGATAGGGACGAAAGCCTCCGTAGCTACCTTGCCTACTTCAATGAGGAGGTCCTCCAAGTTGAAGAACTAGATGACAAGGTAGCCTTAGCCGCCTTTATCGCTGGACTTCGCACCTCTAGTTTCATGTTCTCAGTCATCAAAAAGCCGCCCTCTAGCATGCCGAGTTACTACCTAGGGCCCGAAAATATATGAACGTCGAGGACGTCACCAAAACCCGTAGAGATGAGTCCTCCCAAGGGGAGAAAAGGAAAGACGGTCGAGAAGATCGAAGGGAGACTGAGAACAAGAGAAAGAAAGACGAGAGGGTTCCTGTAAAGGACCGCCTCTGATCGCTACCCCTGAGGGACCAACAGCTGTTCACTCCACTCAATGCCTCGGTGGAGCACATCCTACTCCAGATACAAGATGACCCAGCCATCCGCTGGCCCGAAAAGATGAAGTTTGACCCCAGACGCCAAAATTCAAGTAAGTATTGTCGCTTCCACCGCGACCATGGACATGACACGGATGACTGCTTCCAGCTAAAGAAGTATATTGAGGAGCTTATCCAACGGGGTCATCTCAGACAGTATGTGGTTGGTCAAGGACCTGTCCCTCCGCACGGAGAACGAGAACACCAGCAACCCCTCAATGAGATTCAGACCATTGCCGGAGGACTAGGAGGAGGAGGTGACTCCAACTCCGCCAGGAAGGCGTACGCCTGTAAGGCTAGACAGGCAGAGTCTTATGACTCTCACCCAATGAAAACCCCACAACATGGGGAGGATGAGGTCATTACCTTCTCAGACAGAGACTTGGTGGGGGTCCAAACCCCACATGATGACCCTCTAGTTTTGACCCTGATGGTGGCCAACTACCAAGTCAGGAGGATCCTAGTTGATAGTGGAAGCTCAGCCGACATCCTATTTGCCACTACTTATGACAGCCTCCACCTCGGCAGGGAGAGGTTACAGCCAGTCAGAACTCCCTTGGTTGGTTTCTCGGGAGAGAGAGTCCAGCCTTTGGGATCCATCACCCTGCCTATCACAGCAGGGACTGCACCAAGGAGCTCTACTATCATGATAAATTTTCTTGTACTTGATTGCCCTTCTGCTTACAATAGAATACTTGGACGTCCAGCCCTCAATGCCTTAAGGGAAGTACCCTCTACTTACCACCTTCTCCTCCGCTTCCCTACTTCCAATGGGGTTGGGGAGATTAGAGGAGACTAGATCTCAGCCAGAGAGTGCTATGTAGCCTCTATGAGGGCTAGGAGACTGAATGAGACACTCCAGGTCGAGGTCCTTGACCCTAGAGATGACGGTACCTTAGAGAGGGGTGAACCAGCAGAGGAGCTTCGCCTAATAATACTAGATGATAGCCTTCCAGAGAAGAAAGTCTACCTGGGCTCCTCGCTCTCCCAGGAGCTGGCATCTGCTTTGGTAGACTTCCTCAGGAAAAACACAGACGTCTTCTCCTGGTCTTATGAGGACTTAGAGGGCATCGACCCTGAGGTGGCCTCCCACCGGTTGAATATTAACCCCAGATACAAGCCTGTCCGCCACAAGTTGAGGAGTGTGAGCACTGAGAGAGGGCAAGCCATGGGGGAAGAGGTAAACAAGTTGCTGACTAATGGGTCGGTGAGGGAGGTAGCCTACCCAGAATGGCTATCTAATATGGTAATGGTGACAAAAGCCAATGAGAAGTGGCGCCTCTGCGTAGATTTTACGGAGCTCAACAAGGTCTGTCCCAAGGACAGTTATCCTCTCCCACGAATTGACTTGCTCATTGACGCTACGGCGGGACACGAGCTCCTGAGTTTTCTTGATGCCTACTCCCATTACAACCAAATCAGAATGTTCCCTTCAGACTAAGAAAAAACCTCATTCATCACTCCAGAGGCACTTACTGCTACAGGGTGATGCCTTTCAGGCTTAAGAACGCCGGCGCCACATACCAGCGTCTCGTTAATAAAATGTTCGAGGCCCAAATTGAGAATACAATGGAAGCCTATGTGGATGATATGTTAGTGAAGAGTGTAATAGCCGCATATCACATCGCACACCTACAGGAGACCTTCGATGTGCTAAGAGCCTACAAGATGAAATTGAACCCTGAAAAATGTGCTTTTGGCGTAGGCTTAGGGAAGTTCTTAGGCTTCATGGTCCATAAAAGGGGCATTGAAGCCAACCCAGATAAAATCAGAGCAGTCTTGGAGATGAAGTCCCCTGCCTCAACCAAGGAGGTCCAGCGCCTCAATGGGAGAGTAGCAGCCCTTAACAGGTTTGTTTCTAAATCTACTGACAAATGTCTTCCCTTTTTTAAGATCCTCCGTAAGTCCTTCCAGTGGGGCCTAGATGCTGAGGAGGCCTTCTAAAAGCTCAAAGCTTACCTCTCCACACCACCATTACTCTCCCATACTGTGCTAGGAGAAATCCTCTACCTATATCTCTCCTTTTCTCCCTCTTCCGTAAGCTCTGTACTTATCAGAGAGGATGGGGGCATCCAGAAGCCTGTCTACTATATAAGTAGAGCCTATCGAGGAGCAGAGGTGAGGTACTCAGAGTTAGAAAAATTATCTCTCACCCTTGTGACCACCGCCAGACGCCTGCGCCATTACTTCCAAAGTCATACCATTATGGTGATCACCGATCAGCCACTCAAAAGAATTTTGGGGAAGCCTGATGTCTCTAGGAGATTGCTCAAGTGGGCTGAGGAGTTGAGCGAATTCAACGTGCAGTACCAACCAAGGGCTGCCATCAAAGCACAAGCGTTTGTAAACTTTGTAGCAGAGTCCACACAGCCACAGGAGTCCCAAAACGAAGAACTAGGCGCCCCTGCGCACACCTGCTCAGTACATACTGACTCCCTCAACCAGGAAGTTGGACTAGTTGCCATACGAAGACTCGCCGACCCTGAGGAGGAACAGGGGGCAGAGCCACCGACCGGGCAAGCCAGGACGTCGCCCACCCTGCCTAGGGCGCCGCCCACCTGGCTTGGGGTGTCGTCCACCCTATCTTGGACGCCGCCTTCTCAGACTCCCTTACTCTCATCTTCACACCCTCTCCAGACATCACCCCCATCATCTACTCTACCATGCTGAAAACTCTATATGGATGGGTCCTTTACCAATGAGGGTGGTGGAGCTGGACTCGTACTAATCAGTCCCCATGGCACTCCGTTAAAGTATGCTGTCTCCCTCCACTTTTTCACATCAAATAATCAAGCAGAGTATGAGGCCCTCATATTAGGTCTAAGGTTAGCCTTAGAGATGGAAACACTCAGTCTCGTGACCTACAGTGATTCTCAGCTAGTGGTCAATCCGATAAGGGAAGATTTTGAAGCCAAAGAAGAAAGGATGTAGGAATACCTCTCGGTGGTCCAAGCCCTCCTCCTAAGGTTTGCATGCTTCGAGATCCACCATGTACCTTGAGAAGAGAATGTCATGGATGATGCTCTCGCCAAGTTTGCCTCTGCCAATATACTTATGGGACCGACGTTGACAGGTCACCACTTTGAGCCAGCACCTCTAAGCTAGAGGAGGTCGAGGTTTACTGTGCATCATCAGATTCTAATTGGATGACTCTTATCAGAGGCTACCTAGAGGAGGGCACTCTTCCAAATAACCCAGTGGAAGCCAGAAAGTTGAGGATGAGGGCATCTAGGTATGTTATATTACAAAACACCCTTTACAAAAAGAGTCATTTTCTCTTACTACTCCGTTGTCTCACCCCAAAAGAGGCAGACTATGCCATGAGGGAGATCCATGAGGGGATATGTGAGAACCACTCAGGAGGACGTACATTGGCTCATAAGGCAGTCAGACAGGGATACTATTGGTCCACCATGATCAGAGACACCTGAGATTTTGTCAGGAGATGTGATAAGTGCCAGCGTTTTGCGACTGTGCCCAGACAGCCGCCCGAGGAACTCACCGCAATTCAGAGCCCGTGGCCCTTCTCCATGTGGGGGATTGACATTCTAGGTCCCCTCCCTGTGAGTCGAGGTCAGTACAAGTTCGTAGTCATAGCTATCGATTACTTCACAAAATGGACAGAAGCTGAAGCCTTAGCCAGAATCATAGACCAGAAGATAAAAGACTTCATATGGAGGAGTCTAGTCTGCCGCTTCGGGGTACCTCATGCCATCGTGAGCGACAACGCCAAGCAGTTTGATAACAAACTCCTCAACACTTTCTGTGCGAACCTCCAGATTAAGCAACCCCACTCTAGCCCCGTCCATCCACAGGCGAACGGGCAAGCGGAGGGCACTGTCAGGACCATACTCCATAACTTGAAAGCTAGATTGGAGACTACAAAAGGGAAATGGGTAGACGAACACCTAGGAGTACTATGGGCATATCGGACCACACCAAGAGGTCCTACGGGCGAGACTCCATTCTCTCTAGCCTATGGAACAGAGGTAGTGATACCCGTTGAAATCGGGGTATACTCCCTTAGGGTCCAGAACCATGACCCTACCAGTAATGAAGAAGGTCTCCGTATCAACTTCGACTTGGTGGAGGAGGAGAGAGAGATAGCCATGCTTAGGAATGGAGAGTACAAACGTCACATGACCAAGTGCTACAATTCGAGGGTGAAACCTCGTGCCTTCTTACCTGTGGACCTGGTCCTCAAGAAGGTCATCCTTTCCACCAAAGACTCCCGGGAATGGAAATTAGGACCCAACTAGGAAGGACACTACACAGTCACCGAGATAGGAAGGCCAGGTACCTACAAAATTCAAAACTTTGAAGGAAGGGTCCTAGGCCACCCATGGAATGCACAACACTTAAAGAAATACTACCAGTAGCTGGGGGCAGTTAATCATGAGTTGGTGACCACTGTCTAGGTTATTTTGTTAGTCAATTTTCTATGTTAGTCTTTTTCCTTCAAATATTTACTTTGAGTTACAAAATAAAATTGTTCAATATGTTTCTCAAAAAAAGTTGTATTCCATTCAAAAAAATCTTTACAAAGGTGATATGTCATCCAACACACATGAACTCTTGACAAAAGATGGACATAGTGTGTCAACAGAACAAAGGACACAAAGACAACACAATCCTAGTGACCCTCACTGCCTCCACTCACATAGTCATCATCAGACTCAAGAGCCTCAGAAACCTTAAGGTCAGAAAGATCACAATAAGGGAATGCTATAGTGGCCTTCCTCCTAAGCTCCTCGTAGCCGTCAATGAAGGCACTAGCCCTGGACCTCTCAGCAACATCCCTCTGAGCCTCTGCCCTGGTAGCTCTCTCAAGTGCTGCACAAAAAGGTCAGCCTCAAGTTGAGCAGTCTTCCCTTGTGCCTGCCTCAACTCTTCAACGGCATATATAAAAAAAGAAGAAAGAAAAAAAAAATTCTATCATTTTGCCGGGGTTATCCTAAAAGCTCGATTTTAGAGAGATAGGAGCATTTTTTGGGAAAATTTGTTGGTCAAATTGCCTGTTTGCCAGTCGTAGAGCTCAAAAAAATGCCCGAAATTAAAAAAAAATTCGCCTCAAACGGACTCTTGTGCGCAAAGTTATGACTGTCCGAAGATTTGTCGTAGTTCCGACACTCTAACAGCCCCTCTCGCCACTTGGGCGGCTGCCTCATGGCCGTGGGCGCTCACCTCAGCCACAGGGGCGCCTACCCCATTGCCTCGGGCCCCTAAGAAGCCTTGCCTACCACTACACTTATCAGTGAGTTCGACAAGTCCACAAGGACCGAAGGAACACCGCAAGGGAGCAAGAGGATTCCTACCCGAAAGGTTACACATGCCCTCAACCCCTCCTCTAGCAAGAATTAGAGGCTTAGGACATGGGGGACAAATGACGAGCCCAAATTTAGCTGGGCCGAGCCCAATCAAGATAAACCGAGAAAGTCCAAGGTAAAGTCCAATCAAAGTCCACCAATTGAAGAAAGTTCAAATCGAGACTGGTTCGACCTATGGATAAGGAAGGCATCAAGGGGAAGACATCAAGGGAAAGACATCAAGAGGAGGACACCAAGCCAGCCCAAGACCCCCTTGGGCGCCGCCCAGGCTAGCACCCTTGGGTGCCGCCCAAGGCAGCCGCCTGGGTTGGCCCCTTGGGCTGGCCCCTCCGAGCACCTCCTCCTCCTTCTTGCTTCGGCCTCTTGACTCTAATATGAGTCCAAGCCCACTCCAATGCAAGTCCAAGCTCAATACGACGATCGAATCTAAGGTCAAACGAGGAGTCTTCCTCCGAATGAATAGAAGCACGAGGGAGAGAAAGACGGGATATGGAGATCTCCTACCTAAGTCATACTTACCAAAATAGCAGAGCTCCTCTTATTCATGGCACCACCTCACCGTCTTAAACCTAGCCCATATAATGTAAGCCCCTCTCCACATGGAGAGGCAGGATCTTAATCCCATCCACACACACCTCTCTCTCCTTCTCCCTCTCTCTAAGCATTGTAAACTCTTCGGAACACCCAAATTCATCAATAAAGATCGCTGGCCACCGTTGTCATTTGAGAAAGTGGACGTAGGTCATCTGAGACCGAACCACTATAAATCCCTAAGTCGACTATTTATTTTTTGTTCTCTATCAATTGCTTGGTTATTGCTCTTTGATTGCGACCGTACGAATACTTAACTGTTGACCTCGCACAAGGACGATTTTGTGCATCATCAGAATTAAAGACGCAATGAGCTAATTCACACAGACCTCAGCCATTTTGAAGTGGAATATATGTAACAGGAGAAACGCAGCCAAATCCTGGCTCAAAAGCAACTCCAGTATGGGAAAAGGCACGTCCCGTGCACTTCTAATGTCCTATGTAGAGATGCAGTGGAAACTAACCTAACCATTTGATCCTGTTTGTAAAAGCCACCATTGCAAGGCAACACCTGCTGCTTTCATCGCAGAGAAAAATGGTACCTCTGTTCTGTTGTTGTGGCCAATATCCTACCCATACCAGACAACATTCTTTGCTTTTGTTTTTTCATTTGATTCACCATAACAGGACCATCATTAATAGCTTCCCAGCTATACAAAGCCCTCATCCAGACCATGGTGACATGTTTCGATTAGTCAAAAAACAAAAATGTTTCAGAAATATTTTAGAAACGCAAGAAAACGACGCATTTTCATATAAACAAATGAAAACCTTCGAAATAAGTTGTAGTTACATTAGTAAGTTCTTGTTTCTGTTTTTGCTTTTGCTTTTTAACAACAACAAAAAAAAAACAACAAAATAAACCAAGAAGTAGCCAAAAATCTAATAGACAGTAAACTATTGTGGTTGGACCCATTAAATGTTCGTGTAAATTCAACTATGAGATCCGAAAAATGCAATATTAGACATGATTGATATTGAATCATCTTTCATACAAAAACTTAGAACATTCATTCATGCCATAGCGTAACAATATTAATGTAAAGATTGGATTTTTTATAAACTTCTTTTTGGTTTCCAACGGGGAGTATCCTATTGCATAGAGGAGTTTGAGTTGGGTCTACAATTATGTTTTGTATTCATTTCTTTAGAATTTTATGCAACTATAGGAAAAAAAGTAGCATATTGAGCATTTCAAAAGAAAATAACGTTTCAAGTTTTTCATTAAAAATGCTACATCATGTAAAAACTCTCCTTATATTTCATTTCTTACTCATCAAATACCAAAACGTTTCCTATGTTTTGCATGAAACAAAAAGAAATTTAAGACCATGATCCAGACTTATGACAAATGTTGTCATACACAAGCTCGCTGCCAAATAAAACACATGAACGAGAAAGCAATGAGCATATAACGGCACTCACTTGGGTAAATTTGTGACTCATCCATTAGCACAACAAAATAAAGATTAAATTTGTATTGTTTTCATATTGATTTTAAAGAATTTATTTTTCCTGATTTGTTTTAAATTCTCTTTTCATGAATGGGTGGCTGGGTTCCATAGTGATGATGGCTTGGAGTGGGCTTGGTGGTTGTTTGGGGCAGATTATACAATGGTAGAGAAGGTTCACGGTGTGTGTTCATATCATGGTGGTGTAGCTTCGTGTAGCAATATAACTTCCCGGTGTGGCTGTGCTTGTGGGTACTACGAGGCGGGTGGTGTTATGGTGGATCAATAGATGGATGCTTTGGTTACTAACATTTGGTTGAAGGGGGTCCTGTTGTGATAAGCCCTAACCTCAAGCCTCAAGGGATCCACATATAACTGTGGTTGGTTTTTCTCGGGTTGCGTGTTGAGGATCTCATCCCAGGCTCGCACGGCTATGGGTTCGTTTGGCACCGAGCAGGTCAAGCACCTTGTGTGCTGTAGTGTACTTTGCTTCCATTTGATTCATGAAGCCCGTTGTGTATTCAGGTGTCTGCATCTAGGAAGCCCTTCAACTAAACCAAGGATTGAAATTTCGTTTCGAAGTACCGTTTCGGTCAGTTAAAAAACGGAAACGTTTCGAAAACGCAATGAAAACGGAAAAGAAATATGAAAATGCGTGGAAACACAAATATAATCCATTAATCTATAAAGATAAGCTAAATAATTGATTAATTCAACATATTTATTGGGTTAACATTCATTTATACAAGAATAAATTTAAATTTGAGAGAATAAAAGGCTTGACATGAGGCGAAAATCACTTAAATTAGTTTCAAATACTTAATTTTTATCAAATAAACACACTTTTATATAATATTAAAGTTTCATAATATACATGAAATGCTAATGAGTACATACTTACATGGCTACATCCATCCTCCTGTGGAGTGTCGAGCAGGTTCATAATGTGAATTATATTCTCTCCCAAACCTCTGATAGTCTGCAACACTACATCCAATTTGTTGGGGAACGAATGCATCAGTCATTGGCAAACCTTCATCTTGTCTATATGAGGAGGATGTCTGGAAGTCATAGCCAGATCCATAACTATATGTTGAGGATCCGTATCCGTATCCTCGTGTGTCATACCCCGATCCATAATCATAGGAGGGAATGCAATGCCCAGAACCATAACCATATGAAGACGATGAACCATAATTATGGTGTTCACTTTCACTTCCACTTCCACTTATACTCATAGTAGAAAAACCATCATTAATCATATCAGTTCCATACCTAATAGCACCCATACCATGTGAAGTGATCGGATTTCGAGTACGCTCTTGTTGATGGTCTCGAGTTGATTTTGAGCGTCGTTCATATTGAAGCATTCGTCGAGAGCCATGATCTTCATCTTGTGTAACATGTGTAAATCCTTCCTCTACAGTGAATACAATTTCATGTGGACTTTGGCTCCCCGTACCTCCATCACCACCATCTCCATGGCTATCACCACCTCCGCTGTCACCATCTCCACCACCACCACCACCACTACCACTATCTTCATCATCATCTTCACCACCATCATCATTGCTACCATCACCATTATGATCATCCTCAGTACTACTAGTGACAATGACAGGTTGCTTACGTCGTCCTGGTAGACCTCTTATTAGTCTGTCGAACTCTTCATCATCCATTGTTTTACTTGATCTTTCTCTACTTATTTTGGATCTTGATTTTCGTGGTGGCACAACACCTTGACTTAGGTCTACTTCTACATCGTCATCGAAAAAATGATTTGTCCACGTTGCTAGGAAAGTGTTTGGTCTTGTTGGTTGCCCATCATCATCAAGTTCATCTAAAAGTGCATCACCAAGATCATCTAACCACTCCGAAATACCTTCATCTTCCTCAAAAACAGTGGTTAAGTCTATAGGTCTGAATTCATACCCTTTTTTGTCTTTCATAAGGTGTTTTAACTTTAACCTCATGTTATATTGTGCAAACACCAGTCTTTCTAACTTTTGATAATTGAGTCGATTCCGCACTTTAGTATGAATGAGAGCAAATGTGCTCCAGTTTCTCTCACAACCACTAGATGAGGTTGTTTGCGACAATATTCTCATAGCAATCTTTCTCAAATTTGGAGCATCAGTACCATACATAAACCACCATTCAGCTGTTAATAATAAGAAATATATTAAAACCTTAAAAAAATATAAATAGAAAATCATGAGAACAAAATATAAGTGTGTAAATAATCTACTTAATTACCTGGA
>CM042193.1:158445-181795 GCA_023539305.1 Ilex asprella
TACATCATACGGTTTCAAATTTATTCATCCAACGGTTAAAAAATTATAATTTTTTCTCCCAACAGGTCAACAATTACTCTTGATCTTGGAATACATGATTTTCTCTAACATAATAATTAAATTGATCAAATTTTTCATTAATATCATCTATATAGTGTAACATTTTGAATTTGTATAAGACACAATGAGATTAAAAAAAACTCATCAATTTAAGATGAAAACAAAATAAGGACGCTGTTTAACACATTTATATTGAATATAATTAATTTTAATTTTATTTATTTATTTAATTAATTATATCAAACTAACATGTCTTACACATATCTTGAATCAAAAGTTCAAGATTAATTTTTTTTATCGCTTAAGAAAACTCAACGCTAATATATTCTTATAAATTAATAATTTTGTAATAGCTTGTACTAATTACAAAATAAAAAAAATTATAAATGATATTTGTAAATAATTTTTTGATATAAAACATTTTAACGATATGCTATTTGATAAATTAAATTTTCAGTTTCTATTAGATTTAACTGGATTTTAATTACATGTATATAAATTAATATGTTTTTAAGTCAGTTTGTAATATAAAATAAAGCGGCTTCAATAAATCAATTCTACGGTTTCAAATTCACTCATTAATCGGTCAAGAAATTATAATTTTTGTCCTTAATATTTTTTCCTAAAAAATTAACGATTATGACTTATCTTGGAACACATCCTACAGTCTTAAATTCATTTATCAAATGATCAAGAAATTATAATTTTTTTCCTTAATATTTTTCCTTCCAATAAGTCAACGATTACGACTGATCTTGAAACACAAGATTTTTTCTGACATAATTAAATTGGTCAAATTTATCATTAATATCATATGTATAGTATAACATTTTAAATTTGTATAAGACACAATGATAGTATTTTAATTAAAAAAATCTCATAACTTTAAGATTTAAAAAAAAAAGAATTTTATCTATTATACTTAAAAACAGACTCCAACACTATCAATCTAATTGTCACAATACATTAAATCTTTAAATTATGTCTCAATAGCATTGGTGAAAAGAAATTAATTGAGTCAAATAAGTTGGGTATTAGAACAAAAAAATAAAATCAAAAAGTCCATACCAAATCTTTTAAAATTAGAAAATTAAACTTGATTCTTTAAAATATTAGTATGATTTGTTGAAATCTCATTTGGTTAAAAAATTATGGAATATATAGCAAAAAATGACTAAAATGTGAAATTTGTAAGAAGATTAAAAATTATAGAATATTACTTCTATTTGTGTCAAATAAATTATAGAATTTGATTCTTAATGTATAGATGTTATCATATTAATTTTTTTCAAATAAACCCCTTTTATGTTTAATAAATTTTTAAGTATCAAATTCGATATAAAAATATATTACATTATTTTTATCTATTATACTTAAAGTGTATTCACCCTATATCATATTTTTACTCCGCCACTGTTATAAGAGATCTTCACTCCTCATTTTTCCAAATTAATCAGTTGGTTTACGTTGCACTGTGACTTCAGGCACGGGTTATCCCCTAGTTCTATTTAAATCGGATCAGCGTGTTCTTTGTTAGAAGAGAAAGTTTGTTTCTTGGTGGACTGTTAATCTACGGAGTTAAAAATCAGTCCTTCACCCTTTTGGTTTCTAAATCCTTCACATACTTCCACCGACTTGGAGATTTTATTCACATACTTCCACCGGTTTTTTCTGTTGTTGAATGGGAGTTAATTTTCCGAGAAAATCGTGGCCATGGGAAAGTCGTTCAAGGATTCTCTTGAAGCTCTCGAAGCTGATATTCAACTTGCCAATACTCTGAATGTTGTTGTAAAGCTTTATTATCCTTACTTTTTTTTTTATTTCCAGTACTTTCTAAATCTACCTCTTTGTCTCTGATTTTTCTTTCCTCTGTTTTTTTTTTTTTTTTAATCTCTGATCGAAAGTTGTTGTGAAGCTTTGTCATTAATTTTTTTGTGCTTTGTTTGACTCAGAATCATGAGAAATCTTTTGGGGAGCTCTTATTCTATGCTGTTTTAAATTCCATAATATTTGTATATGCATTAATTCATGTGATTAGGGGGTATAAACGCCTGACAAACCTAAATGAAAAAAACTGTTAGCCAGGGTTTTTTGGATATATCAACAAAAAATGTTGATGTGAAAGAGAATACTACAAAGGTATCGTCGGAAAACAAGTAGTTAAGATCATGTGTCTTTTTCCAATTTATGATTTGGATACATATTTTGAGGCCTTAATTTGTATTTGATTTATTTATGAGTGTGTGGATGACTTGAGTATTTGAGTATTTTCAGGCTTATGATCCTGTTATCCTTTTATGGTGAGATCTATCTGCTTATTGAGACCAAATAAAACTTCTAAGTAAGGTGGTTTTTCATAACCAAGTTCAACACTTAAAAATGAAGATATTTAGTACTTTTCAATTAAGTGTGTTTAGTAACCAAAATTTACGCCATTTAATTTAAAATTTTAAACACCTTTTAAAAATAAACTAAAATTTGAAGTAATAAATCACATAGTTATCACTTGAGACTAAAAATGTAAGAAAAAAAAACTGCTCATAATGGACAAGTTTACTCTCAAATAATTTGATTTTAACCCAACTTTTTAACACTCATCATCCTACCACTGCCACCACCACCCCTCCGTTGCCACCAATACCCACCACCACCTGCCACCAGCGCTACCACTCTATTACCACGACTCACTTTTTGCCCCACCACCACTCCACTATATCCGCCACCACCCTAATGTCACCACCATTATCACTACCACTATAACTGTCACTCGACCATCATTATAACTGTCACCCACTTTTAAGATAAACTCTTCATATATTAATTGGGATAATTTTGGGATTATACCAAAATAGTTATTATTTGGGAGATGATTCATCAATTTAGAGATGTTTTTGGTTCTATAAACTTGCTCTCATTGTGTGGATGGGCTCATTAGATCTCGGTTTGGTTTCATTGTTTAAATGGGTGCAGTTTAATTGTTTAAAATAAGAAGCCTTTCCAAGATACCTCTTTTTTTTTTGTGTTTTATATAACACAACCATTGTTTGATGAACATTTGAGCAAGAAAACTCTAATTTTATGACTTTATTGTTTGAGTTTTTTACTGATTGTTGTGAATTTGGTGTTTTTTTTATTGAATTTTTGGTGAATTTCGTGTTATCGATGTAATTTGTGCGTTGCTTTAACGATTTTTACATTCGACCTGGTTTTATAGGACAACTTAAGTTAGATTAATTTGAGTTTCATGTTGTTTATCTATGATTTCATTTCTATCAAGGGACACTTAGTCAAGGATGAAAGGGTTGTCATAACAACATGGGTTTAACTCTGTTATAAGCTTTTGTAGATTTATCTTCAACACTATCATGTGGCAGTTGACGTTCAACTTTTGTTAATAGACTTTTATGCCATGTATAACTGATTTATGCCAAGCAATACATTTTAGGGAAAAAACAATAGTATAAATCTATAAGATATTATAAATGTTTAAATTTAATAGTTTCTTAGTGCGGTTTGTTATCAAAGGTCCATTCTTTGGTTTGTGTATATTTGGGCGCTCACATATTTTGGTAATTTTTATATTTCAAATATTTTCATGTATACATTGAAGGATACTTGGTGTAAGCTATAAAGAAGACGAAGTTGTTTCTCTATTTGTGCATATGTGTATTTTTTGTGTTCCGTCTTTTATAAAGTTAATTAATTATACATGGTTATGATGATTTTTGTGTATGGAATGATGGTTGTTTTGGTACTTGGGTATGTATTGATGATTATGGTGATATGATATATTATAATGATTGTTATTGATGATTGTAAGTTTTGTAGACAGGTTTAGATTTTTTTGGACTTTTATTTTTCTGGACTTGATGTTTTGGTGGTTGGATATGTGTTGATGATTGGGTATGTATTAATGATTGTTATGTCTGATTGTAAGTTCTATAGACAGGTTGTTTTAGGTTGCAAAGAGTCTTTAGGTAATATTGTTAATCTTTATCAAAGAGAAAAGTATTCATTGAATAGTCAATCAGGTCTGTATTACAACGAATTTATACTAGGGCAAAGCATAGTAATATGAATGACTAATCTACCCCTAATGCTAATATACTACTAATATACTAGACTACTTTAACATCCCCCTCAAACTCATGATGTAATAGCATCCAACATCAAGAGTTTGTCAAGGAGAAAACGAAAACGTGCAATAGTGTGAAATTTAGTGAAGAAATCTGCCAATTGCATAGTTGAGGGAAGATATGGGAGAAAGATCGTGCCCAGCTGAAAAAGATGGCGTACAAAGTGACAATCAATCTCTATATGTTTGGTGCGCTCATGAAACACCGAATTGTGAGCAATCTAGATCGCACTGGTGTTATCACAATACATAGGAGTAGGAATGGTCAAGGAAATGCCAAGATCAAAAAGCAATCAACGCAACCAAACTATCTCTGTTGTGGTAGATGCCATAGCACGATACTCAGCTTCGGCAGAAGAGCGATCTACAACAGTTTGTTTCTTGCTTTTCCAGGAAATAAGAGAATCACCAAGAAAAATACAAAAACCAGTGGTGGATTTGCGATACATAGAGTTACCAGCCCAATCTGCATCAGAATAAGCACGAAGCTCCAGAGACGAAGAAGAGAAAAATAATAAACTCTAATGTACCGTACCCCGTAGATATTGAAGAATCCGAATAACAGACCAGTGAAGTGTGGTAGGAACAACAACAAACTGACTAACCACATGAACCGCATAAGCAATATTTGGACGAGTAACAATAAGATACACCAAGCTCCCAACAATAGTACGATATAAGATAGGATCAAGCAGGAGAGAACCATCAGAGAAAGTATAACGAACATTAAGCTCCAAGGGTGTGTCAACAGTTCAAGTATCTGATGAGCAAGCGCGCTAAATAACATCTGAGGCATATTTTGACTGAGAAAGAAGATAACCCTTGGGAGAGGAAGCAACCTCAATCCCTAAGAAATATCGAAGTGGACCTAAATCTTTCATCTCAAAATGATCCTATAATTGAGTTTTCAACAACTGAATTCTAACATTGTCATCACCTGTAATAATCATGTCATCCACATAAAGTAATAGAAGTATAAAACCAGAAGAAGTAGATCGAAGGAAGAGAGCAGAATCATGATCACTACCACAGAAGCCCAAGTCACATATGACTGAAGAAAATTTTGCAAACCATGCCCTCGGGGCCTGTTTAAGACCATATAATCTTATGAAGTTTGCACACATGACCAGGACTACAAGGCAGCCCAGAAGGAGGAGTCATATATACCTCTTCAGACAAATCACCATGAAGAAAATCATTTTTCACATCCATCTAGGATAGATTCCACTGACGAACAGCTGCCACAACAATTACTATGCGAATCGTGGTCATCTTAGCCGCTGGAGCAAAGGTCTCATCATAGTCAAGTCCATACTCTTGACCAAAACCCTTGGCCACCAATCTAGCCTTGTACCTTTCCACAGAACCATCAGATTGGGTTTTGATTTTATAAACCCACTTACAACTAATGGGGCGTTTACCAGTAGGTAAGGCACCAACTCCCACGCTCGAGTCTTATGTAGCGCAGAAAGCTCCTCATCCATAGCCTGTTGCCAAAGAGGATCAAGTATAGCCTCCTTATAGGAGGTTGGTTCAGACAGAGAATGTATAGAAGTCAGAAAAGAACAAAAAGCAGAGAAATAGCAAGAGTTGGACCAACCAAACCTGTCAGGACACTTCTGAGTGCGCTGAGGGTAATGGGGAGTGTGATCCACAGTGTCAGAAATTGATTGGGAGCCAAGAGGTGCAGACGAAGGCACAACGTCCGTGGAAGAGACAGTGAGAGCCCTGCGAACATAAGTATGCACAATCGGGGGACGGATAATAGACAAATCAAGCAAAGAAGGAGAAGAAAATGAGGGAAGATCAGACACAGTCATATCACCAACATAGGAATCAGGAGAAACATTAAAGGGAAAGGGATCAAGATAGATAAGATCAAATTTATGCAACGACGAAGAACTACATGGAATAGAGAAAAAAGGAATATGCTCCATAAAAACAACATGACGAGAAACATAGAGTTTCTATGTACTAGGATCATAACACCGAAATTCCTTTTGTCCCTCACCATAGCCAAGAAAAACACATAAGGCTGAACGAGCCGAGAGTTTTG
Source organism: Ilex asprella (assembly GCA_023539305.1). Taxonomy (NCBI): domain Eukaryota; kingdom Viridiplantae; phylum Streptophyta; class Magnoliopsida; order Aquifoliales; family Aquifoliaceae; genus Ilex; species Ilex asprella. The sequence continues at coordinate 164,697 of CM042193.1, forward strand.
TACGATTAACACTAGGCAGCAGAACAAAACATGTACATCCAAACACACGTAAGGAGAAATAGTCAGGTGACTTACCATATAGCTTTTCAAAAGGTGAGACACCAGAATTAAGAATTGTGGGAATGCAATTAATCAGATGAACTGATGTAAGAACTGCTTCTCCCCAAAAAGAGCTAGGGACACTGGATGACAACATAGAACGAGCTGTCTCAATAATGTGACGATGTTTTCGTTCTGCCACTTCATTCTGAGCCGGTGTGTCAGTACAAGAAGACTGAAAAATAGTACCATCAGATTTCAACAAATCACGAAAAAGACTGAAAGAATATTCTCCACCTTGATCACGGCGAAAATATTTGATGATAAAAGAATATTGAGTACGTACCATAGCACAAAAAGTAGAGAAAATAGAAAAGAACTCAGATCTACGTGTCATTAGATATACCCAACAATATCTGGTATGATCATCAATAAAAGAAACAATATCTAGACCCCCCTTTAGTAGCAATAGGAGCTGGTCCCCAAATATCAGAATGTACAAGATCAAAAGGTACAAGGGAATGATAATTACTTTTATTGAAAGGTAATGCAGTAAATTAAGCCACCTTGCAGCCACTACAATCTGAAATATCATGACACTCTAAACTACCCAAACTACAAGTAGAAGCTAAAAATTTTAAACGAGAATGACAACATGACCTAAACGAGAATGCCATAAATAAAAACTAAACGATTTTGGACTCAATTGAAAAGAAGATAAATCGATAGTAGTTGCCACAACTTCAAGGACATGAAGCTCATCCAACACATATAGTCCTCCATTTCTATGGTCTGTCCCAATCAGCTTCTTGGACCGTGGATCCTGCACAACACAACCAGTAGAAGAAAAATGAACTAAGAATCCCGAATCAAACAACTGACTAACAGATATTAAGTTTAAAATAAGTTGAGGAATATAGTAAACATCAGGAAGTGTAAGATGGGAAGACACAATAGTTCCAACACCAGCCTAAGACGTTTGGGTGCCATTGGCTGCAAGAACAGATATAGAGGGAGGAGAAACAATAAAAACAAATAAAGAAGAATTACTAGTCATATGATGAGTGGCTCCTGAGTCAAAGGCCCAAGCAGTTCGAGGGATACCTGAAGGTCCTGTAGTAAATGAACCTGTGGAAGGAGAAACTGATAGGGCACCTGGTTGAAGAAGAGAAAGAAGCTTCTGCAACTGATCAGCTATCAGAATCATGCTGGGAGCTGATAGAAGTATCTCATCCACTGGTGAAGTAGTTGCGGCTGTATGACGATCTTTGGGCCTAAATGGCTGCTATAAGGCCCCTTTGGCATTCTTGTTCACCAATTTAGGACATTGAGCCTTCTAGTAACCCTTCTCACGACAAAAACTACACTCATCTGAAGTAGCTCGACCCCGATATTTAGTCTGTGAATGAGGAGTCCCTCTGGGTGGTACATCCAATACAGTCTGATTAGGCAATGGAAAGAGTCCCTTTCCAGAAAGAGTCTTAAGACGAACTTCTTCAGCCAGAAGCTCATTCACTACTGCATCGACTGTAGGAAGTGGGAGACGATGGAGAATAGAACCACGAAGGCCCTCAGAGTCATCTCTGAGTGCTATCAAAAACTGTACCAATCTCTGTTCCTCGCTAAAAGTACGATATACCATATGAGTGCTCAATTCAACAGGCTCAGCAAGTGCTAGCTGATCCCAAAATCCAGTCATAACCGAGTAGAACTCCTGTATGGTCTTATCACCCTAACGTGCAGCTCGAATTTCATGCTCAAGCTGATATCTCTTAGCAAAATTGGACTGAACAAATAACGTAGCTAAATAATCCCAAATTTGTTTGGTTGTGTCAAACTTAGCCAAATGCACACCAATGGTCTGATCAACTGAATTGTTAATCCAAGTGATAATTTTAGCATTGTTGACTTCCCAGGTATTCTTTAATTCAACATATTTCTCGACCTTCGAATTTGTTGAAGCTTGCAAATCACCACTAACATAACTCCACATCTCTTTATCTAACAAAAAATTCTTCATAACATAAAACCAATATATATATAATTTTCACCATTTAATCTGATACTAATAGCTTGAAGAGAATCAGAATGTCCACTTGCAATAATGTTAACACGAAGTCTCAGTAAAACAGCAGGTCTCAGCAAAATAATATCCCAAGTAAAGCAAAAATCAACAATAAACCTGACAACCCAGCAACAAAAGTCAACAACCCAACAACAAAATCAATACCGATTGCTACCAACAACACCCAACAACATCAAGCACCCCAGCAACACCAGTCGACCACAAGAACCAAAAGCAAGAGCCGATCACAGTAGAAACACAACACCAGTTGACCACAAGAAACAAAAGCAAGAGCCGATCACAGTAGAAGCAAGAAACAGTCAGCCGATCACAAGCAATCCACAACACAGACCAAAATCAGACCAGAGGGCAAGCAAGAAATCAGAGGACAGTCGGTAGAAGCAAGAAACCAAAAAAAAAAACAGAGGCAGTCGGTGCACTGTATGGAGTCGGCGCACTGTGTAGACAAGGACAGAAAACTTACCAAATGAACTCCAAGCAAGGGAGGGAGCACACCAACGAGAAACCCATGAAGAATCGACCAAGACAGTGGTTCTGTTTGCGGACAATCGATTCACGTTGGGTTCACCAAATCATCTGTTCACGTTGCGGACAATCGACAATCGACGGGTTCATCTGGACTTCCCTTTCTTCTAAACTTTGATCATGATTTATTATTTGAGGTTAAGATTAATGCTCTGATACCATGTTAATCTTTATCAAAGAGAAAAGTATTCATTGAATAGTCAATCAGGTCTGTATTACAACGAATTTATACTAGGGCAAAGCATAGTAATATGAATGACTAATCTACCCCTAATGCTAATATACTACTAATATACTAGACTACTCTAACATAATATTTTTTGAGTTTTAATCTAATTTTCCGTTACGTCGTGCCTTCAAGCACGGGCAATTACTAGTTCCCCACTATTACACAGTTGCATACCTCAGCCCTAATTTTCAGCTGAGAACGTAATTCTCATATACTTCCTTCCTAAATCTCTAAAAGGTCACCAGACACCATAAGAACTGGATTCTAATGCCGTGTTATGAGCAGAAGTGAGGAGCTCGGTACAAGCTTGGTAGTTATTTGACAGCAGAGTCCTAGCAAGTGGCAATGCCACTTGTCACTTTGGGCATGCAACCTACCTGTAAGGATGCTTCAGCCTCCATAGAAAGCCTACGTGACCCCACTGGTTTGGTCATTCGTGGAGTCACCTCTTGGTTCCTGGAACTGGGTTACCTGGCAAGACCTATTGCAAGAGCTGGAGCTGATCTGAATGTGCAAGTTGTAGTTTCAAATTTTCGTTGGTCCAAACTGCCTCCAGAGCATCTATGTATGTTCACATATGGTATACTTGCCAAATAGTATTGCTTTGGCTAAAGATCTCACATATGCATATAATTTGTTCTCATACTAACATATGTCAACCTTTTTCTGCTACTTCAAATTAAAAGAAATGTACAAATACCGAGAAAAGAGAAAAATAAATAGTTGGAGTCTCTGATATTTTGGGTAAGAGATTTCAAGGGATAGAGAAAAAGATATTTCATTCCTCAGTACCCGCATGAAACATACAGATACGAAAACACATAAAAGTAATAGGCATACCGGGGTTGAATAGTGTGATCGGATTTCCAATATGCAGCTTTGTATGACATAAGCATTTATGCAATGTCCACCCACATTATAAGCTGCCTGGAAGATGAGTTTGTACACGCTACAATCATATTTTGTGATTAAAACATTCTAATGGTTTCTGGAAACAAGTTTATATACATGTTTTTACCTTCAGTATGGAGGTTCTCCTGACATAATTGTGAGTTCCATATGCTAGATATGCCTGTAACAGAAATCTCTTAAGGCATGTACAATCCAATGTTCACCAAAAGGGACAGCAAAGAATAGTTAGATAAAAAGAAGCCTTTACTCAGTGTTGGCCCTGCTTGTGTGTGATGCAATAAAAATGATATTTCACACACCCTGCAGTGCATTATTTGCACAAAATAGCAGTCCTTCGATTACACCCTTCACAGCCCAGGGCTTTACTATTGCCCTAATGAATATAGGCCCCTCAACACTACTATGATCCCATGAACAATAGCACCTATAATGTAGGTACCATAGAGTAGAAGGCCCAAGTAGTTGCGATCTGAGGCTTAGTTGACTAAAGGTGAACATACGCAAAATAGGCCCCTTGGTCGACCTTTAACATATGCATAATGCAAAGACCTTTGCATTAGGCATTACTACTTGGCTAATAAGGAATAAGGAAACACAAGTTTTGAATGCATACATGCATCACCAAGGCATTGTGAATGTTGATCCAGAACGCAAGCTTCTCTTCACGTTTCATCTTCCTTGGGTCAATTTTCTCCAGACCTTTGACCAATATTCTACACAAATTTGAAATTAAGACAATGAAAAATTCTAGAAAGATGCAGTATTCTTTGTCTAGAAAACACGTGATGCAGTTTTTTTTACAACATTTAAGTTTTCTGTCTTTTTCCGACATCCGACAGACTGTTTGTCTCTTGTGCAGTTTTGGCCAGCCTAAATGAGCTGGATACAATTTTATACAGAGAAAGAACAAACGTACAAGTTTGGTTAAATTCAATGCTTCAAACAATAGATAGGGAAAAATACACATTCAAACTGTGTCGGCCCAATACTCGGTTTACCAAATAGCAATTATCTGTTTTCGTATTGAGCCTATATTCATAGGATGGGCAAAAGAAAGAAATATGTTTAAGAGTGCAGCATCTATTATCACAAGATAGCATTGCAGGTTGTATTATGTGGCTGGTTAAATAAGGATTACCTGCAATTTTGTAGCATTCTAGCAGCATAATTGAAACTATCATCATCTAAGCATATCTTCAGAACTTCTACAATTGCAGCATATGGTCCACTCTCTTTCAACCCTTGAAATTGACAATGGCCTGTAGATTTCTCATTGCAACGAGGACTCCAGATATCAGAACGATTTTGGGGAGACAATGTACATGAGGAAGACAAGGATGAAGAAGAAGAAACTGAAAACCCTGTACGAGTCAGAGTGGGGTTGGCAAGTTTGCAGTAAATGGAAGACATGCATCTGACAATGTCTTCAGAGAGTCTGTGAGGACTTTTAAGAGCATCATCAAAGCAAGAAGTGCCAAGGTGATCTGCGAGGCTACAATGGCCAGGATCAGCATTTTCCCTATCCTGCAATTGTTCATCAGAGGCATTTGTTTCAATCGGCTGAATGCTCTCAGGAAGTACAGAACCCAAATAGGCATTTAATTGTGGTAACAACACAATTAGATGAACATGCTAAAATATGTAGACGAGACTTCTGCAATTAACATATTTAGGTGGGGAGGCATTAACCCTTCTAGATGATGATTTTGTAGAAGCAGCATCACTCTGATCATCTGAACAAGTCAAAACTTGTGCGGGGAAAATTTGATTACAATGGTCAGCGCCGCCTTTCCACATGTTAGGTTCCATCTTGTGACATTGATGAGTATTTGTAGTTTGTAGAGGTGATCCTATCTTACAATGTAATTGGGTTCCATAGTTCTCCAATGTGTTAGGGAAATGCTGTTCCAAAGCTGTCCGGTAGAGTGAAAGAAGATAACGTTCCAAGTGCATTATTTCAACCTCGAGAGTGGCAATCTCCTTCATCAGCTCTGCAGAAGACTGCATTCCACAGCCAAAGGATTGGAAATAACGCAATCCAAAGTCCACCAAGCGAAAATAGAAAACAAAAAAATAATACCAGAAACAATGCTTCTTGCATATTGCCATATCTTTAGTATGTTTGCAGATCAGTAAATTATGTCACTCTCTATATATTAATCCAATTAGGCAATTACATGACAGAACATACAAATTGAGGCAGGTTGACTACACTATATTACTATTTGGATGACTTTGAAATCAGCAATCTAGCCTATAATTCAACTGGAGTAGAATCAAAAATCACTGAAAATTTTGGTCAATTATTTGATTTTAACTTCACAAGATGCAATATAAATGTTTTTATCTAAACAACGATGGAATTAGAATCCTTTTAATGTAGTTTCACAAATTTTGAGCACAAGTCAGGTTCAAGCATTTATTTGAGTTATGTGGGTATTCAAAATTTGTAGTTGAAGTCCTTAGCAAATCTATAATCAAACCAATTGTGAGTTTGTCAAAGCTTTCAATAGCTGAATTGATCCCTTATTTAGATAAGAGTTAAGACCCAAACCAGCTGGAGTTAGATAGATAATTTATTTATCCGACTAAGACATTCATAATGATAATCAGTTAAAAAGAAGCATCCATCAAAAAACTTACTGAAGAATATCACAGTTAAAACTCCAAAACAAGAAAAAGGAGCAACATGTCTAAATGTGATCTCTGTTGGATCAAGACATGGAGGGAGCATTGAATTGTTCAAGAAAAAAGGCAGCCCAATGAACAAGGCTCTCTCCACTGTGGTGTCAAGGGAGTCAAACGTAAGCAATCTTCTCCCACATGGAGAAAGATTGGTTCCATGACTACCCCTGACAATTAGGACACTACGGAAAAAAACTTATTATTGCATCAAGACCTCTCGGATGCTTGGAACACCTTTGGAAGAAGGATTTTCTTTTTTCGGTCATGAAAAAGAAAATTACATAGATTGAAAAGGGGAAATAGAAAAAACGTGGGCATTGGATAAACCAGCCTATGCCTTCCCTTGCCTCCACCTGGATCATTTCCAGTAGGAGACTAGGTGGGTTGCTTGCCCATTGGAAAGAGAGAGAGCCTCTCTATGCTTGTGTCACTATCCAGTGGGCGATTTGATTGCCTACCCTCTTGACAGCTGTGAGCTTGGAATTGGGAAATTGCCCAGGGAAAGCAATGTCCTGTTGGATGACCTCGATTTGCTCGATGTTGGCTCCTCGTGATCCATCTAGGGAGTTGATCGGTTGCTTTAAGTCAGATTCCAAGATGATATCTTGGAAGCCCCAGAATACAGCAAGTCAGCAACCTGCATGCTCTTCTAGCAGCCTCTGCTTTCACAGCCAATGGAGACGATGCAAGCATAGTTTATGCTAAACCAGCAATCATAGCTCTAGTGTGGTCTCTGGCTATGACCCCATATGCACATTTCTTCGTTTTTACTAGGAAATAACCATCACACTTGATCTTAACCTTTCCTGGAGGAGGCTCCCATCTGACCAAGGGTTCCTGTGTACTCGGTCTATCCTTGTGCTGAGAGAAAGTTTCTGAGGATTGCTGATAGAGCTTGATTGATAGTTATACGGGGAATTGGGGTTTGTCTCTTATAGATGTATTCACGTATTGCCTTCTAGATGAACCATAGCAGCTGAGCTAATAGGCTTTGACCATCGCATTCTCCTTGGCCTATCTCTTCTGTGTCTGCTCCATAAACCAACCCTCAACACAAGTGATGCGAAATCTATCTATGGTTATCTGTAATGGAGAAATTTTCCATGTCTTTTGAACCCAAGGGCGCAGGTGGAATAAGTGCTCAGTGGTTTTTGCTTCCCCCCCCCCCAACCCCCCCGCGGGCGGGCGCATAGTGGGCACATTGGGGAGTTTGAGACTTTTCTCCTCCACAGGTTTTGTCTTGTTGCCAAAGAGTTGCCCCCAATCGTCATATGAACATTTGTATCTTTGGTGGAGCTTTTAGGTTCCTGTTGCTCCAAAATCTGTTGGGATTGACAGAAATGTCCCAAGTGACTGACAATTTTCAAGAAATTGTTTGGAATGGGTTCAAATGCCTTGTTTCAGGACTTCCTTGAATGAAAACAATGGATATTCTCATTGTTCAAAGGGGAAATTAAAACAGAGAACTAATAAAAGGCAATTCTTTTATTAATCCAATCGAAAAAACTTCGGTTACAAAAGACTGAATGAAACAGTCTTAATTACAACATTAACTGCTCCTAAACTAAGCCTAAAAACTACTCCTAATAATGCACAAATCGTGAGTTTTTTTACGGGTTTGAACATGTCTCCTCTTATTCACTGCATGCCCTTTTTACAGTCATCTTCATCGGCAGTTTCCTCTCTATCGACGGTTACCTAATGGTAACTCCCAATTAGTTACCTCATTCTTTTTTAAATGTGATTGTGACTGATCATCTATTGTCTTTCTTCAACTTCTACTACGTGACACTTTCTTAGCAAAACTGGAATGTCATGTGACAATATATTGAATATTCTCGAGATTTTGTTCAAAGCCCAAATAAATGAGGGGGACATTGTTTGGGCCTAAAATACAAAATCTCGAGAATATTCAATATATTGTCACATGACATTCCAGTTTTGCTAAGAAAGTGTCACGTAGTAGAAGTTGAAGAAAGACAATAGATGATCAGTCACAATCACATTTAAAAAAGAATGAGGTAACTAATTGGGAGTTACCATTAGGTAACCGTCGATAGAGAGGAAACTGCCGATGAAGATGACTGTAAAAAGGGCATGCAGTGAATAAGAGGAGACATGTTCAAACCCGTAAAAAAACTCACGATTTGTGCATTATTAGGAGTAGTTTTTAGGCTTAGTTTAGGAGCAGTTAATGTTGTAATTAAGACTATTTCATTCAGTTGTAACCGTTTAGTTTCTGAACACCTATTTAAAGGTTTGGCTACTACATTGTTCACTTTACCCTACCTTTATCATCTTTTCCTTACATCCAATGTTATTTCTTCCCCTATTTCTTATTTTTTCATTTCCACAAATGACATCTAAATGAAAGATGGATCAATCATCTTCCTCAGTTCTTTCATCAGATATACCTTCAATTCCTCATTTTTTTGCCAGTATTAGATATAGATATGCAATTCTAGACTCAGTAGATGACAATGTCTTGATTCCTTCTTAGGATTCTGGCTCAAATTTTGCATTAGGACTTGCTTTCAAATTTGGTATCTTGCTAGAGTTTTCTGAGTTCTATTCTGTTTCGAAAGGAAAATTCCTGACACTTCATCGACCTCACTTACGATGGAAATATTGGGGTCAAAGACTTGCTTGGGTTGATATAGACCAACAATGGATTGATTGGGTACAACAAATGGAAATGCATTTCTTTAACCAATGGACAAGGATCAAAATATCGTTTCGAAGTACCGTTTCGGTCAGCTAAAAAACGGAAACGGTTCGGAAATGTTTCGGAAACGCAATGGAAACGCAGAAAAAATATGAAAACACGTGGAAACATGTAGAAATACAAATGCAATCCATTTATTATAAAGATAAGCTAAATAATTGATTAATTTAACATATTTATTTGGTTAACATATATTTATATAAGAATAAATTTAAATTTGAGGGGAAAAAAGTTTGACATGAGGCGAAAATTATTTAAATTAGAATATTATCCAATTAATAATATAATTTTATTATAATAATAATTTACTAATTAATAATACTAAGTGTAACATATTATTATAATATTAATTTATTAATTTAAATTGTGTCTTCAAATTAATAAATAATATTATTTCATTAATATTAAAATTATTATGTACACAATGATTAAAACACATAAATAATTAGTTCTACATATTTAACAAATAAGTTATAATTAATAAAATGACTTGTAGTTATTTAATATGTACATTTAACAAATAATAATAACATAAAAGAATAATTATAAAAAGAAAAAAAATAATAAAGGTATCAAATTAAATTAATGGTAGTTATGTATAGTTAAAAGTAAAAAATTATAATGCAGTGGAGTATTAAATGTAATTGTTCATTACTTATATAGAAAAAAAAAAATATAAAAGGTAGCAGGTATTTCGACCTGTTTCGACCGAAACGGTGCTGTTTCGACCGAAACGGTGCTGTTTCGACCGAAACGGTCTGACACAGTGACGTTTCGACCGAAACTTTGGAATGTTGGGATTCAACCCATGTTTCGTGTCGGTGTGTTGAAATTCCGAAACGTTTCGGACGTGTCGACACGACATTTTGATCCTTGCCAATGGAGGCGTCAGAGGATCTATGAGCATATAAAACTCTCAACGAGTCCATTGTATATAAACCATTAGTTTCTAGTCATAGTCTTGTAATGTCATGCTTCTTCCTCTTATCATTATGTCTCCATCTATTCTTGACGTTGTACATAGGGTTCCCCCCTCATACGCGGAACACGTGGCTTTTCTCCTTCATTAGCTCTGCCTCTTTTTCCTTTATGTCCCTAATCTCAAGATTATTGGGGAATATTTTAACATTATTGTGCTCTTAGCTGACCAGAAAGTTTTGCCCTTAGCTCTCTCTCTTTTAAAAGCCCTTTTCAAAGGAGCTTTTACCAAAGTCGAAAGAGGAATTGATACAAATTATGGAGGTCATTTCTGGCTATTTTTGATTTGGCTATATGTCTATATTCCTGAAACTTAGGCTATCAAATATCTTCCTCACTCCAAATTCAGACTTATTAATTATGAAAATTTCTTCCTTATGGCAGTCTCCCCAACTCTAGACAAGAGTTTTGACTTTTACTTAAAGGCATTCTTTGATCTTGACTTTAATAGATGCTCCTCTCTTTTTTTACCTTTTTCCAAATGCCTCTACTCATCCTTACACCTTAAGAGCATTTGTTGACAGCTCTATCAGTCCTACTGATGAGCAAATTGATTACCTTCATACATTCTTGAGTAGTATTCTCATACCTCAATACTTTCATGCAAGCGGCACAATCCTTGATTCTAAATACTCATAATGTGGCTTTGGGAACTACTCTCCCAGTCAAATAGCCAAACAATTTGTCTTTACTCAGCGTGTCGCAGTAGCTTTTATGCACTCTTTAATCGATGAGCTTGCAACTCAAAGGCTCAAGCTCACAAACTATTATTTAGTCTATCAAATCTCTCTAGCCTATAATAAATCATTAAAGGCCTTTCATTTCAAATATCTTCATGGGAAACCGTCGTCTCTCTCTTTTTGGTGATCTGGTGGCAAAATGCTTCATTCTAATTTTTTAAGATGATCTAGACTTTGTTACCATAATTCACTAAACCCCTAGGGACTTATGATTTAGGTTCATCGATCCCAAATGCGGTGAGTTCACGATCCAAATCATCAAAATGTACGATATCAAATTGTAATACTAACTCTAAATCGATTCGTTTAGTAGCACAAATATAAATATATATTAATTGACTACGCGCATATAGATTTATAATTTTATATTATTTTAGATAATAGAAAATCGAGCATAGATATAAGATACATGATAACCTAGTGTTTAAGAATGTTCTATGATATATAATGTTGTATAATAGTAAAAACGACCTAGAAAAGAGTTCTAAAACAAATTATGACCTAGAACACCGTACCAATTAAGACTACTCCCATCGTACCGCTTATTTAAGAAAGTATCATATTGTGTACGTACTCATACCCGTTCCACATACTAAAGCGAGCCAAGATTCAAGTATCATTGGATCCAAAAAGCTACATATCCAAACTATGTTTTGCCAATCAAAAACCAAATGACTTATCTTTTTTCCCACCAAATTTACTTGGCAAACTTCTGGTAAGGTCATCCATGGTCAATCTTTTAGAGTTCACCATCTCAGTCGAAGTTCAGCTTGTAACAGATCCTCTTGAGGAACCTGCCATTAAAGATGCCCTTGAGGAACTTGTTCTCCTCCATTGTCTTTTTCCCCTTTTTCTTTCCTAAGTCATAAAGAGACCGCTCCAGCGAAAACCAACAAATATAGGGCAATCCCTACTAATTTTTCAAGCCTAAAATCAAGCAAAAAACTTATCATCTTGAACACTAAAGGGTGTTTCTCAAGAGGGTCCACTAATGGCTCAAACTATATTTTCCATACACAAATGGTTTAGAAAATCTTTTTCATTTAAAAACACCTAGGAGCCATACATGGATTAAACCATAATTTCATTTTAAGTCTAATCCTCATAAATCTATTAAACCAAGAGATCATCTTAGGTATCTAGATCATTACCTTTTTCCTAAGCTTGAAAGTGCAACCGAAGTGTAAATGATGTAGTTTTGACGCTTGATCTCCTACCTTCAATGATGCTTTCGGATCTTCAATTTTTATAGCATCATCACCATGAAATCAATTGAGATTTACAATAGACTCCATGAAATTAGTCAATTACAAACATATATCTAACAATCCTTATATGTGGTCCATTCCTTTCTGTTTTTTTAGCATAAGAATCTTGTTGCTCTGCCCGCGTTGGATGGTGGTGTCATGAAAGAAACTTGTGTTTTTATCCCTCCACTTGAGCCATTTTAGCCTTGACATTTTGCCCCAGCATTTCTACTCTCCATTGCAAGTCTTGCCCTAGCTTTGCCTTACAACCTCTGTACATGGGTCCTCATCTGGCTAAAATGCCTCAAACTTGAAATATCTCCTTAGCTTCTCACAGTTGGGGGTAGTGTCAAGTACCAATGGAGTGATCAGATCCAATAGCTGGAGTAGTTAGGACTCCGGCATCTGGGAAGGTTGTTCTCCATGTAGGGCTAGCGAGGGCTTTATCCAACATGACTCACATTTGCTGCAGTTATCCTAAGTGTATCTACATACTTTACTTTCCAGGTCCATCGAATTTGCCTCATCCATAAAGGTCCTGAAACTGCGCATTCTTCTTGTCTCCCTTTCTCTGAGTCCATCCTTTTCCATTATAGATGCTATTTCGTTGAAGTCTCCCAAACAGGGAGGTCTATGATTCTGCTGTAAGCTGCTAGCCTGTGCCACTACGTGCATCTTGCTTGGTATTTTGGATGACCATAAACAAAGGTCATGAGTCACAGGTTGCTCATACCCTGTCCTTGAAATGAAACATTAATATGACATGAGCTAAAATCCTGCACTGTGAGTGAAATCTCCTTCTTCCACATTATGCAGAGTCCCCCCGAGAGGCCTTCCACTTCCAGTTCAACCACCATTTTTTGTTCGAAGTTTAGTTGTCTTTTTACTCTTTCAATTCTATAGGCTTTCATCTTGGTCTCGCTGAGACTTTTACATGGGATTTATGGAGGACGCAAAGGTCCTTTGGTTCTAGAACTGGCAAGGAGGTCCCCAATCCTTAACAGTTCCATGCGATTAGCCTCATTTAACAAGTGGGGGCATGGTTATGCCCGTCTCTTCAACTGTCGCACTGATTTCATCAGTCCATTCAATGTTAACCTCATGTAAGGCCAGTGATTGATTCTCCTTCTTTTTTGTGTAGCTCTTCTTGGCTTGAATTTTTGGATGCATTTCTTGCCCTTGGAGTCACTTGCCTCTGCTGGTGCCACAAGGTGTCTTTCTCCTTCTCTGGAAGTAGGATTAAACACTTCTTTTCTTATATAAAATTGTGTTATTTCCAAGATGAATAACAGAAAAATGTGATCAACCATGCGGCCTGACATACTAAAGTTCAGGAAATAAAAATTATATTTAAAAGTTGATGGTAAGCAAAACAAGGATAAACATTTTTGATTGTCGGAAGAATTATATTGATTTCAGATTAGTTGCTTACCCACAAAGAATAAGAAATCTGCACCACAAATGTACACAATATTTATAACCAACATTTAAAGTTTTCATGGAAGGCAAAAGAAGAGATATATTTTGAGACAAAAACCTTTAATGTTGGAGCATTATTTGAAGGAATAGAAGTGAGAGCACCAAATTGTGGTGCCTTCACAGAATCCCAAGAAATGGACAATTGACCAGGTAATGTATTCTCTGAATGAACAACTCGTGGCAAAAGAAATTATAAATAGCATAAAGTTATCTATTACAAACAAAAGCTCCACAAACGCAGTTTTTTGTTTTTAAGGAATATGACAGGTAACACCATTAAGTCTTTAAATAGTTCTTAGGAAAGCAAGGGACTGATATCTAACTCCTCAAAATTCTAACGGGGTCCTTAAATTGTTTCTCCCAATTTTCAAACAGACTGCACGACTGTATGCCACACTCATGTAAGCAGATATACTCAGCCTTGTTATGGCACACACTATAGGTCAAAGCACCCTGCTGCTTCGAAACTATTGATTCGAGTTTGAACCATTATTGATATTAACAACATAATGAATGAGTTTCTGGCAATGAATTGTATAGCAGTCTAAACCTGGGAGTGGACAATACCAAGCTAAGAACTTTACTCCCAAAAAAAAATTCCAATACCAAAGAGAGAAGAAAAAGTTGCAATTTCAGTGCTTTTATCACATCAACTAGACTATTCAGATGAACATGTTGGACAAAAGAATTTTTTTAGGCAAACTGAGAAAACTATAATTATAATATAGGGCTGTCCAGACTCTAGAGTAGGTTGTAGAATGTAGATTGACACCTTGAACAAAATCTGAAAAAATGGAATAGATTTTCTGAGTCAATCGAAAAAAGAAAAGTAGGAAACGTAATTCTTTTACGGGAATTGAGGGAGTTTAAGTCCTTATTCAGTTTCTGTATGCTCTTGCGTATGGTAAATATATAGACATATGCATATGTGTGTGTGTGTGTGTGTGGAAATATGTCTGTGTGGATTATAAGGTACCATCTTTATAAATTTTGTAAGGTTGCATAAAATATATCAGCAAATCTATCAATCAATGCAACCCAACAGAGTAAAACTTCCTAATCAATCTGCTCATGTAGAAATTAAAATGTATATATCAAATTTTTATCAACTTCAATTAGCTTTGGAGACGAAGATAGAGAGAAAGTTCTAGAACCCTCTTCTGTGTCTGGTCCCAGTATCAATGAGTGAGCAAGAAGAGGATCTGAAGAGAGCTTTCGATACCCATATTATGCAATTACACAGGAATAATACTAACAGGATTAAAATGGTAAGATGGTGTAGGTGACGACGACATATTTAGAACATGAACCTTGGACAGCTGGCCGTTTTGGGGAGCACTGCAAGAAGAACAAGTGTGCTTCACCTTAATAAATCAATCATGGAAATGATCAATACACAGTTAGATAGTTGTAGTAAATAATTTGGGGAAGCTTACCAATGGAAACTGGAATGAGGAGAAGAAGGAGAGGGGCCATTCAGTGGCGGCATTGTTGCCTCCGCCGCCGGGATCATGAAAGAGCCCCAGAGATATCACGCACCACCGACAGTTCACTTTAGCAGAGTATTATAACAGAGCACAACTTGGAACTACTCCTACTCCCATTTTTACATTACATAATAACCAGTTTTCGGGAGAGAGAATGATCTCTGCAACTGCTAGGATAGGATAGCCATTAAACCAGCCAGCCAGCCAACATATGCAATCGGACAACCACCCTCTCCGAAACAACAAAACCCTCTGAGGGCAAATACAATAAATTCAATACAAAAGAGAACCCACCATGAGCAATGGGTTGGGTGGGGTGGGTGGGGTGGGTACCAACTGCTAGTAATTCTTGGTTTTTTTAGGTCAAAAATTCTGTAGAGTGGCAACAATCCCGTAGAAGACCCGAAAAAGAAAAATTGTAAGAAACAAAAAAGACGATTGATAATGATAATAATTATGACGCATGGTGCGGGATAGCAACTGAACTGTTATTGTCTGGGAAAACAAAAGGAAAATTGGATAACTATACACTATTACTGCTACTCTGCCAGAAAATAAAAAAAAAAAACAACGTAGGCAAGGGCTATACAGTTGATTAGGTGGTATGTACCAAAAAAAAAAAAAAAGAGTTGATTAGGCGGCGGGAGAGGAAGTAAAGCAGTTATGTGAACTGGTGATGATGACGACAGGAACGGGAGGGGACCGCCGTTGGCGTGGGTCTGTTTTGTGTATATATTAGAGATAATTTGTACCTAAATATACTGTGTAACGTAAATTAATCGATTAATTTGTAGAAGTGTGGAGTGAAGATCTCTTATAATAGTGACGGAACAAAAATATGATATAGGATGGACACATTTTAAGTATAATAGATAAAAATAATATAATATATTTTTATATCGAATTTGATACTTAAAAATTCATTAAACATGAAAGGGGTTTATTTGAAAAAAAATTATTTGATAACATTTATAATATTCTATAATTTTTATTTTTCTTACAAATTTCACATTTTAATCATTTTTTGCTATAAATTACATAATTTTTTCGCCAAATGAGATTTCAACAAATCATACTAATATTCTAAAGAATCAAGTTTAATTTTCTAAATTTAAGAGATTTGGTATGGACTTTTAGATTTTATTTTTTTTTTCTAATACCCAACTTGTTTGACTCAATTAATTTTCTTTTCACCAATGCTATTGAGACATAATTTAGAGATTTAATGTATTGTGACAATTAGATTGATAGTGTTGGAGTCTGATTTTAAGTATAATAGATAAAACTCTTTTTTTTTTTAAATCTTAAAGAGATGAGATTTTTTTAATCTCATTGTGTCTTATACAAATTTAAAATGTTATACTATACAGATGATATTAATGATAAAATTGATCAATTGATTATTATGTCAGAAAAAATCTTGTGTTTTAAGATCAGTCGTAATCGTTGACCTATTGGAAGGGAAAATATTAAGGAAAAAAATTATAATTTCTTGATCATTGGATAAATAAATTTGAGACTGTATGATGTGTTCCAAGATAAGTCATAATCGTTGATTTTTTAGGAAAAAATATTAAGAACAAAAATTATAATTTCTTGACCGATGAATGAATGAATTTAAGACTGTAGAATTGATTTATTGAAGTCGCCTTGTTTTATATTACAAACTGACTTAAAAACATATTAATTTATATATATGTAATTAAAATCGAGTTAACTCTGATAGAAACTAAAAATTTAATTTATCAAAAAGCATATCACTAAAATATTTTATATCAATATATCATTTATAAAGTATTTTTATTTTTTAATTAGCACAAGCTATTATAAAATTATTAATTTATAAGAATATATTAGTGTTGAGTTTTTTTATGTGTAAGACATGTTAGTTTGATATAATTAATTAAATAAATAAAATTAAAATTAATTATATTCAATATAAATGTGTTAAGCAACGCCCTTATTTT
>CM042193.1:221795-235741 GCA_023539305.1 Ilex asprella
TGCGTATAAATCACTGGTTATTCCATGCTGGTAGAATTAATATGATTTCATAAAATAATATGATTGAATGATTATTCAGGTTCCTGGTAGTCTTTTGATTATAACCTTTGGATTTATCACTTGATTTGTTAATTGGGTTAACCGACATTTAATTCCTATTTCAAATCAAGTCTTTGAATCTTTAATTATTACTGTATGAAGTTGAGAGGGAGTACCTAATGCTTTAGTATTTCCATTACTGTTTTAATCACCAAAAATCAATTGTTATCAATCTGCTACTTTTTAAACCAATCCTTTTACTTTTGAAATTGATGTTAGTTGTTGTGTGACTATTTCTTTATTGCAATCCCTCGTGGGATCGACCTCGGACTTTTCGAGAATATATTAATCTGCTCAACCTACGCTTTGGTTTATACCTTTCACTAATTCGATCATAACTCTTTGTTGAAAAGTCCTAATTGTGCACCGTTATTTTTGTTAGAATCCTAACTCGTATATCTTTCCAACCATATAGGCCACACACGCTAAAAATATCTGAGTTAGATCAATTTATTCTTTGAAGTTGGTCAAAAATCTGCACTGTGGTATCCTTTGGATAGCAAAATATTGTGCTTTCTTCTTAGACTATGAAGGACTTATCCTTAAGTGAACTTCCACACTATTTAGACTATGATTGAGAGACACCCCCACATTGATTGAAGTGCTTTTGATGGAAAACAATATAAAAGGTGATTATGATTTGGTGCTTGTCAACTTTAAGTATTCTCTTCCACTCATAGTATTGCTCATATTTTAGAAGTTAATGGATATGATCACCCAATTGAGATGGGTGGAGATAAGGTTAACTTAGAGGTTTTCTAAGATGAATTAAGTTTCTAATGATAAGGGTATAGAAGGTTATATGTGTTACTTAAAAGGCATAGAAATTAAAAATGAATGTAGTTTTGGTTCTATAATGGAAACCCTGGGAGGGTAATGGTGAGTGCGATGTATGAGATTGAATAATTCTTAAAGATGACCAATTGATGGAATATGCAAAAGTTACCTGGAAAGATAGCCTATTTTGGTTTAACGATAGAAATTGTGATTATGATTCTTAAATGGATCGTAGTTTGTTTTTATAACCGCAAACTTGAGGTTACCTATATTGTTTTGAAAATATTATAGAGAGTTGATTAAATTTACTTGGAAGTATAAATGATTTAGAAGATTCATTCCTAAGATGCTTATGGAGGATGTTATACTTAGGTAATCTTAACTTGTCGTGGGCTTAGTTGACTACATTTAAAGTATCTAAGGCATTAACCATCAAGAACCTCTCAGTTAAGTGTGGAATCAATAGTTGACTTGTATTCACAAACTTGATTGAAAATCTATTAAGCTTGACAAAGTTGCTTTAGTCACCTTTGACCCTAGATATCTTAGGATTAAAGATAATAGAGGCTTGAAAGCTCGAGGTCAAATATAGAAAATAATTGTTGAAAAGAGGATGATATCCCAAATTTGAGGTGAACTTCTATTGTTCTAGGAAATCTTTTAATGTCATTGGATTTGTGTTGGGGATATAGGACATTCTTATTCTTGTCTCTTTTAGTACCTTGTTAAGATCGGAAGGATTAGTTATACTTGAGGAATGTTAGTATGAGTATAGAAAATTCGAACTTATGGTTGATGGTGATAATGGTAAAGAAGTAAATTGAAGAATCAAGAACGATACCTATGAAGATTTGCTTTGACATGGGATGAATCATCGAGAGTCTTATTTTAGTTTTGGGATCCTTGATAGTCTATCCTCACATGTTGATATGTTACAAGAGGTATATTATAATGAATGGTATCAGAAGGATTCGAAAGTACAGATATCATGAAAAGAGTTGTGATGTGAATGAAAGCCACTAAGAATTGATTAAATGGTTATTAATTCTAGCTCAAGATTGTAGATCGAGAGCAAATATCTTGGAGATGTAACTTGATCCTTAGCTTAAGTATTATAGCTGGTTAATTACAAAAAAAAAATCATTTTGGAATGGATTTGATGGATCGTTAGGGTACACATTTTGGAATCTATAATTGGAAAACAAGTGCGGTTAGGTTTCACTTGTATACTTTGGTGAAATCTAAGATACTCTCTTAGAACTTTTAAATCTATGCGAAGTTCTTATCTTGTAGCATATTTTGACTTGTGAATCGGTGGATTATAATTTATATCAGAGTGCGCAGCGAGCTATTTGATTAATGACTATAATGGTGACGGTAAGGAGTATTATGAGAAAGTACAAATTGATGTGAATTCTAAGAGTTGATCTTAGAACATTGACTTGTGTGGAGTGTGTAGTTATGAATTAAAATTATGGTAGGTTTCAAAGATTGTGAATTCCTCTTGGGTTGTGAGAGACGAAATCATGAAGAACATTGTATCTATTTTCAGGAATTGAGATAAATCTTACCGTGATGAAATTAATAAATTTTGTGTTACACCATGATGTTAGTATAGGAAAGATGAGTAATCCTAATAGTGGAATTGCATTGGAGTTATTTTGATATGCTTATGAAGAAGCTACATGTAAGAAGCAAATAGAGGTTGATTAAAATTATTGGTGAAATACAAAAGGGAGTGATATTTGATGAGTACACAATTAAGTATTATGATCTAGTAGTTAGGCATGAAAAGAAATTAGTTGGAACAATCGTATACAATTATTAAGAATAGAGGTGATAAAATGAATTCTAGTAAAGGAATGTATTTTGATTCTAATCTCTCCAATTATTGAGAATTTGAGAGACTAACTCGACGATTAAATTTCGAGGACGAAACTTTCTTTAAGGAGGGTGGATTGTAACACCCCGCATTTTCTTTTATATAAGAACTTATATTAAATAGGTTTGGTGTAGAAATTATGTTGGAGAGGTTTGAGATGGATTTGGTTGGCTTAGGAATGGACTGGAAACAGAAAAAGGGATGAAACAGTGCATGTGAACAGTGCACTGGCTGCAATTTCAAGCACGATTTGGACTTTGATGCAGTCAATATCTCTCAAAACTCAAAACATGAAAGTTTTAGAGATCTTTCTTAGTATTTTCATATCATCTTTAATCATCTCAATCTAAGCTCGGATGAGAGTGTTATGCCCAGATAACGAAGCAAAGTCAAAACAGTCCCATTTAGCTTGAACAGTGCACGTGATGTAGTCAATATCTCTCAAAACTCAAAACTTGAAAGTTGTAGAGCTCTTTCTTAGCATTCCACAGTATCTTGAATCATCTCAATCAGAGCTCGGACGAGAGAGTTATGCCCAGATAACGAAGCGATGTCAAAATAGTCCATTTAGCTTTGTTTTGCAATTAATGTCTCCATTTGCATCCTATATCAAAATATAAGAATAATGAGTAAATTTAGGCTTAAAATAAGTATATAAGGCTTTAAGAAGCACCCTTTATCACATTTTATTTGCAAACAACGCAAAACTTCATTGATAGCGGGTTTGAAAGAATAAAATAAAAATTTTAATGTTTCGAATATGAATTTATTTTAGTTTTGAAATAAATCATAAAAATAAATGTTTTTAGGTTAAAATAACATTAAAAATGAATCCGGAACGTCGAAAAATCTTATGGTAGTCCTATGGATCAAATTGAAAATTTTAATGGCAAAACCGTAATTTTGGAGAAGACCCAAACAGCCCATGAACAGTGAAATTCGGGGCTGCTGAATCTAAAACCCCATATTCAGCCCCTTTTCTCTCATTTCTTTCACTCCCCTTTCATTCCACACCTCTTAGAGCCCTAAAGGAAGATTAAGGAAGAAAGAAAAAGGAAGATGAAGGTCTCTAGAGCTTGGGCTTTGCTTGGAGATATTGATTCAAGTAGGGGTTTTCTCTCATTCTTGTTCATTGATGTTAGAGTTAATATATATGTATGTTTTGGACTCCTAATCATATGTATTTGCTATGAGTTCTTTGTTTCTTGGTTCTATTACAAATATTATCATGTTTTACACAAAGTTAGGATTGAATACTCATGAAATCTCTTGATCTTGCTTTAAAACTCTAGATTTTTAGAAATATGGATTTCTCCCTCTATATTTACTTAATCTTGGTTTTAAAAATTCTAGTGCTTTGTATTGAGTATTAAAATGAAATTGTTGATGATCTTTTGTATTTTTTTTATTAAATTTGTTATAGTGGGAATATCACTTGTGAGAATTGTGGATTGTTGGAATTTGCTAGTAAATTGGGGATTTATGAAATTGTTGTTATGTGAGATAATTGTTGGTATTGTATCTCTTGTGTTATTGTTTGGATAAGTATGGGCTGCTATTGAGCGGGTATCATGGAATGGGTAGACGCCTTCGTACTCCGTGAGGATATGAACTTTTCCTACCACTCGTAGTGGGGTTAGTTCCTTGCGAGGACTAAATCACTATTGCTCACGGGGTACCGTAGAAAAGGGTTAGTGTACTAATGTCTGGGTTGGATACGTCACTGTCATAGTGTTGACATACACCCTTCCTAAAGATTGGATATCCTTGCGAGGATTTGTGTGTGTGTGTGTGGGTCGTGATATTTTTTATGGTGACCATGCGGGATCTTACTTCATACTTGAGATATGAATACAGTTATAGGTGATTGTTCATTGTACTAAAAATAGTTTCTACAAGAATTTTGGGAAGTATGGGATTCCGTAAGAACTTGTGAGAAACGGTATATGGTGAAATGGATTATTAATGGTATATTGTGTTTATTTATTTATTTATTTACTGTTGTTACTTAAACTTGAGAACTGTTTAAAATGTCACTATTTTATTTCAAATGTATATATGATATGTTGAAAAATGAGACCGACCGTTTTACATGTTTTTTTTAAACGTTGCTCGAGTTTGGGAGGATTTCCCTGCAGAGCTTTGTGCTCACCCCTACACATAAATATTTTTCAGATTATGTACTAGAAGAGAAGCTAGGTGTTGATGAACCGACACTTGGAGAGACTCCCATAGACGGACATGTGGATCTCGAGACGGACGCTTAGAGCGACATGATCTTTTATTTTATTTTCGTAGGAAGGTTCTTTTGAGGCAATGGGAATCCTAATATTCTTCTGTTATTCCTCTGCGAGAATTCGGTTTATCTTTTGGGATGTAAATATCATAGTGGGCATATTCTTTTGGGACAATATTGTATCCATTATAAATGATGAATACATTTCTTTTGGTTATGAAATTTATTTAGTCGCTCTCATGATTTTGAATGGTTACTTATAGATGGACTCGGTGTGGTCAATATAGTATAATTGCACAGGTTGTGTTTTGGGTAGAGCTCCCCGTACAAAGGAGACTCTGCCCGAATTTTGTTAAAATATCAATGGTTGATGAATGAAACTTTCTTATTTATGGAGTTATTTAGTGCTCTCATGCAGCGAATGGTGTTTAGAATGTAATGTCATTTAAGGGGAGTTTTGGAGCATTGCACTTAATTTGGAGATTTTTGAGATATGTTTGTAAATTAAAAAATTGAGTTGTTATTGTATCTCTTATGAGTATGGGATGACCATGAATGGCCTTTGATGAGATATCGTAGAGTGGGTAGATGTGTTGCTTGCTCCGTGTGGGTTGACATTTTTTTTACCACTTGTAGTGGGGTTAGTGCTTTGGTAAGACTAAACCACTATTGCCCACGGGTATCGAAGCGGAGGGTTAGTATATTAATGTCTAGGTTGGATACGGCACTGTCATTGGTATAACATACGCCCTTCCTAAAGGATGAATATTTTTGAGAAGATTTGTGTGGGTGTGTGTGGGCTAGATATTGCTCAATGTGTTGATTCATGGGGTATATCTCGCATCATGTTTGAGATATATATACATATTGTTATTAAATATTCAAGTTATGGATACTATTATTGTGCTGAAAAATAGTTTTCTACAAGGAATTGTGGAAGTATGGGATTCTACAATGTTGTGTGGGAAAATGGTTCATATTGTGGTCATGGTTATTTATTGTAACTTAGTTTTTACTGTTTCATTTAATTTACTGTTGCTACTTAAACTTGAGATCGAATTTAAAATGTTCCCGTTTTATTTCAAAGATTATATATGTTATTTGTAAAATGAAATCGACCGTTTTTATATGCTTTTCTAAACCTTGTCGGGTTTGGAAGAATTTTTCTGCAGAGCTTCGTACTCACTCCCTACTTAACAACCTTTTCAAATTATACTTTCGAGGAAGAGCTTGGAGTCGAGGAGCCCGCATATTGGGAGACTCCTATAGAAGGGAGCATGGATCCCGAGGTAGACGCCTAGACCGACACTTTCTTTTGTTCTAGACTAGGATATTCATTTTTAACATTGTGGAGTCTAGTTTTATGTTGTTGTTTCCGCTGCGTTACATTAGTTGATTTTTGGAATGTAAAGGCCAAGATGAGTACATGCTTTTGGGATAATGTTGTAAATTTTATTGATGATTTCATGAAGTCTTAATTATTCATGGACTTTATTTAATGCTCTCATAATGTGAATGATTTATAAATTGTAATGTCATCCCAGGTAGTTTTTGGGGCGTTACAAATCTTGGTATCAGAGCCTTGGCTTTAAGTCTTACATGGTAGCTGTAGGTTATGGATCATCACTAGAGAGGTAGAATTAGATTGAACAAAGTTATTGATTTAAATTTTATACAAGTCTTACGCTAAGATCTAGACTGCCTAACCATGTCTTGTACATCAAGGAACTAAATTGTGAATTGATGTACAGGGTAATTGATGTACAGGGTGAATAGTGAACAAGGGCGAGGACGTGGACGTAGGCGTGGTCGTGGAGATCAAGCAAACTCACCACCACCACCACCTCCCGATGCCATGAACGACATCTATCAAAGCTTGAGGGAGCTGAGCAATCTGGTACTACACCAGAATTGGAACAACCACAATGGGGGAGCTAACCCTCTTAGGCAACACCTGTCTACCTTTCAAGGGAGATCTAATCCCTTGGATACGGATAAATGGATCCGCCGAGTGAAAAAGATATATGACGGCATGGGGATAGCTAAGGATCTTTGAGTCGGCTGGGTTATTTATCTGTTTAAGGGGGAGGCCGATTATTGATGGGATTCAGTAAAGAGAAGGAGGAACATCGATGCACTCACTTGGGAGAAATTCGATCAAATTTTCCAAGACAAGTACTTTTCGAAATTAGTCAGAGATAGAATAAATGCCGATTTTATTACTCTACGACAAGGCAGCATGACAGTGGCTGAGTACAACAGGAGGTTTGATGAGCTATCCCTCTATGCTACAGAGTTTATATCTAATAAGGCCGGCAGGGCCAAGAGCTTTGAGCAGGGTTTGAGGCCAGTCATACAAGAAAAGTTGGTGGCTCTAAAGATCGGAGACATGAGGATCTTATTGACAGAGCTACACTTGTGGAGAGGGATATAGAGGACAACCAGCGACGACAGAGCTTCGCGAGAAGAGATCCTATCAGGACGGGCACTAGTGCCAGTGGAGTGCAGCGGGCAGCACCATACCGACGTCCAAACCAAGCAGGTGGACAGAGACTTCTAATAGCCCAAGGAGATGGAGTTGTTTAGACTAGAACAAGCTCTGACCCGCGTCAATGCTTTGCATGCGGAGAGTTGGGGCAGTTCAAACATAGATGCCCCACGTTTCCACCAAGGACCAATCAAGCAACCGTGCAGGTACCTGCAAACAAGCCATTCCTACAAAGGCCAACACAACAGAGATCGTTACAAGCTCAAGTCCCCGGCAGCGCCAATTAAGGGAGAGTTTTCGCTTTGACTCAACCGGAGGAGGGCGCTTCTAATGCCGTAGTGGAAGGTATTGTTCTTCTATATAATTCTTGGGCCCGCATCTTATTTGACCCCGGTGTTACACATTCTTTTATACATACTGCATATGCTTTCCATTTGGGATTAGAATTTGAGAAGCTAGAACATGCTCTTAGTATCGACATACCCATGGGAGAACGGGTGATTACTAGCAGGGTGTGTAGAAGATGTGTACTTTGAATTGGGGATCATAAATTGATTGTAGATTTGGTTGCGTTAGATATGAAGGGGTATGACATCATATTCGGGATGAATCTGTTGTCAAATTTTCGTGCGGTGATAGACTCCTTTTGCAAGCGAATTTTATTTCAGTTGCCGGGAAGAATAGTTTTTACTTTTATGAATGATCGCAATTCCTTCCATCCATTTTCCACTACGAGGAGTAAATTTTTGAAAGTTAAGGCAAGAAGCAATTTGAATTTCTTGTCAAGCTTGATGGAAGATGATCGTGATGGACCCCAATCAAGTATGGTGCTGAGAGTATTGGATTTTTTGGATATCTTTCCAGATGAATTACCCGGGTTACCCCCACATCGCGAGATTGAGTTCACGATCGATCTCTATCCGGGAACCGAACCTATATCCATTGCTCCTTATAGGATGGTACCTTTGGAGTTAAAGGAGCTAAGTAAGTAATAGGACCATCTGTTGGCAATTGAGTTTATCCGTTTGAGTACGTCACCATGGGGAGCCTCGATCTTCTTTGTGAAGAAGCATGATGAAATGCTTCGGTTATGTACGGATTATCAAAGGTTGAATCAGGTAACAGTAAAGAATAAATACCCTTTGTCGCGAATAGATGACTTATTTGATCAGCTGAGGGGTTCTAAGTATTACACCAAGATTGACTTTCGCACAGGGTACCATCAATTATAGATCAGGGAGAAGTATATTTCTAAGACTGTTTTTTGTACTCGATATGGTCATTTCGAGTATACGGTGATGCTGTTCGAATTGACTACTGCTCCAGCAGCCTTCATAGATTTAATGCACATGGTATTTCGGTCGTATGTAGATCAGTTTGTCATTGTGTTTATGATGACATACTAATCTATTCTTGGACTCACGAGGAACATGGACGTCATCTCATGATTGCGCTCCAGACTTTGAGAGAGCATAAATTATATGCTAAGATAAGTAAATACGAGTTCTGGATGAAGGAGTTGAAATTCCTTGGTCACGTGGTGTCAGAACAGGGTATAGTTGTTGACCCAGCAAAGATTGAGGCAGTGATGAAATGGGAATCACCAAAGAATGTTATCGAAGTACGTAATTTCTTGGGCTTAGCAGGTTACTATCGAAGATTTGTAGAAGGATTTTCAAAGCTTGCGATGCCGATGATGCACCTTACAAAGAAGGGAGAAAAATTCTTATGGAAATAAGGATGAGAAGTAGGGGTTAAAGTTGGTTTTGTTCAAGGTGACCAAGGAAGAAGATGAAGGACATCAGTGCACCCTGTCGTCACGTGAGGGCGCGTTTGACCTCTGGTTGGTCCCAAAAGTTCCTTAACATCCATGCGAAGGTCCTAGTAAAATGACTATTTTGACCTCCGAGGTCTATTTGACCTAGTTTTGAGTGATTTTGAAGAAATAAATTTTATATTCATCTTTAGGTAGGTTAATTGAGTATGCGTATTAAATTTCATCAAAAAATAACACTATTTAATTTTTAGTTATTTCATATCAAAATATCAAGCGGGTAGGGTTTCTCAATTCTGGAATAGGCGATGTTTTTCAAACTTGTTTTTAAATTATTCCATATGTTATTTATGATGATTTAGCATGTTTTAAAATATATGATTGGGTGTTTTAAATATTGACGTGAATTCGGAGCCGGATCAGGGTTTTTGAGTGCGGTTTGCACTATTGTTTTAGAAATGATCGTATTGCTTGAATTATTCATATTGAAAGAAACTCCGGGATCCTTTTAAATGAAAATATAAGTGCACACGGGTCTAGTGACAAAAGGGTTTACATTCCAGTTTGAAGCCGTAGAGGGTACTCATTGAGTTTGTAAATGCCTGGGTGGTCCTGTTGGTCTTCGGACTTGGGTACTGAATTGGATCGTATTGATTTGAGGGCGTATCTTGCTTGGGGTGAAAGTCCCCTAAATTATTGGATCATATGGATCGTATTGACCCTAATTGGTCTATTAGAACAAATTGTCCACCAATGTAGCACTGTGCTCGAATTTCTGAACTCTCTTTTACAGTTTTATTTAACTGTTACAATTTCACACGAAATGACATTTTGCTGACATATATGTATCAAATGCTTGTTTTGGATTCTTGCCCAATCATGTTAAACTATACTATTTTCAAACTCGTTTGCTTGGAAATTGAGTTACTCTACTGAGCTGTTGATCCTTACTCTACATTATTTTTCCTTTTTCAGATTAGCTGGTGGCGAGGAATTTCGCGTGTGTTTGAACTGTCGATATTTTCTTTGTTTTCCTTAGTGGGGATTTGAAAATGTGTTATGTTATACGGATTGAGTTGAAAGAGTTTTATATTTGAGACGTGTAAGTTATAATAGTCTGAAAGTATCTGTTTGAAATATATATAGAGTTATTCATTTGGAAACTATATTATTTAGTGATTTTGAAGGTTATTAGCACTCTTAAAATATTAAGAAGAGGATGAGGGTGTTACAAAGTCAGAGTCAAATTTTTAGATAGTTGCACACCCCTAGCAGGAAGTAGAGGGTTCAAATTGCCAATCTTACGTGTGATTTCTGGAAAACTGGAAAAACAATTCTAAACTTTCCCCCAATCTTTTTCTTGCAAAACGAATTACTCAAGATCGAAATATTTCGATCGAAGACACTCCGATGCTTAAGTAAGTAATGAAACAAATAAAGTTGTACCAAGACAAAGAAAGTTCAACATATTTTTTACCTTGGATTTCTTTTGCCTTTTATAGATTGTCATCCCTTTAGGGTTTCCGTGATGTTAAATTCAAGGTGGCACATCTTCCTTTAGTTCAGTAATAGAGCTTGAAAAGTTACTAATACTTCTCCAATAATTTCTCTAAATATCTTTAATCTCATTGATTTTGTTTATCTGATTGCCTAAATTTTAAGCTAATCTCCCTCTTTATGTCTGATGAGCCCGAATTTTACTGGGTTAGGCCCAATTTAAATAAATCAAAGAAGCCCAAATCTGAGTTGAGTTGACTCATAAGAGGAAGTCTAAAATACCACTGGAAGACCTATGCTCAAAAGAGCCAAGAAACTAGCACCTAGGACCAAGGGAGCGCCGCCCAAGGCCCCTAAATGGGCGCTGCCAGTAGGGTCCCTTGAGACGCCACCCATGGGCAACCCCTTGGGCTCTCCTCTATTGTCTTCTCCTCAGTGCCATGAGAATGACTCCGAAATCCAACCCAGCGTAGCTCACTCTAAGTCCAATCTCAAGATCGAGACCAAGCTCAGTCTAGGATCATCCCTCGACGGAATAGGAACACGAAGGAGAGAATATCTGGATGAAGATTGAGTCCTACTAAAATGGAACTTACCAAAGTGATAGAGACCTCATTTATCACGTCACCGCTTTACCGCCTTAACCCTAGTTATATAATATTAGCCCCCTCAAGGTTGAGGGGACATTTCCAAGACCTCTACACATATCCTGATGCACACTGTTCACTCTCTCCCCAAAATATTGTAACTATCCGATGTAAACCCTCCGAGGATATCATTCATTAATAGAAGACCCAGGCCACCGCTGTCATTCCAGAAAGTGGACGTAAATCATCCGAGATTGAACCACTATAAATCTCTTGCGTTTGCCTTATTTACTATTTTGACTCTTGATTGCCATGAGTTGTTCATTTACTGCTTATTAATCACATCTTTACACATTCTTGACTCTTGAACTTATATAAATCAATTTTGTGCGTCATTAATGTCTATCATTTGAAACAGCTCGGTTATATCGAGTGTTGAGCACATTCAATATTTGCTGAACAAATTGAGGTACTTGGTTTGACACAACCGACCTCTTCTAGCGCCTTGCCGAACACTTTAAAGAACTCGGCATGATACAGCCGAGCTATTTCATTGCTTAGCTGAACAAATTGACGAGCTCGACTATAAAGAGAATTGAACTATTTCTTTGTTTGTCAAACTATGGATTAGATCGACTCGGATAAGAGACTTGGTGGATCATACTTCAAATTCTTCATCATATGTCTAGTTTTGTCAACATCACGTGAACATAATTAATGTTATACCACTTGTAACAATGAAGGCAAACCCCTTCAATTAAATGAATATTTATCTGACATAACAACTAATAATTTCAATTAAATGAATAATATTAAGATCATAGTATTTAAAGCATAAAAATACATACAAAACAAAAACCAAATTACGTTTTTCTTAACATAGCGACAACATAATAGCCAAATTAACATGGAAAAACATATGAGACTCAATGTTTAACCATAATATTTAGGTTGAGACCGATTAAATATTCGAGTTGAACCCAAATATATAATTGGGTTGACTAGATTTACATATTCAAGTTGAATTCAATAATTTGAGGTCTCAACTTAAGTATTGTCCAAATTTAATTTGTGTTGATTTTTTTAACTTAGACTCAACTCAAGTATTAAAAACTTCAATTCAAGTCTTTTTTTTTTTGGTTGGGTTCAAATTGAATTCAGGTTGACCAGCCCAAATTACACCTTAAAGTATTTCAAATTAACAAATATGAAATATATATTCCTACACAAGACAAAATTAGATAAAGAGATTGAATGATAGTTGTATGGCCAAAATAAGTTGTATGATCGAATATAGCTGGCTTATTATCTTTTCAGTTTTTTTCTGCTTTTCTTAATGTAGGCAAGAAAATAGGAAATATTATTTGAATATAAAAATTTGATCTAATTTGTTGACATAATAATGTGATTTCGTAAGAATTATTAAATCAACACTAAGTTTCAATGTTTGATAAGGTCTATAGTGGATTCAAATATCACAGTAAATTAAGTCAATAAATTAAATTATAATAAAATTACTCCAAAAAAAAAAATTATTAATTGTTATTGAGAATCACTTCTTAAACACGTTACTGACCCCCAAGTCAAACCATTGGCTAACGAACTTCATTAAATATCTGTTCTGCAAACCCCTTTACAACTCATAATGGAGAAAACTTCAAACTACACATCCCCACTTTGACGAAGGAATCTAGGCAATTTTCAACCAGAAATGAGTCTGCAACAATTTTTTCGTCTCCACTTTGTATCGAATAAGAACCCAACCCAACCAACCCTTTTAAAAGGGAAACTTTGATTGGAGAAATACAGACTGCCCACAATCAAATCAAATCAAATCAAATCAAAGTTAAAAGGAAAACCTTGACTTTGGAGCCATGGTATCGGTGTCTAGCTACACCTTAATTTCCCTAATCAATAATCAACACTACTTCTATGGGCCAGAAATTTATTCTGTTGTTTGCTTTTTCCAGGGAACAACCCCAGAAAACTACCAGATTTCTTCAAAAGAATCCTCCGCCTTTGCCATTATTAATCATGGATGTTGCCATGCACCGTTCTTGATCTGATTGATCGTAGAACAGTTATAACTTTTTGTAGCCAGCAAGCATAAATAATATTCGCACTGCAAATTTCACCAACTACTGAGGGAAGCCCTTTGTTTGGAATTTTGAAAGGTAGGAGTCAAGACACAGCCAAGCAGGAGCATACAGAGTCAGATCCTTCAATGGAACTCCCAACCCCTCATTCAAAAACAATTGCTCCAAAGAAATCTTTTTCAGTGGAATTCCCCACCTCTCCTCAACCGACGCTGGGAGAAGATATACTTCATTACAGTCACTCGAAGCACCCACTAGCGCAAGTTACGCTGCCTGAACTCTTTATCTGTGCTGGTTGCAGGGAGTACGGCGCAGGCAAAAGGTTCACTTGCCCACAATGTGATTTTCAGCTACATGAGTTTTGTGCCAAATCTCCTAATGTTCTCAAGAATCATCCCTTCCATGGCCAACACCAACTCGTACTCCATTCTAAACCCAAAACAGGTACTATTTTCTCGTAATACTTCTCTTTAATTAGTCTTTCGATCACCATTCAACCAGCAAGCACAG
>CM042193.1:240741-275474 GCA_023539305.1 Ilex asprella
AGGTGGTGGATTTCGGTGGTGGTTGGTGGCGGGTTTCAATGATTTAAGGTGGGGTTGGGTGGTTGTTAGTGGTGGGTTTAGGTGGTGTTGTGTGATGAATTTTTGATTTAATACTAAACATAATTTTTATTTTTGTTTTCACAATTTTTAAAATATAAATAACTACCAAACATGCTTATATTTTTAATTTTTATCACAAAAAAAATAAAAATTTATTTAAAAAAAAAACATAAAATAGAAAACATTACTAAACACACCCTAAATGAATGAGAGAGAGAGAGAGAGTCCATCACTTCAATTAATATAATCCATGTCGTTGATCATATCACTAAAAGAAAAGTAGTTTGGTACTTTAGAGTTATTTGCATCGGTATTAGGCTGAATATTTAATTTTTTTTTTGTTTTGACTAAATGTCGAAGCAAATATTCTTATTTTTTATTTCAATAAATTATGCCGAAACAAAAAATAGAGTTTTTGGTTTGATATTAAAGTGAAGTAAAAACTCACTGCAACGAAAATGGGTTTTTGAGTCCAACTTTTTTGTCGAAGCAAAAAATTGATATTTGTTTCAGCAAAAGTCCCGAAACAAAAAACTGTGTATTTACTTCAATAAGGTGCCAAAACAAAAGGGTATTAACTTTGGTAAGCTGCCGAAATAAAAATTTTAATTCAATACGATGTGATTTGATTTATTTAAAGCTTAAAACGATATTTTTTTTATATTTATTTAGGTAAATTACATTCAACCTCTTAAAATATATCATTTAATTAGACAAACCCCTCGTGTTGGACAAATAACACTCATACCCCCCTGAATATGTATGTGTAACACATCAAATATGTCATTAGCAAACGTCAAATATGTCATTAAAATTTGGTGACGTTAACATTTTTTTTAAAATTCCTATATTACCCTTTCACCGTTTTCTTTTTTTAAGCAACAAATACATATATCTATATAATAAAGTAACTAATTTTATTTGTCTTGATTTTTTCGCGGCTCAGATTATACAATAAAATATCTTAATTAATCCTTGAACTTCTTTCCCGCATATGACTTTTTCAAAATTCAGTAAAACTGTCCTAACCAAAATCCAGTAGAATTCTCATCCCCCAGGACTCTCGGACTCTCCCCATAAAGATTGCTTTCCATATTTTCTTTCAAATTTCAAATGCTGGAAGCTTTTGAATTTGACTACACCTTCGTTCACTCCTCTCTTTTCCTTATCTCCTTTGCCCATCTCTTTCACACCAATTCCTCTCTCATTACCCCAAATCTCTCTCACTTATATCCTGTGCCTCTTTCTCTTGGATGAAGCACCCGACGATAGGCAGCGAAGCATTCAACGACGGGTAATCTCCAAACCTTTCTCTCTCTCTCTCTCTCTCGTGGGCGCCCACTTGCAACCACCATCCTTCATTACCTCTTTCTCTCTCACACACACAACACCCCATTTACCACCACCATGCATAACCACAACCTATAGTACGCTCAGCTCCTCCTATCTGCCAAAACACACACAACCTCCCTCAACCACCATCACCCGTCTTTCTCTATCTCCACCAACAGCTCACCCACCCTCCTCCCCACGTACAGCCACACCTCCACCACGCTCCCCCCTCCCCCTCCACCCCACACCCACCCACTTATTTGTTAAAATGACACACTTCAACAATTTGTCAAAATGCCTTACGCAAGCCGCCTTCAACCACCACACCAAAGCACATATCAACTGTAAAAATGGCATTAGATTTTAATTTTTTTTTTTATGTTTTGTGAGTTGTATATTTTTTGGGAAATATTATGGAATATGAGTATCTGTTTTTGTTTCTGTTTCAATTATTTTAGGTCCCTCAGTTTTTTTTTATTTACTCCAAATTTGAAGCAAACTTTATGATTTGAAAGCTTTTTACTATGTGGGTCTTCTTCATTTTTTGCTCTGATTAGAATATCTGTAAGTTCGAGTTAGTTTCTATTTTATTTAGCTCTATTTTTAGAGTAAAATAATGACATAGTTATGGGTTTTATTTAGTAAATTTTTAGAGGAATCTGTGTTTGTTATGGGTTTGTTTGATTGTAGATAAAGGTATTGGGTTTGAGAATTTTTTGGATTTGAAGGTGATTTCCATGAATTGATTTAATTAATGTACTTATTTGTGTTATCAGTTGACTGTTTTGCGATGTCTCAAAGTGATCTTGGAAGGTAATTTATATTATGTTATATTGTTTATGTTTTAGCCATGTATTTAATATATTTTATAGTACTAGAAACTGCAAAGAAAGGTTCGTTATAGTATTTTGCTTTTTACTTTAACTTATAACGACACATCTTTGATAATTTATGGCCAATAGGAGTGGGAAGAAGGGGGTTGTGTGAAGATAATGATAAAATCTCCGCCTGCCTATGAAAATCTGCTCAATATCCTCTTTTGACTTCATTTTTTAACTTTTCACAAACCTTTTTGTTTTTCAATTTTTTTAGTGATACTAATTATTTCATAATATATTTTTCAAGTGCAAATTGATGGCACCTCAATTGTAGTAAATGTACCAACTGGAATAGGTATATAAATCATCCCATATATTAACTACTATTGTTTGCTTTTCACTGATTCAATCCAAGTGAAAATTTTTGTGTGTATTACATAGTGCATTCAGGTATGGATAATAATTACGTAACTCATAAAAATGCAGGGGATCAAGTGAGATTGATATTTAATCCATAAATTCACCACTCAAGCTATTATTTATACAAAAAAAAAAAAAAAAACTACTACATGCAAACATATAGTTCTCAAAATTAAAAAAAAAAACAATTCCCACAAACTCCAGAAAAAAAAAATAACAAGTGACCAATAAAAACAAAACAATTCCCCCAAAATAATGATACAAAACCCAAGCAAATGACCAAAATAACGCAATGAAAAATTAACCAATACAAGCAAAACAATTCTCCCAAAAAAACAAAAACACAAAGCCTCAGGTAATCACCAATAAAAAAAAAAGTCATACCAATTACACCAAAAAAATAAAAAATCTATATAATAAAATCCGAGTTAATTACTAATTCTTCAATGCAAACAAAAATTATAAAATAAAAAAATAACAAGTGACCAATAAAGACAAAATAATTGAAACCAATTGCAATCGCAAAAAAAAAATCAAAATCAATCTAATCACCATCAACACTTCCACACAAACAAAAACATAAATATTCTCCCAAGAAACAAAAACACAAAGCCCAAGTTAATCACCGATTAAAAAAATAAGTGATACTAATTACACCAAAAAAAAATATCCAAGCTAATTACCAATTCTTCCACGCAAACAAAAACTATAAAAAAAAGTGATCAGTAAAAACAAAACAATAGAAACTAAAACACAAAGATCAAACTAATCACCAATAAAAACGATAGCAGTCATACCAATTACACCAAAAAAATAAAAAATCTATATAATAAAATCCAAGCTAATTACTAATTCTTCCATGCAAAAGAAAAAGTATAAAATAAAAAAATAACAAGTGATCAAGAAAAACAAAACAATTG
Source organism: Ilex asprella (assembly GCA_023539305.1). NCBI lineage: Eukaryota > Viridiplantae > Streptophyta > Magnoliopsida > Aquifoliales > Aquifoliaceae > Ilex > Ilex asprella. The sequence goes on from CM042193.1 coordinate 244,292, forward strand.
AAACCAATTGCAATCGCACAAAAAAAATTCAAAATCAATCTAATTACCATCACCACTTTCATACAAACAAAACTATAAATATTCTCTCAAGAAACAAAAACACAAAGCCCAAGTTAATCACCAATTAAAAAAATAAGTGATATCAATTACACCAAAAAAATAAAAAAACATAAAATCCAAGCTAATTACAAATTCTTCCAATCAAACAAAAATAAAAAATAAAAAAATAAAAAGTGTCCAATAAAAAAAACAATTGAAACTAATTGCAGTCACAAAAAAAAAGTTCAAAACTAATCTAATCGTCATCATCATTTTCCCACAAAGAATAATCATCAGAACCTATGAAACGATATTTTTTAGGTAAATATGTTTTCTCAATCTTTTTATTATTTGTATGTTTTTAGAGAATGGAAAAACATCTAAATATAATTTTTTTTACAAGTTGTATTCAGTTTTTTAGAAGCTGGTAGAATTTCAAATGGAAAAACTTATTTTTTTGACAACATTTGTGAAATTATTTTTATTATATAGATGATTGCATTTGTTGGCAGTTTTTTGTTTAAGATATTTATTACTTGGATGGATTGAGTTTATAATTATGTTATGCTATTGAATTGGATTATGGTAATGGTGACGAATACAAGAAAGATTTTATTGATTTCATTTATTGTTTAAAGATTGTAAATTTGATTTGGTTATGTCAGTATTTTTTTTTTCCTGATGTATTTATATATGTGGTGTTGCTTTGGAGAATTTTTTGTTCATTTTTTAAGAGTAACGCAGTGCCTTCAGGCACTTACTAGTCATATAATATATTATCAAAAGAAAAACATGATAAAAAATAAAGTCCATATTAAACTCAACTCTTCTAGATCTTTGTAACTATTGAAAACATGCTCAATATTTGCCATCACTTGGGAAAATCCTTGCCAATTTCTTATGTCTTCCTTCTTTCCCTATTGCCGAGAAATTGTCTAACATGAGTATGAAGGATTCCATCCTTGATTGTTGAAATCTTGCAGCATTTAAGGAGAGAATCCACTGGTTGCTGTCAAATATTATGGAGGAGAAATTCTAATTGATTCTCTCCTCCTCGTACCATAATTACCAATTTAAAATCTCAAAAATACTCCTTGATACTCGTATTTTGTCCCCCAAACCAAATTCCAATCCCTAAAATCTCTCATTGATACCCCTATAAACCCAGCGTGCTCTTCCCTCTTGTTAGCTGAAACCCAATCATCCAACCTTTTCCAAATCTACAATCCAATCTTCTGAAAATTCACTTAAACCCTTCCCAAAATATATAAGTAGGCGCATGAAGAAAAGGAAGAACACATTGCACATATTTATCATACGGCAACTGATGGTGAATCTAGCACGATAGAGCTAAGATAGGAAATTGATGGACACTGAATGATTTAGTTTGAGTTTCTAAACTCTTAAGAATTGGGTCAAGGGAATGAAATCAACACAAAAAATTTATAGTGGTTAACTGGCTCGAAAACTCGACTAATTTACTCTCAAGAGAGTCTCTTACTCTTAAGGAATATATTGATAATGGGGGGATTACACAGAATATTGAATTAGGCTACAATGGTTTGTGTCTTCTGCTGAGAATTATGTCTCTTATTTATAGTAGTTGATTTAGGGCTTCGTCGATTCTTTGGCGAGATCCTTGCATCCTCCTTGTAACCGTTGCTACAAGTGATGATGCACAAAATGGTTTTACACACCACCTGTCAAGTAACAGTATTAAATGCAGTAATTAATAAGTAAAGAGAGAAAGCGATGATTATGGTGGTTCAGTCAGTCGTGACCTACGTCCACTTTTTAATGACTCTAGTTGTCAAAACTTTATTAACTCAAGGATGTACAGAACAGAGAGTACAAGTCTCTATGCAATGGGAAAAGCTTGGGTTTTCAAGGTTCACAAGAATGGGTCTCTCAAAATGAAGGAGATGGAGATGGAAAATTCTATTTATAGCCTAGGATTTTAAAAGAGGGAAAACCCCAAATTGAAAATCAAGGGCTCACTTAAAATCTAAGCAAAAGTGGAAAAAACTTGAGATGTTCGCCCAAGCAAAAATACATGGGAGGAGTCATCTAGCAAGAGGAAATCTCTACCACCTAGAAGCTCAAAATTCAAACTAATGCCCCCTTCTCCAAGTTTTTTTAGACACGGGACATTAGGGGGCAAATGATGAGCCAAGACCAAATGATCTAATCCATGTGGAAAGTCCAATCTTATAAAGATACCCCAAGTCGAACATCGTCCAAGTCCAGTCAAGCTCATCAAGAAGCTATATAGCTTGGCTACGTCATCGGAGGAGCTTCACCTTTGCCGCCTTGGAAAGAGTCAGTCCTCTCCTCATATTTGATCGAGTCTCATGGAGAGCACCTCAACCACCTTGCCCGTTGAGAAGAAGTTGTGAGCTTCACCACAATAGCTATCTAGTTGTTAGTAAGTCGCATCAATCTGTTAGGAGACGACGATACATTGTAAATTCTACTAGCACTTAGGGGATGATCAGTTAACTGAGCACATATCTCCTCTTCTTCTCTAAGCTTGTACTCTCTGTTCTCCCCTCATACTTGAACTAATAAAGTACGCAACGACCCTAGTCATTTACTATTAATACTTGACAGGTGGTGTGCAAACTCAATTTGTGCATCATCAACAATTATGCAACGGTTGTTGAGTGTGATGTTATTTTTCTTCCGAAATATGATCGTTACTATTTGAGTGGCGCTTGAGTGAAAGCCAACTATTTTTTGTGCTATCTTTCTTGAGACGCAATGGCAGGCATAAGACCTTAAGCATATTGAAGGTATCATCAGTGACCATGAGGTAACACCAAAAAAAAAAAAAAAACTCACAATGCATCACGACCCTTCTGTCGAATACGCCCATGCCTCAGCCACTATAAAAAATCAGATTCTCTCTCTCACACATGCAAACGACGATGCTTTTGGTGGGTTAAGTTGGTGGCCTGAGATGGTGATGGTGGTGGCAATTTGGCGGGTTGTGATTTTATCATGGGGTAGGGTTCTGAGTTGGTCCTAGGGAAAGGAAGGAGCACAAATTGGGATTTGGGTTGGGAATGGGGTTCGGTTGTGGTGTGTGTGGAATGCAAAGAGAAAGAGGGGATAGGAGGCTACTGGTGGCCGGTAGTAGTGGAGAAACACAACTGAGGGATTAGAGGTAGGGATGAGGGTGAGGCCTGCTATGGAAAAAGAAGGGGCGGAGATAGGGTCAACTTTGGAGACAAAGAAAGGGTTAAGATTGGTAACGCAAAGCTCGGGTATAGATCCGGGTGGTGATTTGGGTTTAAGTATAGGTTTGGTAAGCTCGGGTATACGTTCGGCTCAGATCAGGCTAAGATCCAGTGCCCAATTCAACCTGCACTGCCTCTCTTCGCCTCGTCTCTTCCCTCGCTCTGCAACTGTATTTCTCTCTCTCCTCATTTTTTTATCCATCTCTCTCTGCCCCTTTTCTCTCTCTCACTCACTTTCTCTGTATTGCTTTCCTTCCTAAAGCCCTAACTTTTAGAATTTGGTACGAAATTTTGATTTTTAATCTATATTCGCAAGTCTCTTATAGCCTGTTTTGCGATGCTGTGACTGAGGCTTGAACGGAGAAGAACGGTCTTCTCACTCACATTTCTATTGGAACTGGAATCTGTTGAAGTTCTTGTATAAAGTTCTAATTTGTGTAGCTGGGTCTATACACGGAGCTTTCATGGAAGACGATTCGTCCGGACAGCAATGCAACTCTGTATGTATAGATATATATGTGTGTGTGTGCGCGCGCGCGCGCTTTTGTCAATAAAGACAGATTTTATTAGGGAAAGCACTCAAATGAGCTCAAAGCGGTGAAGGTAGTTGGAATAGACTCAACGCCATCTACTATCATCAACACCTAGGCCACAACTCTCTGGAACAGCTACTCAAAAAGTTCTTAATCGATTCAATTTTTCAGGTATGTTCTGCCCCTTCTCTGTCAATTTTTCTAGACAGGGGGAAATTAATGTGGTAAGCATAGGAAGAAATTCTGAAGATAACAAGTATATAAAGAAATTTTCAAGTTAGGAATTAAGCATAAAAATTTTGCATATGTTGTGCTTGCTAACACACATTTATATTTGTACACACATATTCGTCTGCGACTGGGTGACAGAATTGAGCTCTTCTCTGGCTTGCTTGTTATCTAGTTTTTGATGCATATATGGCACGTTAATGCACAGCAGAATATGGATCTGTATTGATGATTTAATGCTATATTTTTTATAAAAAAAAAAAATCAAATTTGAGCCCCAGTTGTACTACAGTAGAGATCATGTTGTTGAGGTGTGGTTATCGTTAAGCTTAGATTAGGCAGTGTTTAACAGTTGAACTTAGAAGATTTAATGCTATATTTTGTTTTATGCATGTGTGTTGGTTTTCATTTCTGTTATCAAATTTATTTTGAGTAGCTGTTTGGACGATTACTATAACTATGCGATGGGAGATGGGTTTTTGAATTGCGGGTTTTTATAGTTTGTTTTGCAATGCTTATTATTTTACTGTTCCACTTGACTTTTGGCCATAGCCAAGGATTGGAAATAACTTGGAACCAGCTGTGTGTTGCAACTGAAAATTGTGGTTAAGTAGTCCATACAAATCCAAATCCAAATCAAACATTACAGAAATTGAGAAGAAAATGCATGCCTGTATTGTGAGGTCAGAATTTCTTAACTGTTTCTTTTGTTAAATACCTGATACTGGTTGTTTTTATTGATTCACTACTCATCTGTTTAGTTTTCAGGGTACGTGCATGTAGTAATGTAACAGTAATTTGCACTTGTATAATATTGTCATGGCTCTTTTATGAAGTTATTGATTGGTTGGATTGAGTATGCAAATAAGGTAAAGATGTCGTGGTCCTCATGGTTGCTGGCTGAATCATAAAACTTCACAGTAAGTTTTCTGAGGTTCAACTGAATGTTTTATATGTGGTGGTTGGTTTTCAGAGGTTCAAAGAAGCTTCACCGTTCTTGTCAAACTTGCAGATTTTTCAAACATTGTTACTTTTTTGTTCTTAGATGTTGATTAGCATGTCTTTCTTGTAACAATTTAATTTGTAAATATGCTTTTGACCACGATCTCATCTCTTTCTTTCCAGAGACTATGCTTCTTTTTTTTTATCATGGAAAAATTGATAGATGAAGAATTTGAGGGATAAATAAAACATTATATTTGGTAAGGAAATAAAAGAAGAAATATGAAAAAGTAAATGAAATAATTAATTCCTCCCAAATTGGAAGAAAATGTGAATGAAAAGTTAATTATATTGTTGAAATGTATGTTATTTTTGTTAAAAAAAATATGTGTTATTTGTCTATACATCTTTTGATATATATACTTATATTATATTTATTAATTATATATTATATATACATTAATTTCATATATAAATATAATGCTAAAATATGTATTTATATTTTTTCTAATTAAAAATTTTAAAAAAAAATACTTTTTTCATCTTATTAAATACAAAAACAAAATTCTACTTTCCATCCCTCTTATCAATCACAAACCTCTTATCAAACACAAAAAAAGAGAAAAGAGAAATGATTTTTCTTTTGAAAGATAGAAAGTGTATCACTCTTATTTTTTATTTTTCAATTTTTTTCATCCACCCTACTAAATAAACTGTCAGACTTGTATAGACGTTATTTGTACAGATCAGATGGAGGGGTTTTTTCTTTTCTTTTTTGGAGGGGGCAAGTATATGGTTTATTAGAGGACATAATCAGTTTACGCTAGTACAATTATGACCCTAAGATGATATACAATATCATAATATTATTGTAAATATATATCTTTTTCATTTGGATGAATGAATCCCACTAAAAGAATTAATAATATACATGTCACCTTTTTTTTTGGTTGTGTTGGGTTGGGTTGGGTATGCAAGCCATCAACTACAATCACCAAAACAGATCAAGACTTTAAATTTGTTATTGTGAATAAATATACTTCAAAAAAAATATATTAAAACCTAAATAAATATTGTAATTCCTGATTATCCCCTACTCATTCTTTACAATGACCAAATCAATCCGTAGTGTCAAGAGTATTTCTTTGATGAGCTCCAGTCCAGTCCAGTCCAGTTTCAACAAAAAAAAATATTAAACAAGTCGAGGACCATATACCAGCACAAAAGTTAGCAGACAGATCAACCACCTCAGAGAACTGCAAGTTTGCTTACGCTTCTGCTATCTCTTCAATATACGCTTTTCATATCTTGCTTTTTTCATGCCCATGCCCATGCCCATCATCTTTTCTCTTCTCATCTCATCCACTCAGTTGCATATGAAAATTCCGAATCTCATGTTTGAAAAATGTTGTATGCAGCATCCAACTAACCTGCCACATAATCCTTTGGTTTTCAAAGCACCACAACCGAACTGAATCAATCAATGCCACTCCAATCACAATCCTGGCCCTCACCTTCTCGGCCAACATAATGCTCTCCCCTCATCGTTACTTTACAAATTGCTTTATCTCCTCTCTCCAAAGTAGGTGTATATAATTCTCGTTATCTTTCCAACTAAACTGGACCATAATCCAAATTCTCCCACATAAAGGGAGCAACTAAGCCAATATTTGGGGAGCCTCGCAAGAACAGACAGACACAAACACATACAGCAGCAACGGCAAGCATAGAATGAATGTAGGGCCGGTGAAGCAAGCCTTCTGAACTGGGAATTCTCCTATTATATCTTGCAGCAACAATTGCACACTTGGAGCAAGATTTTTGTACTTGCTTAAGGGGGAAAGTAGGCCTGTGGTCCTGATCCCCTGTAAACATCTTTTGCTCTATCTCATTCTCAACAGATATGGAGACTTGACAACTTTTTTTGTCAGCAAGTTTTCGAGCCACTAGCCGGTTATAAGAGTGATTATTCCTCATCAAGGCATAGGCATATGGAGACAGCCCATTCACATCAACAAGGGAATCCCAGCAGTGCAACCCAATCTACAAAATGTGAGCGATAAGAAGATTAGAAAAAATACACATTCAGCACCCCAAAAATGGGAAGAAAAAAGAGGGGGGGGGGGTTGAAACAATCAAAGTGCAAATAATACACGAATAAAATGTTTCTAAGAGGATAGTCAAATTCCAAAAGCTAAATATTTCCAGGTTCAAATTAAGACCCAGGCAAATCCTAAAAAGAAGCTAATACTTGTCCCCATGCTGGTACCACATATCAACTTAGGTAGCATATCCTGATTCCATCACACAACTAGGTATTTCTAATGGCATTAGTGTAACCTGAGAGAGAGAGAGAGAGAGAGAGAGAGAGAGAGAGAGTAAAACCAAACAACCTCCTGTGGGTCACTTGTAAGTGCGTCAACCATATCATCCGAATTTGATGTGCAAGCAGCCAAATGTAGAGGTGTAACACCACCAGGTCCAACAAGATTTGGCTGAAAGATGTAATTCTTGGAGGTATCATTAGTGCCAAGTACAGAATACTGTAAGAGCAAGTCAACCATATTCCTACACCTCCTTTTAACTGCCCTATTCAAGAGGTGAATTTCCGATAGCATCTCCAAGGACTCCTTTGATAGCCCATGCCTCCCAAAGTTTCTCTTGATTAGTATGTCTACCAAAGTTTTGACCAAAGCACAGAAATCTCTTTCTACCGAAAACACCAATAGAAACTCGAACCGGCTGAGTTTATAATCAGGATCCTCGGGCACAGAAGGGATCCCTTTTCTTTGAAATAACCATCCAAGCTCGTTTAAGAAATGCAAGACTTCTTCCCTTGACCTGGGCATGCCAAAATCATGGGCGTAGTCCTCTGAAATAGCATGACGCATTTTTCCACCATCAATTTCAGACTCAAGGAGTCTCAATTCCCGACAGATATGAGCATCCGCTATAATTACAGGAAAGCTGGTCCCTCTCAAACCATTTTCAACCTATTCATATAAATAGTAAACGTAAAAAATTTAGAACCTAATCTATATTGTCAATCAGATAGTAAAGCCCAGACAAATTGAGTAAAAATTGCTACCTCAATGAAACAGCGACCCAGGCCAGAAGTTGCACCAGAAATTGTGAAGCAGCCCCATCTTATCTCATCAGATGCATTTTCATTACAGGCTGACCTTGGAACTTCCTTCGAGATGTACCCTCCCATGTGCGTACAGTGAATCCTGCAACATCATCAGCCTTAAACATCGGAAAAAACGAGATCCAAAGTAAATGGAATGGCCCATCAAGAAAATGGGAGAAGAAGGGAAGAGAGAGAGAGAGGGGGGGGAGTCCAAATACCTGGTACCAGGAGTACTCATATTTCTTCCCTTCAGTAAAAGAGAGGTCTCTTGCCCACCCACTACTGCCAAAGGGGAGACAGACATAATTTCTGGGGAATTCCATCCTCTACTAGATTTGCGGAGATGAATCTTTCCTGAAGATCAAATAACATACAACAAAGACCTGAAGTTCAAAAATGACAGTGATGACATTACGTCCAAACTTCTACTAAAAAATGGCATATTCAGAACCATTTCTCATTTTTGTCCATCTGATTTATAAACCGTGGTGCCTCAAGAAACTATATAAAAAAAAAACTAGTATATGAGCTTTCGTGAGTACACTCATCTCAATCAAATTCATAGCAAAACTCACCACATTTATGCGATGCCAACTGCCTGTCGGTGTGAACTAAAAACCTTCCACTTCCCCAAAAATCGGTGTCATAATCTTGAACCAAAGAACTGACCCATTGAAAGAGGTTTTCCTCAAGCTGCCAACACCACACGTACCCTGCAACTGGTCAGCACAAAAACCACACAGGAAAAAAATGTAACTTGTACAACATCAGCTCACTCACTTGATCCCAAGCAGAAGATGGCATGGATAGGTAAATTGACAAAACAACACAACCAGGCCTAATGTAGCCCTCCATTTCAGATGGACTGCGAGAAAGCCAATTGTGGATCTAAAGCAAAAGAAGCAACAAAATACATTACGCTCTTACATCAATCAGAATAAAATTATTTATGAATCAAACCAGACAACTGTGTACCTGTGTTCGCAATGTCCCCGGCAAATGACTGGGATCCTTGTCAAAGAGCTTGAAAATGATTCGCCCAGTGCGATCCTGCAGAGATGGTGGACAATTTTAATCCCATGAGAAATAGGTAAGGCATGGATAGCTTAAGGCTCGAGTATTACATTACCTGAGCATCAGAATGAAAACTGGAGGGTGACAGATCAGATCCAGACGAAGATGTATACCCTGCATGGTACGACAAATTCTGAACAGAACAATTGCCAGCTCCTCCACTTGACCCTCCAAAAAGATCAAGAGAAGTTACACAACCACGAGTCTGACTACCTCCAACATTTGTATTAACTTCTCCACTCATTGACATACTCTCAGGCTTCATTGTTTCTCTGGAAGTCTGCATTGGAAATAGCTTATGCACAACAGGTGGAGAAGATGAACGCGACCTCTCTTCCATGGGATTACTGCTGTCAGAAGAGAAGTATTTCCCACAGGATGCTAGTTTTGGTGGGCTATCATATTCAGGTGATGAACTAAATAACTGTAACCGTAGATTTGCACGAGTTTCTTGAATTTGGCGGTCCAAATCTTCAGCGGGAGACTGGTAACTGGAACTTCTTCTCTCTCCTCTAACTTGGGGAAACTCTGAAGATGGTCCCTGTTGCAAATTGAGACACATAGCTTGGTCCATGCAGGCTGAACTTGTTTTCTCACTGTCGCTTCCTTGGCTGCTTCTTTGAGATGACAATTCTAGAGTGTCAGAAGCAGGTGCTGCCGGAGTTGCTGAAAGAACAGCAAGTAAGTCCATGGTTGATGGAGAAGATGCACTTGCATTGAAGCTGCCCTGGTTTTCAGAAGAAACTTGGTGGGGCACACCTTTATTTGAACATTCTGAAATTGGTAACTTAGCTGCAAAGTCCACTGGCAAAGGTAATGAATTTATTTTGCTGAGAATCTGAATGAGCCGGTCCTTATTAGGCATTGATGGGCAATTGATGCTCGTGTCCCCGGTGTTCCCTAGTGTTCCAAGTAAATTCATATTAATGGAATGAGGAAAGGGTGGGTACAATCCAACCAACAAGCCAACTGTTTTACCTTGTGCACGTGCTAAAACCGTCAGCAAATTGACAATATCCAAATCTCCATTGACAGTGTTTTCACGGTTTCCAGGGAGTAACAACCTTGAGGTAGCAACCTCTGGCTGAGTTTTCCTCCTCCGCCTGTTGTGCCCAGCAAGCCTACGCCTACAACTCCGCTTCCCCTCATCAAACTCTGAAAGAGGGTGAAACCTGACAAAAACCAACAAAATTTTTCATAGTGGCTTCAAAGAGAGCAAAAGCAAGATAAAACCCTCATTTGAATGGAAATTAGTAGCAGGCATGTTTTATCAAATCCATGATGACAAAGTTCCACTAACAACAATGGAGAGGAAAACAGAGATATAAACAGAGAACTTACACACTTAATCCATCTTCCAATGAAGACTCCAAAAAGGTCAAATCCATAGTCATATAAAATGAGAGAATATATATATGTATATATAAATGAATAGTAAATCAACTTAACTCGCTCAAATATAACTAACCTGCTACACTGCTGGCAAAACCTCTGCATCTGCTTCCCCACCAAAGCTTTACTGGCTTTGCTGTGAACCTCGCACACCTTATGACGCCGGTGATAATCTTTTGCATTGGACAGATCCTCCTTGCAGTTGTCGACCTGACACATAGGATAGTTGCCACCACCTGGAGATCCGCATCGGACTCTCTTATTGGGCCTTGACCCAGCCTCCGTCGCAGAATCCAAGCCACCAAGCTTCAGGTGGATAAGTCTTTCATCATCTTCATCCACGGACACGGTGTTTGGGTTCTTCTTCAACTTGGCCGAATTTGCTGCGTTATTTTCTTCCTCCCTTCTTCTCCTTTGAGACTCCGATTGCACAGCTGTAGCTGTCGCAGTATCCAGGTGCAGTACATCTGGTACCAAAGGTTTGGCCACGAACCTGGCGCTGTCCCAATCCCAGAGCTTAGGGTTCCAGTTATTCATGGGGTTTTGATGCCCTTGTTGGTGATGCGGCTCTGTTGGCTGAAAAGGAAGGCCGCGTTTCTTGGTCATGGGATGATGCGGCTCAGAGAATCGAGCGGCAAGGGTTTGGCGGTGGATGAATATTGGATGAGCTACTTGCGAACCTACCTCTTCCATCCTTCTCCAAACTCTCCAACATACAGACCACCTATATCGTTGGAAATTTGAGAGAAGCAACAAAAATCGCCTTGTGCGTTTTTTTTTTTTTTTTTTTTTCTTATCTAAATAAACTTGAAAACCAAAAGTTTTGGAACACAACACGAAGATCCGCCAGAATGATTGGTAAACAGTAAAGGAGAACAACAAGCGACACGTTAATGAACTCGAAATTAAATCTCCCCAAAACCCGAAAGAAAGAAAATTATTAGGTATAAAGTATAGCTTGTACCTTTACGACTGTCTGTCTGTCTGTCTAAGGGTTCATTCCCACAGCACCAACAACCTTGAGGATCCTTTCTTTTCTATGTCGACTAACAAAACAAAATAAATCAATCATCCAATCTGTCTGAGAAGTAAAAAAAATTGTAGATATCTCTCTTCTGCTACTTTCCAGTATTCAGATCTCTGTCTCAGCCAGATACATGATGATGAATAAAATTAACACAGATCATCATCACCCGGAACCGAACTTGAAAAAAATAAAATAAAATAAAACTAAAACAGGGTGTTTTGCACAGAAGAGAGTTGAGAGATCTGATGAAAGGAAAGGAAAGGAAAGGAACAACAAAGTCAAGTCTCTGGTTTTTTTTGCTTGTTCAACTATCGGGTGGGTAGTAAGTAATCTTTTACTTTTTCTCTCTGTCCTTTGGTTCAACAAAAAAACTCCTCTTTTTCCTCTCCCTCCTTCCACAGTACGGGGTTTGGCAAAAACTGTAAATTCAACAAGGGTGTGGGGGTAAGAGTTCCGGCCGCCCTCAGACCTGGAAGAATCAACGACATTTCCAATTTATCTTTTTTTTTTTTTTTTTTTTATTCATTTTCAAGCAGGGGGGCAAAACATAGCAAATTTTTTACACTATCAGGAGTCTCTCTCTCCCAATCTCGCGGAGAAAATAACTTTTAGAGCCAACTATAAGTAAATACAACTGCTGGTGAAAAAAAAAACTTTTAGAGCCAATAAGTATTGTGTCAAATTTTGATTAGAAATAATCATCTATAATTTATAAAATAAAATAAAATAAATTCATCAGACATTATCAAATAAACTCATTTAATAGTGGTCAATATTCTCTTAAAATTATTCTCATTACATCTTAATTAAACATAAATTACCTCTAATTACATATAAAAATAGAACATCAGATACATACGTACATAAATATTAGGGTCTAAAACACAGTTCTAGTTCTAGTTCTGTATGGCCCAGTCTATTGTACTTTCGTACGTCGTACGCGTATACGTATACCTATTGTCCTTTCGCCATAATTTTTTGTTTTGACTTTCGTGCCCTTATCTCTCTCTCTCTCAGTCTCTTCCACGACTAAGCCAAGGGTTCCCACTCCCACGTCCTCATCACCAGTCGCAACAGTGCCTGAAATGAGAGGCAAGTCCTTTTTTTTTTACAAAAATGTCCTTTTCCCGTGTTTTTTTTGACATTTTTATTTTTTATTTTTGGATATGTGTGTGTGTGTGTGTGTGCGGGGTTTGAGAGGGGGGAGAGATTGTTTAACACGATTATCTATCCTATCCTATCTATATATCTCAGTAAAAAATGATTATAGTACATGCAAGATAATACAATTGATCCTCTCCGCTCCCCTCCTATTATGTGAGAAGCAATGTTATTAGAATTTAAATTAATAATATAATTTATTGATATTAATTTTATAATTTTATTAAAATTATATTATTATATAAATAAATTAAATTAAATTTTTATGTTCAAATAATATTATTCTTCAAATCATATGCGGGATGCGTTGGGATTTCTTTCTATAATAAGTGAATAGTGAGGATGAAGAGGTTCCTACTTTCACACCACAACCTCAAATTTTCAAAATGAATGAAGGAATGGTCTGTGTCATTCACTCGAATTCACACCTGTAAACCTAAATTCAAACCTAAACATAAATGTTTTTAATTTACTATAATTTCAAAGATATTTCTTATATTATTAAAAATATCATTGACACACTTCTTCTACTATATATTTAAAAATTATTGACACTCTCTCTCTCTATCATTAAACCACAACTTCTAACCAAAATAAAATATCTAAAGTACAAAAACTGTCGCCGCATAATTTCAAACAATCTTTCTATATAAAATTTTATTAAAATTAGAGTCGATTAAAATTTATTTTTTTATATATTACATTCTAGCTGATTAAAATTCATTTTTCTAGATATTAAAATTTGAGCTGATTAAAATTTTATTTGAGCTAATTAAATTTTAATTTTTTTATGTATTAAAATTCGAATCAATTTGAGTTTTACCTGATTTATTAGCGCCGATTAAAATCCGTTTCGAGTTGATTAAAATTTATATTTTTTTATGTATCAAAATTCAAGTCGATTAAAATTCAATGTGAGTTAATTAAAATTTTATTCAAGCTTACTTTTAATGGGTTCAAATTTTAATACATAAAAAAATATATGCAGTACAATAAAATTATATTCTAATTAACAAATTTAATCAAACATAAGGTGACAATGAAGACTCAAAAAATTAAAAAATATATATTTTAAAAAATATAATAAACTAAAAGTAATATAGCTAAAATTTTGCCTAAATGTGAATGATGGAATCATCTTTCTTTCTTTTTCTATGAATGTGTACTGCTGTGTTTGTATGTGCGCGGGTTTGCCACTTGATCGGAAAGCGACTGAAGACAGGCCAGGCAGCCCACTTGATTTTGATCTAATGCCAAAGCTACTGCCCACTGCCTAATGGGAAAGTACAGTTTGGACCATTTCCATTTTTCCAAAAAGCCTTTTGTCTGGGCATGGGAACCAGCTGTTTTCAGAGGACGATGAAGCTAATCTGGTCAGACCCACCCACCCTGACTTTTTCTATCTAATAAAATATGAGTAATTTTATTTAAAGTTAATATTTTGATTTAATTTATTGATATAATGATATAATTTTAATGAAATCATTAATATTTGATAAAGTTTATAGTCAATTTAAATGTTATAATGAATTAAATCAACAAATTAGGTCAGTAAATTAAGTCTCAATAACATTGCTCATAATATAATATTCCTTCTACCTTCTACCAATCATATATAACTATAAGATGAATTTATTATTAAAATACAGCACCTTTTAAATAAAAATATCAATGTACTACATTTTGAAACTTATTTACTAATCTATGGCAGTTTTTAAAAGTAGAATTGTCGATTCCACTTTTCAACAACTAATATAACCAAAAAAAAAGATATTTTTGTAAGTATTAAAAGTGTTCTTCTTAATTCCGCTTTCATGGTAAAAACAGAATTATTGATTTTATTTTTAAAAACTGCAGTAGATCAATAAATAATTTTAAAATTGCGATAGATTGGTATTTTTGTTTGAAAAGTACTTGATGATGCACAAGAGTAGATTTATGCACTACTTATCGAGTAATTAATATAGTTAATAAATGTAGTAAATATAAAGATGAGATCAACACAGGTAGCACAAATATAGAGTCGTTCAATCAGGGTGATCTACTCTACTTTAAAGGCGACAACGGTGGCTGAAAGACATTATTGATAAATAGTTGAAGGGAGAGGACAAGTGAGGTCTAGGCGTGGTGAGGTAGCTATGAGAGAGATAGTTGTGTGTGGGATGTAAAGTTGTCTCCCTCGTGTGTAAAAAACTTACAATTCATAAGCACAGAATTTTAGTTAAAGCGGTGACGTAAGAGATAGATTACTAGTCCTTCGAGAAAGATAACTACAACTAAGAATAAGTATAATTATAGATAGTTTTCATTTGGGATAGTGGCTATCCCGATAATTGTCCCTCACGTGCCCTAATATTCCTAAATTCCTCGATCTTTGGACTAGGGTGAACTCCATGAGTTGGGTTTGACCTTCCTTTTAACTGATTTGAGCCTAGTTCATTAATTGGGCTTGGACCCAACTGAATCTGGGTTCATCATTTGCCTCATACCCTAAGGCTCTACTATTGGTTGAAGGTGTATGAGCGAACTCTTTCATTTGGGTAAACCAGGTGTCTTGTTTCATAAGGTGGCTTCTGCAACTTTCCACTTCATTGTATTTTTTTAGGCTTATTTTTCCATTTGTTAGCACTATTGTTGGAGAGGATGAAAAGAAGCATTGATGCTTCAACAGATGAAGATAGAGATGTTTTGTTGTGTGGCGTCTTGGAAAGGGAGAGAAGCTTGGGTGACGCTATGGATATAAACCTAGACAACACCAGGGAAGGCACAACGCTGGGCGGTGTCATGGGCGACACCATGGAGGACCCAGACAAATTGATGATGTCTTTGATTTATGAAAATTCTCTCTTTCACAGGTGATCCCGTGGTTGATGATGGATCAACATCAAAGGCTCTCTATGTCACTTGGATGGTGACTTCCCTTCCTCCTAGAGAATGTGAGATCTGATGCCCCCAATGTTTCCTAAATGAGATATGATGATCCTGCTGTTTCTCGAAATCATGGATTTGATGCCCCCTACACTTCAAATAATTATCATGCTTCTAGCAATGGTCTGATGTCCCTACTACAGGATGTGAATTTTGGTTAAGGAAAGTCTTTAGAGGTTTGTGACACTCTTAGATGTCAGCTCTCGAAGTCTTGAGAGTATAATCGATACCGCGATTGAGGGCTTTCCTATGGTACCCCACTGTTATGTGGAATTCTGCCTTCTGTATGCTTGGTCATGTTGACATTCTAGCTTTCAAAAATTTGCAGATAATTGTGGCTTTTTCATACTTTTGAGGATGCTCAAACTCGATCAGGTATAGAAGACTTTGGCGGAAGAAAGACCTGGGCACCAAGCTATAGAGGAGCAGTTAAGGTTGGCTCATGAGAGAGCAACAACTCTTGAGGTCAAACTTCTAGAGAACGAGGCTCCTTACGTGTAAGCACAGGCAGAGTTAGGTCGAGCTTCTGAAAGACTGAGGTTGCTTCAAAGCAAAGAGAAGATTAGACCAAACTTTTGGTGACTCGTGAGAAAACCACTAAACTGGAGACTGAGGTTATCTGCATGAGAGCAGAGGTAAAATGAGACCGACCTTTTGGTAATTCTTGTGAGAGCCGCTAAGTTGGAAACATATTATCCTTGAGAGCAAAGACAAAGTGAGGTCGAGTTTTTGACAACTCTCGTGAGAGCCACTAAGCTAGAGACACAGGCTGTCTGCGTGAAAGCAGAGCCAGAGTTAAATCGAGCTTTTTTGTGGTGACTCATGAAAGAGACGTTAAGCTGAAGATGAAAACTGCATGCATGAGAGTAGAGGCAGAGTTAGGTCAAGCTTTCTGGCGACTCATGAGAGAAGCGTTAAGCTGGACACTAAAACTGTCTGTCTGAGAGTACATGCAGAGTTAAGCCAAGTTTTTGACAACTTGGGAAAGAGCATGAAGCTGGAGATTTAGGGTGCTTGCATGAGAACATTGCTGGACGCTTAGGCACGGGCACCGCTAGGCCTTCCCTGGTCGAATTCAATGATTCCATTTAGCTCGAGGATTAGAATCAGTTCAACACTGCAATCTATACGAGGCTAGATCTTTAAAGAGCCAAATCTTATAGAATAAAGATGATGACAGGAAAGTCTTGATAAACCTGCAAGGCAAGAGAAAATCTAAATGAACCAATGGCCGGAGGCGGCCAAAGAGACTCCAATGCTTAAGTTAGTAAGCAAGTTAAAGAAAAAAGTATATGGTTAATAAGCTAAAATTTCGTGACACCAATGCAATGGGCAACTGGGCAACGCCAGGAGATGCTTGGGTGGTCTGGAGATGCCAAATAAATCCAGGGCTAGTTTGGATATTGGTATAAGCAATGCTAGAGAGGCTTGTGCGACGCCAAGGTGGTCTAGACGAGGCTTGGGAGGCTTGGGCAATGCCCCAACAGGGAAAGGTAACACCGAGGCATGGTAACGCTCGTGCACAAGTGTCAGTGCCAGTAGGCAGTTGGGGAGGCAGGGTGACGTCTGTGCACAGGAGGTTGCGCCAGGGGAGGTTATTAGGCGCTAGTGCTGGGCTGTAGGCGACTCCTGTAGTGGATTAGGCGACACCTTTGGAGTCAGCGCGAGAGGATAGGGCGACTTGTTTGGAATGGGTGATGCAACAATTGCTACAATTTTAGAATTGATCACCACAGTGTAGGTTGTGAAAAGTAATAAATTTCTCGGGAATCCAAGATCGAACCATAGGAAATTGTGAAAACAACATGCACAAAACAAATAAAATGAAATTGTTTTGAAATTTATTTGAGCAAGAATTTATCCAACAAAAGAAAGGTGAGTTGGTTAAAATAATAATTGAAATAGTAAAGTATCGGTGATATCCTTTAAAATTTACATAGTAATTATTAATGATCCAGTTTTCGAACTCAATTGAGAATCAGCTGAGGAGTGATCCCAATCGGAATATTTAGTGGTAATAATATAAAAACATTAAAAGTTATAATTAATGAATTATCTGAATAAATATAAAAATTTACTTGAACATCACAAGCATTCACCGTGTCTAAAGTCTACGATAAATCAAGTATTACAACAGGTAAACCTTATTTTATTATAAATAATAAATCAACTATCTTATGAGAAATTCTACTTAATTAATTCAAGTATGAAATAACCAGTTAGTTGACTCGCAGGAAATCTCAAGCATTCGATGTCGGTGACACAACAATTTAAGAAATTATACAGAGTAAAAACTTTATTAAAATATAAGAATTAAATTAAAAGAATAAATCATACATTAAAAAGAACATTAAATCAATAATAAATATTGTGCTTCACTAAAAGTATCCCCCCACTTTTAGTTGGACTTTTAACAAGTCATAGAACTAAAACAAAAACTAGAAAAGAAAATATAGAAAGAAAATAATAAATCAAATCATCCATGCTCAATAGGTGAGAGCCATTTATTTATACTAAAGTAAATTCTAGGTATAAGTAAAAGATATAAAATTAGATTGGGAAGAATTCATTTCCAAAAAGAAGTCTTTTAGGATTCGTTTGTTTTGCCGGAGAATGATAGAAAATGCAAGAAAGAGAATTTTTTTAAAAAAAATTCATGTGTTTAGTTAGTATGAAAAGGAAAACGATGGAAAAAATAATTTTTCTTCATGCTTGAATTTTCTCACAAATAACCAACTATTTTTCTTGTAAAAAATACAAGAAAATGCAAGAAAGTTGTAATCTATAACTAATTTTCTATTTTACCCTTATTTTTCTTAACATATTTTATTGGTCATTAATTTTAAAAATTTTGGTATAAATTTGATTAATCATATAATTTGGTCTAAAGACCTTTGTATTGGTGATTGTCTTAAAATTAAGTTTCGAGCCATTTTTTTAAAATTTTATAACTTTTAATTATAATTACATATTTTTTAGACCGATTTAATATAATTAAGGATAATTTAGACAATTATAAAAAAATCATTATAACTTTTCTTTCTTTCAAACTATAGAATATTTTTTAAAAAAATTTTGTTGGTAAATTTTTCATTCTAACCAAATACATGTATAAAAATATATTTTTTATCATTTTCTTTTCTTTCACTTCACTTTCTATCATTTTCACTTTCCATCATTTTTTTCTTCGTTATCAAACGGAATCTTAAAGTTAAATTCTCGTGCATAAAATCTTGGGAGTGCGAGTACAAAAATCTATCAAAATTTTGAGCCTGAATTTTGCATATTTAGAAGCCAATTAACAAAATTTTGATGAAATATACTTTTATATTCCTTGAAATCTTCTTTCCAACTCTGCAAAAATCAGGTAAATCAGATATCAGAATCAAATGTTATGACCAAATTATTGAAGACGTGTCAAATCCTTATCTTCTTAGATACTTTCCTAATCCAATTTTAAATGAGTTTTGTTCTAATTTAAAGTCTTATAAGGATTAAATTCCTGTTTTATCTTCAAATATTTTTATCTTAATCTTGACTCTTTAATTCTTATCAATTGTGATTCTTCTTATAGTGATTGTTTCACTTGTCTATTCATTATTACTTTAAATCAATAAATATACCTACAAAATAAATCTAACAACTAGAAAAAATATCAAACTAGAAAATCAAGGAATTTAACACTTTTAATCACAAATAATATACAATTAAATAATTATTAAATATAATAAAATAACATTTTTATGGTTAATCAGCGACACTAGGATGATTTGAGCGACACAGGGGTCCGTGGCACGCGTGCAGGCTTTGCTGCTGGCACTCGCACTGGGTGGAGTATTATAAAAGCATAAAGAGATAACAAAACTTTGAACGTGCACAACTTTGTGCTCGGTTATCCGTTTGAGGTGATTTTTTTTTTTAATTCAGGTATTTTTTCGAGATATACGATGACCAAATTGCTATTTGAACACCAAATTTTCCCAAAAAAATAGTTATTTTTCATTGAATATGAGTTTTAAATAAAAATTAGTGAAAAAGTAAAAAAATTTCATGCCTACTTTTGGCCAGTGGTGGCAGGATTTAGGGGTGAAACTCGGACGGGTTAGGCAGTCAACCCTGACCCAACCCTAGGTATATAATCTTCAACCCTAACCTTACCTCGAGTTGAATTCGGGTTCACTATAAGAGAGACAAAGAGAAGAGGAATAATTACAAATTCATAAACAATCCATATATTTCATTTATTACAGTGCACGATTATTGATCATCTGTTTTCACACCAAAAAACTAGTGATCTCAAAGCACAATCCCAAAAAATATAGAAATTAGACCCATAAAAATATTAAACTTAAAACATTACACTATCACCACTAATCACGCATAACAGAGTAGCAAGCAACAAGACACAGAGAACGATGCAGTAGAAATGAAAAAAAGTGCTAATGATTTATATATATATATATTTATATATAATTTTTTTAATTTTTTGGATTCGGGTTGAATTCGGGTTTTCGATGCCTAAACCCGAGCCCGGTCCAAATTGAATTCAGGTTGGAGTTTTTTTACCCAAGTCCAACCCAAGTATTAAAAATCCTAGCTCAAGCCCTAATTTTTTCGGGTTGGACTCGAGTTAAAATCGAGTTGCCCAACCCAAGTTGCACCCCTAGCAAGATCTCATCATGTATGACAGGTCATCTTTTGCTTGGTGGTTAATGGATCTGGTTTTGATTGCCATTGAAGGTAGGAAGACCATGGGATGATAATCAAATCGATTCTCATAGATGACGTTAAACTAATGATGCACAAAAGTAGATTTATGCACGACTTGTTGAGTAATTAATATAAGTAATAAATGCAGTAAATATAAAGATGAGATCACCATATGCAACATATTTATTGAGTAGTTCGGTCAAGATGACTTACTCCATTTTAAAGGTGGTAACGATGGCCGAATGAATTTATCGATAAAGTAGTTGAGGGATCACGAGTAAGCTCTAAGTGTGGTGAGATAGCAATTAGAAAGACAGTTATGTGTGTGATGTAGAGGTGTCTCCCTCATGTGTAAATGACTTACAATTTATTAACACTAAATTTTAGTTAAGGCGGTGACGTGAAAGATATATTACTAGTCATTCGGGAAGGATAGTTACAGCTAAGAATAGATACAACTATAGATAGTCTTCATCTAGGAAAGTAGCTATCCCGATGATTGCTCTCTAACGTGCTCTAATATTCTTGAATACCTTGATCTTTGGACTAGACTGAACTCCACGAGTTAGACTTGACCTTTCTTTTAGTTGATTCGAACATAGCTCATTAATGGACTTGGACCTAGTTGAATCTAGACTCGTCAATATTGTATTTTGGTAATAGATTCACTATAAGATTGATTTTGAGGAAATCAAGGTCATAATGTTGCGATTTGTCACACTATTTTCGTTACGAACAAATATATTTTTAAAACAAAAGTCACATTAAATTTAGATAGATAGATAAAGGAGAGAGAGAGAGAGAGAGTAAACTTTGAATATCTATTACTAACTATAACTACACCCTTTTTTGGGGGGGGGAGGGAGACTTAAACCCTTGATCTCAAGAAGACAAAACTTTTACAAGATAAAGAATATCATGAGGCCAAAGTCCCATTTTATAACTACACCTAAGAAATAATGCTCTTATGAATTATGGTGAACTCAAGACCGTCTTTCTCAAAAGAGCAGTGCAAAGCCATAAAAATCTTGGCATTGCAAAATTTAGGATTTTTTTTTTTTTTACAATCTTTTGTGATGCACATAATTTTTATCATACTCTAATTAGTTCTGATATTATGAAAAAACAACTCATATGTTCAAATTGTTGGACCAAAACAGTTTTTAAGTGTAAAAACTAAGTTTTTGGTCGATTTAGAGCCTAAATTAAATTGGGACCGGATTGTTATTTTGAATAAAATTTCGTGGGTTCATATTCTATTCCGTGAGGAGAGTAATGTAGTATATTCACTTGCTCAAATCAAGTAAGAAATTAGTGAGAAAATAGGCTCAAATGTGACCCTCTAGATATATGAAAATAAAGAAAATACAACGTGGAATTTAACACCAATGCCACATTAGTTGAGGAAGAGATTCAACATGGACATATATAAGTCAAGTTTGCTATATGGAATTGGGCCCCAAAGAGTACCACAATTTTTTGAGCGGAGCGAGCACCACATGTCTTCGGTTCGACCACACATGCGCGCGCGCGCCGACTGCCCATCTCGCCACGACCCGATCTGGCCGGGCTCGGGCTCGGGCTCGGGTGTGGTTGTGGTTTAGACCATGACCTATTTTTTTGGAAAAAGTTTATTTAATTATTTGAGCGTGAATTTCTTAACTCGAAATTAATTAATTAATTTTCAGTATCCATTGAGTCGGATTTTTTGCTTTCTGCCAGTCCAAAAATTTGTGTCTGTTCATGTAGAACAGTTAAAACAGTGGTGTCTCCTGGTTATGGTGTTTATTTTGGGTTGTGTCTTTTAGAGTGGTAACTGTCCGAAAAATCACCAAAATGTCTATAAATATCCAGTCCCTCATTAGCATTACTTCATCAATCAGTTCATTATCAGAGTTAAGACCATTGAATATCAGCATTTAGACAGTCTGCATTTGGAGAATACACAACACAAGTTTGGTTCGTTGGACGAGTAGATTGGAGTGCTACTTCTTCCCATGTAAATATCATTGTATCTTGGAAAGCAGACACTTGATATTCCATAAAGCACTGTGTGTGGGGGCGAAATATATCTTAAGGACATAGTGTCAAACACTAACTTTGATTTATCCAAAGTTCAATAACAGTTCCTGTTTTGTAATTGGATTAATATTTACATTGGTTATACAATTGTTACGTGTAACTGTTTGCTTTACTGTTTCAAAAGACTGTTGTAACTGTTTCTTGTAACTCTTTTGTTATTGTGTAACTCTTTACTGTTTCTGTTTTCTTAGAGTAATTCGTTTCTGTGTAACTCTTTATATGGTTCAAATCAAAAATTTTGATAAGTGATTTTACTATATTTGGAATACCACAAACAACACAAATACCTGCCATGTGAATAATTTTATGGTACCACTTTTGTATTATCGTCAAAATGTTTGTCAGTCTTAAATTCTATCTTAGTTTGTTTGTAGTAATTGATTATAAAAATAACAATTAAATAAAGTAATAAGACATAAAAAAAAATTGATTTGTGTTCGTTTTGTGGTGATTGACAAAAGATGATAAAATTAGAATAATGTATAGATATTATCGTTGAACAGAGATGATGTATATATTTAGTACAGTATTCCTTGCATAACGTATTAAAAAAAAAAAACCGGAACAGAAGAAGGAAGGACAATATGTGTCGGGGCTATTCTCTATTCTAGCCCAGCTATAATATGTGCATTTGGATTGGATTTATCCACCCGTTCGTGAAGAGTAGTACTGAAATTGGACCTAACTCCTCCTGAGTAGCACTGAAATTGGACCCAACTCCTGGGTAGTACTGAGTCCACGGATTGATCCGATCGTACAATACCACCCACCTGCTCTGCTCCCCCATTACACTAAACCATACAAACAAATTAAAAAAAATACTATATAACTCAAAAATATATATATATATATATATATATAATTGACTTAGGTTTATTCATAATCAATCATAAATAACTTTAATTAATTTTAATTTGACTTTAAAAATATTTAACTTCAAGTTTTAAAATTATAATTTTTATAGTCGATTATATTATTTACAGTCTAATTTATAATTCAAAAAATTATAAATTTGAATATCCTGTCATTTTCTATCATGTCCATCGTCTGTCGTCAATCGCTCTTTATTGTTTTTCATGAATGGGAACACAAACGCCTTCAAAAAAAAAAAAAAAGTATTGATTCACCCGGCCATATTGCATTATATCCAATGAAAAGACTATGCTACTCGAAAGAAATTTTGTTATCCCATCACTAATACTTTTTTTTTTTTTTTGTATAAATTTTGAGGGTCATCTATAATTTTTAGAAATTATTTACCAATTTTAGTTTTAGTTTTAAAAGCCGTGTACAGTTCTGTACACAGTAAATCTAAATCCGACTTTGTTGTGTGTATTGAAAAATCAAAGCTCCGGATAACTAATAATTTTCTTCGCCAACCGATAGACTGTAATTTTGTGCTCCTTTCAAGCAAATCTAAACTAATAAAAATTAGAGAGTTACACCCGTAACCTTAAAGTTTGTCACCAACTCACACGAATTTCTTTAGAACATTTCTAATTTTGACTCTAATTTAGACTAAAATTTAAATTTGAGTCTAAATAATCCAAAAATTTTCTTCACCCTCCGACCTAAATCAATATCAAATCAAGAAAAATTTAGTTTGAACCCAAATTAAAGATGACTCAAATTTTATACCAAATTTTCAAGAGTAATTTTTTATCCTATCCAAAACTCCTCTCTCTCTCTCTCTCTCTCACACACACACACACACTCACACTCACACACACACATTGAAAACCCACGGTGCACGATGTCATTGTAAATCTGAAGACTTAATTGTCTATTCTTTTTTGCGTGTTGAATTTTTCTTCCATGAACACCCAAAGAAACCCTAATTTTCTTGATCACATCACAAATTATGGTGAACCCACTAGCCTTTCCTTTCCATATCCCGTGTTCTTGATGATCTTCACTATTATTTCTTTCGGCAGAGCAAAGCCTCAGCAAAGTAATTATATAATTAAATTCAAAACTCCCAATTTTCTTCTTGTTCTTAAGTATTTCTTGATGAAACCTTCCTACTATTTACATGTCCGGCGTATTTGAATTTTTGTGTTCAACACTAGCTTTGGGACAGTAAAGAATTTTTTTTAAAAAATTGAGTATATATTTGAGTTTGTTTATTGAATTACTCTACACCAAATCAATATTTTTACTCAAATATTTAAGTCATGATTAAAAATGTTGTTATGTATGAAAAATAACATTAATATCCCTTAACAGTAACTATTTATAAACAAAAATAATAGAAATAGAAAAAAAGATTGATCTACCCCCAAACCCTCAGATATTTACACTGAATTTTCAAATATTTAAAAGGATTAAAAAATGATCACAAATTAAAAACCACCTCCTCCACCATAAATCTCTTCCAGCCACCGCCGTCACCACCCACCACAATCTCTGCTAGCCACACCATAAAAAACTAAATCTACCCCTCTTCTTCCCCACAACATCGCCCACCACCACCATGGCTTGAAGATTTCCCTTCTGAAGGCGTGAAATTTGTCATTTTTTATTGCCAATGCTTCAGCAAGCAAAACTTCCTATCCCTTCTTCCATTCCATCTTCAAATTCTCACCGTCATGTTAATGTTATGAGCTCACAAATCCTCCATGACCCAACAGCAACAGATGTGGTATGTGACTCTTTATCCAACTTCAACCCTACCCTAGTATCCCCCACCCCCAGTGAGGGAGGGACTCACTCACATGACTAATTCTAAAATTGTGACCCAAAGAGTAAACCTGTTAGTTAGTTAGTTAGTTTGTTAGTTTAAGAACCATCAAAGACCACTTAATAATCTTATACGGCACCCCTTACCATACCAACCTAAGTAGGACGTGACGTGACGTGACAATATGCTTTCTAAGTTCTCACCTCGAGATCTCGATCTCGATCCACTCTCCGATCCGATGAGTAACATGTCATGGCGCCCATATTTTACTGCAAAATTCTTGAAATTTCCTTTACATGTTTTAAGAATTGGGTTTCCAAATCCCGTCTGAAACACCACAAACTCCCACACAATCAACTTCCATGTCAAATCTTAAAAAACTCGAGGTTATACTTGTGTTTTGTCACACGCACAGGATCATTTTGACTTTCTCTTTCTCACATCAAACGTTGGTAAGCAAATTTCAGGAAGAATGAGTAGGAAGGCTACATCACATATACAACAACACTTGACGAGGATCAAACTGATCAGCACCCTGCCAGTGTATCAAGTCACAATCTAAATTGCAACATGTTGGACTAAAGCAGTTTTTTTGAATTAAAAATTAATTTTTGATCGACTTTGAGACTAAATTAAAGTGCGACCCACTCATTATTTTGAGTAAACTTTCGTGAGGTCGTATTCTATTTCATGAGAAGAATAATACAATATATTCATTTACTTAAATCAAGTAAGAGGTGAATTGGAAAATAGAATCCAAAATAACCCTCTTAATATGAAAATAGAAGTTGCAACAATGTAGATTTGACACCAATCTCATATTGATTGAGCTTCGTATCTCAAGTTTGATTTATGAGTTGGACCCCAAAGAGTATCACAAATTTTGTGAAAAGATGAGGATCAACATGAGTTTTGGTTCAACCACACACCACGCCCCCGCCTCATGTTAGATGTGGGTTAGATCCAACAATTTCCGAGAAAATTTATTTACAAAATGAAAGTATGTATATTGGTTTGCTTGGCAATCATTATGTCTATATAAACTCAGATTCATTCTCATAGATTGACAATCTACATTTATGAAAGTACATAACATAATTTTGATTTTCTTGGCAATCAAATTGAAGTGTGGCTTCTAATTGCTTGAAAATTATTGTATCTTAAGAGGCAAATGTCAAGATTTTCATTAACATCAATGTGAAGGGTGAAATTTATCTTTAAAGACATAGTATAAAATTTCATCTCCGTTCTTGAACTGTAATCGAGTTGATTTTATTTATTGAAGTTTATATGTTATTATTTTGTTCTTTTATATTATTGTTTTGGTCTTAATTTCATAAATAGATTTATGTGTTTCTATTTAGTATATTTAAAATTTTAATATCATTCCAGAATCTCAATAAATAAGTTACCACATTGATATCATCCGCCAACACAACAGTCTCTTAAGTCACAATCTACCTACGTCAGATGATCTAGTTCAAGCACTTTTGCTTTTTCTTTCCTTTGCTGGGGATGGGGAGGTTGGCTAGATGAAGGAAAAAATGGACCCTGTCAAAAAGCTGTCAAGAAATTACAACAAATTCTGTGTGTGTGTGTGTGAGAGAGATAGAGAGAGAGAGAATAACATTGTGCCAGGAATGGATGCACTTATTATAATTAATGGTTGCAAGCAATAACAAAAATGTTTCGTTCCTGTTGTCCATAATCATATAACATGTAAGAGAGCCACTATATCAACCCTGTGTGAAATAATAAAAGCCAATTGTAGTAACTGAATTCAGACTAATGGAAAAAATAAATCCCGAGTAGAGAACAAAAGACACAATTGCCTAGTTCTGTGAAATAAACCACCAAACCTCCGCTGATTGCCAAGCTAACTAGCAAAAGCACTTAGAACTGGCTGCGTCGCAACTTAAGGGTGGAATAGAACCCAATGTTCCCCATAAAGAATAAAATAATAAGAACCAAGGTTGCAAGAATTACCCACCCCCACTGCTGCAGTTTGCTCTTACCTCTGTTGCGCAGAGGTGGGGGAATAGATTTTGTCTTGCTCTGCTTTGTGAACTGTGATGGTCTTGAAGGTCTTTTAGTTGTCGCAGAATGAGTATCCTTAATTTCAAGCTCCTTAAATGTTCTAGTCAGTGTTTCTGGGGTTGGAGCAATTTCCCCATCAATGATGCCATCATGGGCCTCTGCTGCAGCAGCCTTCTTTCTTTCCTTCTTCCTCAACTTCTTCTCCCTTTCCTGTTAATTAATAATTTCACATAAAATCAATAAAAGAAGGTGAAGCACAACAATACTTTATGGAGAAATTACTCGTTTCATTTCAACAGGGTACTTTTTCAGTGCTAAAAGGGAGCCATGCATCGGAAAACTCAAAATTTACCTTCTCCTTCTGTTCAGCTTCCTTCTGCGCTCGTACGTCTGCCCTAATCTGCGCTTTCTCTGCATTTCGTTTTTTCCTCTCCAGTGCCTCTTTGGCCTTGGCCTTCTCCTCCAACCGGCATTGCTCTTTCAACTTGGCCGCTTCCTCTTCCTTCCTCAAGTCTTCTGCCTTCCTTGCCAACTCCAGTTCCTCCTTTGTTTGCATATGTTCTTCCTCCTTTGTCTCTTCAGTATCATCCCTGCCAGAAAACGTTGCTGACCCACTCGCCAAAATAGGTTTCACAGATTTTTTAGTTTTCTCCATATGATAGTTATACTCTGCTGCCTTCGCGATGGATTTACCATCTGCTACTTCACCTTCAACAGGTGACACTTGTTTCTCTTGCTCCAGAGTCAGAGTTGGAGACACAGGGTTGGCCTTCACTGGGCTAGAAACCAACCTATCAACTCTTTCATCTGCATAACTGGGTACCAGAGGGGGCTCCTCATCGGGGCCAAGTGCACGGCTATCCAATGTCCCCAATCTTCTCAGTGTGCTCCTCGTGTTAAATCTAACATATTCTTTGCGGAACTCATCATTCTTATTCCATAGTTGCATTAGTGATTCCACCTAAAAAATTGACACAATATAAAGCTTGAGCTCACTTTCCATAGAAAGCCACCAAAGGAATGCACAAACTAACCTGATTGACACATTTACGATGAAGTGCCTTGCTATCTCCAGTTGATCCATATCGACTGGCAGCCATTGAATCATCCTTGTACATTCGAAAATGTTGGTTCTGCAGGTTCAAGTACTTAAAAGAGTTCAATCATACGCTCCAATCTCTTGTTCCCTTAATGCGCTTGTACATTTGAGTAGTACAACTTTGCAATAAAAATATTGCTATACAAACAGAAGTGATACACATAGAAAGAAGGTTTAATCATCATGGAGGTGCCATTTATAACTAAGACCCAAGTCAAAACACTTGGGCAACGGGTGAGGCTACACGAGTAAGAGTCTAATGCAGGGGTAGATCATGTTTTGAGGAAGTATCCACCAATATATCCTGCTGATACAATGTCTACAGTTAAGAAGATAATACACTTGCACAATATAGATAGCCTCACAAGCACTTAACAGGTTGAGAAACCACTAAGGATCCATTTAATTGGAAAGCAAAGGGTGATAAAAATAAAACTGAAAGAAAAGCAAGAAAAAGGAAACTAAATTCTGGATTTTCTTGTAGGCATTTGATTAGGATGAAAATTCTCTACGACTTCTGTAGGGAAATTTTAGTTAATTGTTTGGAAAGCAAGAAAGTAGATAGAAATTATTGGGATTTGACGAAATAATTCTTATTCATTTTAACCAAAATAATAGACATAAAATAAGCAGAGGAAGCTTTCATCATCGTCATGACGGAATAGATCATGCACAGTCCTACCAGTAATCCTAAGTAAAATATTATTCTTAAACCACAAGAATCCTCACATGGCAAACATCATCAACGTAAGCAATCAAAAAGTTATCTCAACAAAAACCCTCCTCTTTCATTTCCAGCAACTCCTATTGGTAAACAAAAACTGACTCCATTTCAGTACCCATCCACCTCTTAAAACCCATAACCTCATTTCCATATCCCTCCACCTCAATGCACGGAATCTAAATTTTCTAACCCAAAATTTGTTGGAACAAATCTGAAAAAAAAGTAGATCCATCAAAAACTTAAGAAACAGAGAGTTTGATCAGAAAAGCTGAAAACGTTGCAGGAGACAGATATCCGATCTTAATCTGGTCAAAGAAGTAGGATTGGAATGGAATGTGGGTGAGAATTTGGGGTTTCCGGAGATGTGCACCTCCTGGTAACTAACGGCTTGTAGTTGCTGGCAAAACCACTAGAGTTTGAAGTCAGAACTATGCAGATGCAAATAGGGAAATTGAGACAATGGCTAATACCTTACAACGAGACAACAAAATTTCCCCCTATTTCCAGGAAAATTTTAAGATCGAGAATATTCTTTCCTGCATTTTTCCTTTTCACAGACTTTCCATCATTCATTTACCAAATGAAGCATAAATGATCGAGTTACATGTAATTTCCACACAAGCAATCCAAAAGCTCCAAGAGTGACAGAGAACCATATATAGGACATCGAAAGAACCCGTTTTGAAGTAGGACTATGTAAATATAAGACTTTACTTTGAACTTTGTCAGATAATTGTCCCAAACATCTACCATTGATAAACCTAGAATTGATTCTATGAGAAAGAACAAAACAAAAATTGTTAGAACCAAACCAAGAAATTGCGATCACGCTATTATCTAATCTATGAGCAAAAGAGTGATATTGCCTAGCATCTTCTCAATTTACATCTCCTAATTTCATATATCTGTATCTATCCACAGCTCATAGAAGGCACCTTCCCAAAAAACTCATGTTCTAAGAAGAATTTCACTGTCATCCTCAGCATATAATAGGAAGAAATTCTCAAGTAGAGAGACCATAACCTTAATAAGCAATCGGCAAATTGTGTTCAGGTAATTAGGAAAAACAGAAGATCTTACTTGAAAAATGGGAGATTAACTTCGACAAAAATCAAGAGTAGTTAATTTTATCTTCGATAGCCTCCAAACTATTCCAGAAAACTTAAAACTGAGTCATCTGCCATATTATTTGTGAAGATTAAATAATTATGGTTACAAGCGAGAGAGAGTTTGAGAGGAACAGAGAAACAGGCTCTCTCTCTCTCTCTCTCTCTCTCTCACTATATACACCCATGTATGCTTTGACTAAAAAGACCAATATACCCCTCTGGGGTATATTTATTACACAGTACCCACTCCAATGTTATTGATGCATGAAGTGTACCAAATTGAACCCCTTTTCCCTATGTACACAGCAACAAAACTCAAAAAAAGAAATTTGAAAATATGCATTCAAAGAAAAGAATGTAAGGATAGTCCAAATGGGACACCCATCGCTCTATAATCTATTTATGTACATATTTCAGTCTGGAACATTCACTGTGATCCACTGCTGACAAAATTCCAATATATGCAATTCCCGTAATGCATATATAGTCAATTGCGAAGATAACATTGAATGCACTCTTTTGACTCCACAATAGGATCACATACTGGTTAAGGCAATGGTGTCTTCTGTAATCCCTTTGTCATTTTCATAAGAATAGAGATAAGGAGGTCCATTTTTCCACGCACTAATCCTATTGCCGGTCAAATAGCCTTCTTGCGTGACCTATTCAAAGCCTGAATAATGAGCCTTAAAGCCTTCATGTCAAGCCTTGTTGTGATTTGGAAGAGGGAAGTCAATGGTTGAGAGCCAATGCACTATCCATCAAGTTATTGGATTTGTACATAATCCTATTTGCAAAAAGTAAATAAATATGACCTCGAAAAAATACACAACGAACCTTCTCAAGCAATTGTACCCTCAAACTCGAGAAATGCGAGTATGCTTGTTGACGAATATCATCGGCAGCCCTAAACTGAGCTTGCAATTCCTTTAGCCTCTTACTTTCATCTTCATATTTCTTCCCCCCTACTACAGCAGCTGCTTCAGCTTTTGAAACCATGTCTTTAAGGCAATCCAGCTCTTTCCTCAGAATCTGCAAATGTTGAAATC
>CM042193.1:275574-291260 GCA_023539305.1 Ilex asprella
ATAGCCAGGTCAAATATTCTAGCAAAAGGAAGTTAAAAATCCTAGATTTCCACACAATTATAACTCTTAACAAAGCGATGATGCCACGAAGAACAGCCTATCAAATCTTAAAATTATACAGATCAGGAGCCAGTTATGATACCTTTAAACGTTCTTCGACTTGGTCTTTCTGCTGCAAAGCCTGCTGAACTTCATCCCGGCTCCCCATATTAGAAGACAATTGCCCACGAAGATGCCTCAGCTGCTTAATTTCACGAATGAATTGCTTTTCTTCTTTTAAAGGCAGGGTTTCATGTTCTATCATATGTTCCACATTGTTTATCTGCTTCCAGGACAAAAATATGCGTGATAGGTAAAGTGAGAAAACATTTCAGGTGTATCCCTAGTTCAGTTTCCATGGAAACATTTCTATCAAAAAAAAGATCCCAGGGAAACAAAATGAGAGAAAAGCCAATGCTTACCCGGGCATCAATATCTTCAACAGAAATGGCATTCTTCACTCTGTTGATCATAGATTGTACTGAATCTATTTCTTGGCGCTTAGCCTTCACCAATTTTCTTGAAGCTTTCACTTCTGCATTGGCAGCTTCATACTCATCACCATGGACTTGACAATTGGCCTGTTTGTATGAGCATCCCACAAATCTTATTTAGTTAAAAAAAAATTGATGAAAGGTAATGCATTCTCAGAATAACTTTTCTACCTTTTTCTTCTGGATTTCAACTCGAATAGCATCCCTGCACTTTGTCTTCTCATCAACTTGAAGCTGAGCTTGTCTGATCTGTTCCCTAAGATTTCCATCATCAAATCTTGGAATTCTTATCAAGAAACGGAATGGCCGTGTCGTAGCCTCTGCACCCCCATTCTGTCCATGCATATCATCAGCACTGGAACCCTCTGGCAAAGAAGTTGATGTCCCATCCCTGTGAATTGCTTCACTATCCATGGTTTCTACACATTTTAGTTTGACGTCACCACCTTCACTTTCACCATTAGATTGGTCTTCCCCATTTCCAACACTGACATTCACCGGGGCAGTATTTAGGGCATCTGCACTGTTAACAACAGGGCCATCCAGAACCTCAGATCCAGATACAACTGCAATGTTTCTAGGCATATCTCTACCGCTTATGACAGAAAAATTTTCAACTGTGGAGCCTGACTTCACATCAGCACTACTTCCGTTTTGGACTGAATCAGAAACATGACATTCTGGCTCCAAATTGTTTGCTGAAATAGACTGCCTGTGGGCATGTTCAATGTCCCCGTTCGAAACTAGCGATTCCATATGCCTATACTCACCAGGAAAAGTAGGTATATTTTTTTCATGATCAACAGAAGCAGCATCAGATTGTAGGAGCGCATCATTATCAGGACAACTTAAAATGTTATCACCTTCAACAGGGCCGTTGCCATTCTCCATTAAAATTTCTGATTGTGCATTGTCAGCAGCACAAGACATGACACTCTCACAGTTTTTAATATCAGAATTTTCAACTTGGGTTTCAGGCTCAGTAACGTTGGCACCACTGGATGGCAAGTCTTCCATAACCAGAAAATTCCTGCATCTGACTTCTTGGTCTCCTGTTGTACCATCCTCAGAATCAGCCAGAAGAATGTCACCAATTTCAATTGGCACACTCCCATTATTAACTTCTGGTTTCACACAGACAGTGGGAGAAGGCAAGCTTTCATGATTTTCAGAAGACCCATTTGGTTCAGGGGCTTTTTGACCATAGTCAGTGGGAGAATGCAAACTTCTGGCTTCGTTATGTTTTTCAGTTTTTGAAATGCAACCTTCGACACAAGATGCTGGCAAGTTACCTTTGTTTTCATCTGAGACTGATTCATCTTCGGTTTCCAAAGGTGAATCAATCTCATTGGCTAATTCCATTGCTTCACGGCCCTGATCCAAATCAGCTTGGATATCATTAGTGACCAAAACCTGAGATTTCTGATTCTGCTTTAAGAGTATATCCAAATCCCTGATTATTTCCTCCTCAACCTTCCCGTCTCCATTAACAAGCTGACAGGACACGTACTCAGCAGGGGTTGCAAATGTGATTTCAGATTCCATAATTTTTTCAGGTTCTCCAGTTAACTCTAACTTAGTTGTCACCTCAGATTCGCCCTCCCCAACCTTAACCTCTGGTGTTTCATATTCAGGAACCTCAAAAACTTCACTATGAAATTCTTTCCCCTCTCCTAATTCTTCACTCGATCCTACATTAATTTGCTTCTCATACTCCACCTTTATATCACTGGAACCATGGGCAACTGATGACAATATTTTAGATTTCCGACTCTCTCCTAACTCCTCAGCTGAATTCGAAACATTAACTTCAGATTCTTGAGTCTCTTCAGGGTCAGGAGCGGGAGCGGACTCCAACTCAAGTCGACCCTCAATGTTCACCTCACCAGCACCCTGCTCCGGTTCAAATCCCACTGTGGCACTTAGTTCCTCCACCCTATTAGTGCTCACAACTTCAACCCCATCCTTGTCGACTTTTCCTTCCAAGCTTTCTGGGGAAACATCATCGGTTAATTGGGTGACATCAGTCAAATCAACAATGCAGTTGTTCTGCTCTGCAGAGGATGGAACAATTTGCGCAACATCAACATTCAATTCCCCAACTTGGACCTCTACAGCCCTCGATTTGGTGACAACGTTGGATTCTGCATTTAGATCCAATTCATTTGGATCATCACTTGCGTGGCCGTTCTCGTTCACAAAAACATACGAATTGTCCGGATCATCCCTCCCACTTTCGTCGGCATCGTGGTCGTCATCATCAACATGCTTGATCCCATTGCAACCTGAACCATCGGCTTTGGGCAGATCCTGATGAAAACTCTTATCCAACCCACGAGTCTCCTCAATTTCACCTTTCAAAGAAACCTCAGAAACCTCCCTAAGAACTTCGGTTTCAGCCGTCATTTGAATCACGCGTTCCAACAATTAACACAATCTATAATGCAGTTTATGAGTATGCTCTATCAAGATCGCGAAATCAAACGATAGCAATGAATCAAAATTGTAGAAAAAAAAAATACCAAAATGAGAAACAGCATGCATGAAATTTATGAATGGGATTCACTTACAGGATTCGGTATGATCCAGATGCGAGAGAATCGAAACCGTTTTTCAGATCGGACGTCTCAGAATCTCCAGATCAGCCAAATCAGGACAAGCACCGTCCAGATGAAAGAGATTTAATAAGGAAGAAGGGTTTGGAAAATGAGGAGGAGGGAAAGGGGAAGAACTAAGAAGAGAGCTGTGGCACGTTGTCCCTCTCTCTCTGTCTATTCCTCTCGAAGAGAAGAGAACAGACTACAGAGTCTCGCAATACGGAACAGCTGGCGAGGGAAAAGCTGCCTTTCTCTGTTGATCTCACTTCGATTTGAACACAAATACAAATACAAATACAAATACTCCATCCGCCCCTTATTTAGTTAATTTTACCATATCTTCATCTTATGTT
This sequence comes from Ilex asprella, assembly GCA_023539305.1. Taxonomy (NCBI): domain Eukaryota; kingdom Viridiplantae; phylum Streptophyta; class Magnoliopsida; order Aquifoliales; family Aquifoliaceae; genus Ilex; species Ilex asprella. The sequence continues at coordinate 279,058 of CM042193.1, forward strand.
TTATTTTTAGTAATACTTATATTTTTCATCAACTAATAAAAGAATGTAATAACAAAATTTCAACATCAACAACAACAAAAAAAATGAGTATATTTATTTAATAATATTCGCCGATAAGGAAGACTTGGATGAATTTAATTTTAAAATATTAAAATTAATCTTAAATAATTTTATTTTGTGAAAATATATCAATAGAATAAGATATTATTTTTTTTTTATCATAGAATAGAATAATATTAACAATGAGTAAATTCTCAGGTAAGGAATAGGAATAGGAGTTCTCCTAATGATTGCGTCCGCCACTGGAAAAGTTGATGCCTACTTAACTTTCGGATCGTCCTATCCTATCCTACGTGTGGTTGCTGCATTTTTTTTGTGCAATTAACTAATTTCTATTGGATCGGAAGCAACCTCTATAATATATACAGACGGAAACGAAACATATTCGTTAATGATTCTTTAATTAAGGACTTTTAAGGACATGAATTTATATAATAAAATAGAATATAATTTAAATTTTATTCTCGATATATATTTTTCTCTAAAATTAACTCAACTCAACCCATTCCAATTGTTTCCTACAAAAAAATAGAGTTGTCCTCTCTCTTCTCTATCAACGGTCATTTACTCAAATCCCCGCACAAGCAACTCCTCTATGGCAGCACGCAGGCGACGAGTCAGGCGCCTAATCACTTCCCTAAATCCCCGAACAAGCACGACCACCTTCCCCCCACCATCCCTCTTTTGTGCAAACACCTCATCTCTCTGTCGCAAACACCTCATCAGATCTCTCTTTTGCTCATGGTGGTTTGATTTGGAAGCCTCTACACGGAATGAGGATCTCTCTTTTTCTCTTTTTTATTTCACTTTGAGGGGAGTTCCTCCAGCGGTTGTTCCAGCTGTTTTCCCGACCCTCGGTGCAAGGTAAGTTTATTTCTAATATTTGAGCTTGCCACTGTTCCGACTGTTTTCCCATCTTTTGCTTTCACATTTTAAATATCAACAATTCTTACTGAAGAAGGAATTTCCACAAATGGCTAAGGTTGTTGGACACAAGCTGTTTGATCACATGTCTCTGTCAAAGGCATCACAACCACAACTATTAAAACACACACACACACACATCTAATCACCCTTTGATATGCAATACACGTACACTAAATGTTCATCACTGGATTTTCAGCGACACATCTACACAACCACAACCACCTACACAGTTGTTCATCACTTGATGATCTGTGAAGTTTTTTACGATCTGGGTCTTCTTCATTTCTTGCTCTGATTCAAATCTCAGTACGTTAGAGTTTAATTCCATGTTATTTAGCTCTATTTCTGGAGGAACCTAATGAAATATTTGAGTCTTCATTGTTGTATACTGTGAAATGTTGATTTTGTGGGTTGGTTTTTGCTGGGATCTAGGTAACCTTTGTGTTTGATACATTTTGACCTTGGTTCATTGCCTCTTCATGTAATATGGTTCTCAAAGACTCCCTAGTGTTTTCAGTTTTAGGTTTTTTTGTCCTAACTTTACTACCAAACTTTTCTCATCTGAATATCAGGATCACTCGCTTCTGGAAATCGAATATGCATCATTTTATCTATTAGTCATTCGAGTGTTTTCTTATTTCTAGAAATTGGAAGAAATTCATATGGTGGTCTGTAGCATGTGAGGATAGTGTTTATGCAGGTTTTATAATACAGGACACTGTGAAAGGGCCTGATTTATCTGATCTTTTTTCGAGTTTATCATTTTTAGATTTCGGACAACCAAGTTCTCATCATATTGCACTTCATCAAATTCAGATAAGCACTGCATTGTATTGTTGATGTTCCATGAAACCAAGTTTTGTTGATGTTCCATGAAAACCCAGTTCAAAGTCTATTTATTGGTTTTTGATTTCCCATCTGCGTGTGTAAGTGTTTAATATGCATTAGTAATTTTTAGGATTCCACTTAATTTTTGATATTAATATGCATCATTAATTCTAGCTAACCACTACCATATTCATTCTTTCCTTTTTTTTTTACAAGAAACAAAAGAAATTTAAAATTCTAATCACAAAGAGTTGGCTTTAATCATTCAAAAAAGACCAAAACCAAAAATCAATTCAGCACAGTCTAGTTGTCCAATTATCAAAGCAGAAAAAACCCATGGACCTGTTATCCCTCCAACTGCTGCATGAACTCCTTTGTGTTGTAAATCCCAAACTCAGTTTATGCTCCTTTACTCACAACTTAGCGCACAACAACAACCTGCCAGACTAGCAGACAACTACTAAAACAGAGCAGATTAGCAAACCACCATAAACCAAGCATATTGTATGATTCCATTTTATATTGCTTGCATGCATAAATTCTTTTTTCTCTCCTATTGGTAAGTTTATGCTTATTTTAGGTAGTTATATGTCATTTCTTCATCTGGGTTTTCATGGTACATTCTCATTCCCTTTGAACAATATTTTATTTCACACACTGAATTTATTTCACTTTTAGGCAGTTTCCAACAAGTTCCTCCATCTGCTGTTGCAATTGTTCTGGCTTAACTCCATCGACACTTTTCTCTTCTCTTCTCTTCTCAATCCTCGGTGCACGATAAGTTTATTTCTAATATTTTGAGACTGCCTTTTTAAATGATTCGATTATGTTTTTTTAAATGTGGTTGATTCTAGTGTGGCTGTTTTTTAAAATGGTTGTTTCCAATTGTAAATGTGGTTGTTTTTTTAAATGCTTACGTTTATTATTGAATGGCTAAGATTGTAGAATTTTTAAAATTGGAGTGAGGCCTATCTGTATAGGCATAAAATATTGGGTCAGGCATGTCTGTGAATCCATAAGCAAGAAGCAAACCCTATAATTCTAGTAACAAGGATTTTTTATTTTTTTTTTGGGGGGGGGGGAAGAGAAAATTTTATTCCATCAATCAATGAATTACAAGAAGCAAAGGAATTCAAAGATGTGTACATAAGCTCCTCCTCAAGTATCTAATTGAACAATATAAAAAGTTGTGGAAGATTTTCCAAATCCTTTTTAATTGGGTGCTTAGTCATCCAACAATTTTACAACAGACCAATTTTTTTCTCGCTATTGTTCAATTAGCTTTAATTAGTTCAAAGTATGATTCCCTTTCAATTGCATGTTTGATTATTTCTCTCTGTTTCTTATATTTGTAGCCACCATCGTGTATTTACCACCATTGCAAACTCACAAGATTGAAAAATAAAAGAACTCACCATTTTTTATCGTGTAAGTTTAAACCTACTCTATAGCATACATAATTTTAATTACAGAGTATGCAACGTTGTAATTATTTTTTTTTGTCGCCGCAAAATATTGACATATTTATTTCACTTTATTTTCATGCATCTTCTTACAAATTGATGACGACTTAGAATAAACTGTAAGATGATCATCATTTCACTAATATTCTTAATAAATTTTTCTCATACAGTTTGTGTTCATTTATCTGTTAATTGCATCTTCATGTATAGGTTCAGTTGCTCAAGAAAAATAATGTTGGTGTTATGATCTGCGACGAGCGCAAACTCAATAGCATCCTAATTCAAGAGGTAGTGTCATGACACATTAGTTTGTTTATATATTAGACTTTTTGTTTTCTACATAATAATTTTACTTATCTATGCTTACTATCTATAAGGCAAATTAAAGATCAGTCGTAACTATAATTGCAAAGTCTAAAAGAAAAAGAATAACAACCTCTTCTAACAAGGGAACGGTAAGTACTTCGTGTCAAATAGTATTACATTGTGAGTTAATTTTTTAAACTTTATTGCTTTCCTCGGTTCCTAAATATTACATTGTATTTACATTGTAGTTAACAGTCATATTCCTCTAATATCTAATATTTACAAAGCATTATTTTTACCGTTCTGATAACAACATTTAAATTTTTATCCTACACACATTTTTTCTCTCAAAACCATCGTATCATACCCATCACCTCCCTCTTAACGTTACTCTCTACACCCAATACAGGTGCTGAAACACGCAAGTTGTCAACCCTTCCCTCTCTCTATTCCTCTCTCTCTCTCTCTCTCTCTCTCTCTCTCTCTCTCTTAGAGCACACACAAACAAGTCCATGCCCTTTCTCTCTGTCTTCTCTCTCTCAGGCTAGGCCGCCTCTCCGCCACATGCCACTGTCACCACCACATAGCTCTCAAGATCTCTTAAAGGTATTTCTCTTCCTCCTTCCTATGCATCACAGTGATCACACACGCACATGCAATGAACACCCACATAAGACACACACCCACAGAGCACCACTTGCACATCTTCCTCCCCTCCCCTCCTCATCTCTACACACCCCGATCCCCAAATCCTCTGTTTCTCACCTCCCCCTAAACACACACACCCTCTGTATCTCACACCCACCCACCGAAAACACCCCTCTCCCGAAACCTCCACTGAAACACACCCCTCCCCAAAAGGAAGCGGTGATTGATTGTTTGGCTCTATTTTAATTGTTGAAAATTTAGTCCTATTGGTAATTCTCTATTTTGATTTGTTGTAATGTCCTATTTTTGATTTTGTATGGTTCAATTTTGGTGTATATCATCTGTCAATCATGTAGATGATTAGTGGAATAATCCTTTTAATAATTATGGTGTTTAAGTAAACTCATCTTTTTACACGCTTGAATTCGGGTTTGAAGGCAGACTCGGGTACCTGTGTCGTAGAGAAATCACATATCTTTGGAACCCTATTTGCAAAGGTTTTCAAACTAGGTAACCAAAGGTTCTGGATTGCAGCATTTACTTTTGTTTAATGAATAATACATTATTCGAGTTTCTTGCAATGTTTCATAATTCATTGTTGCATATGATTCAAGTATAACCTTTAGGTTTTTTTTATACCCCCATAACTTTGTTATGTTTAAGTACAATGTAAATAGGATCGCAAAATTAGTCTTATAAAACTTTTAGATGAATCTCATGTCTTTATTAAATCACATTACTCTTTGAACTGGGTTTGTGTGATTTGATAAACTTGAAGGGCTGGCAAAGAAAATGATTTAAGTGATATATTAAGTGCCAAAAATAAGTTTGTGAGAAACTAGGGGGATATATCGTGGATTTTCATATTCAGTGAATCAAATTTTTTTATTGGTTCAGTTGATTATTGTAGATTTAATATTACTAATTATGTTGTTGTGGTTATTGGTGGTTGTAAATGATTAAAAGCACAATGACCTCAACTATTCTTTAATGTTTGGCATGATATCATGGTTATAGTTTCATTTATTGTAACTGTGAGAATGGAATGAGTGAAAATTGAATTAGTAATGTTTATGACACTCTAAGTGAGTTTGTTTGGATTTTAATAACTTTTGGACAAAATCTAAAGTTGTATTAGTTTTTTTTGGTATGGCATTATGGTGGGGACCTTAAGGTGGAATGGCTAGTGTGCTTATGGTGAAGGGAGAATTCTGTTTCCGTTGAATTTTACCTTCTATTTAGCAAATTAAGTTTTAATTAGGATGATGCTTTTGTTGTATTTGAATTCCCCGTGTATTATCCAAATCCTGTCTCAATTCTTGGATCCATCGCTCTATTGGAACTTAGGTGAAGAATTCATGTTGTGAATTTGATTTAAAATAAGTTTGACTTTCTTCTTTGGTCGTACTGTCCTACATTCTATTGATTGGTTAACATTTTCTATTGATGTTCAAATGAATCAATTGTCATGGCTTGGACTTGATGGATGATGAAAACTCATTTTTACCTAAATTTGCTTTGCAATTCTTCTATTTTTTTCTTTTTTCTTTGTTTTGGTTAGTAACTGTTTGGTCCTTGCTTTGTTTTTTTGCTCAAACTAATGTCATGCATTTGCTTTGTGTCTTACAAGTTTATGTTGGTGTTGTACAAACATTAGACATAGTAACTGAGAATCCAGACAAGTTCAGAGTTGTGGCACTTGCAACAGGTTCAAATAACTTCCATCTTACTAACCAGGTGATCATTCAATAAAATTTTCAATGTTATGTATGACTAGAAAAGGTCTAATAGTTTTTTAGCTACTTGGCTACTGGACAAAACATTAAGTTGAATCTTAAAAGTGTCATCATACTTGCAATGGGTTGTCTATGTCTCTTTATGCGACGTTTGATAAATATTTATGCTGAAAGTAACTGATGTTGATTTAGTTAATTTTTACATTATGTGAGCATCTTAAGAACCTATACATATCCTATCAGTGGAATAATATATTAAAGAAACCAGCTTTCATATTCCAAGAGTGGGATTAGTGTTTCTAACCATCTTTCCATGATCAGAATCATTAGCATGAGTAGTTCTATTCACATTATGTCTCCAAAGCAAATAGTCATGAATTTGTATCTATTTTGGAAGCTTATCATCAACATGTTTATCATGCAGGTCAAGACATTCAAACCTCAATTGTTGCTAGAAATGACTCATTAGTTGATGAATTCAAGATGCTTTGGCCAATGCTGAGCACAACCTTGAAATTATTCAAAAAAGTTAGCCACCACCTACTTTTCAACTCGTTTTTATTTCTCTCATGGAAATGGATTTCATTGTTGGAAATATTTATATTTTAAATTAATACAAGTGTTTTGATAAAACAGAAATTGTAGTGTGATGTGATGAGAATATTGATTTTGAGGTGTGTGGTTCTTAATTACATGTTTGATTACATAAGGTGTGTACACAGTTTGATATTGTTCAAATGTCATATTTTCAAAGAAAATTTTATCAAAATTAAAAAAAATAAATTTGTTGACTTGTATTAGTCAGTGGAGTTTTGTATTACTTAGTGTTTTTAGACACAAGTAATTGCCTTTAGCGATTGATTTATAAGTGATTAATGTCATTTTGTTGCGTGATTAAAACAATCTGTAATTGAAAAAATTTATGGGTTTATTTTAATTTTTTAAGAATCTTATGTTTTGTCTGTCACTTTTACTAATATTTATATAGTTGTTTGGATCCGAAGAATGGTGTTGTGGTAATTGATACATAGCTGGATTCCAGTGTGCATATGACATAATTTGATTATGATTATGAAATATATAAATTTTGTGGACATGTGGATATATTTGTGGTATCATATTTTTAGAAGATATTCTGTTAAAAAAATTTTAAAAAATATATTTTGACCTTTTTTATTTCACTTTTACATGTTTATATTTATTGATTGATTATTTTGTATTTAAAAACTATGTACAATGTCTTCAGTCACGCGATATAAAACGAGTTTAGGTTTTTAATTTAGTATGTGTCTGAGTTCAGTGCTTGATTATTTAACGTTCAAATTCAATGTTCAATATTTTTTTTAATTGCATCGTACCTTAAGCCACGGATTATCTCTACTACAAATATATACAAAAGCTATCCACCAAAAGAAGAATGAAAGCCATGCATCTAAGGAATTGCTAACCATTTGTACACTTAAACTCATTTAAACACTACTAACAGTGCACCACGTACGTGAATATATTAAATAATAATTTTTTTTTTTAAAATAAAATTAAATATATAATTAAATTAAATAATAAATTAAATATTTTTATTTTAATTATTGTCAAATTTAATTATTATTTTATTCTATTTATTTTTTAGTATGTAATATATTATTTATTTAGGTATCTTACCGACCTCTTAGATATTTCCTCTTTTGTTTGTAATAAATATTTATTGTAAGATTGTTATCATTTAGTATTTGCACATCTAATTAAATTATAAATTTATTATATTTTTTGTCAAATAAATTGAATAAATTGTAATGCTATTGTTTGTAATATAATATAATATTGTTGTATTAAAAAAAATCAACTATAAAATATATTAGTCTACTAGTTATTGCCCGTGCCTAAATGTACTATGTAACTTATAAATTTTCAACACACAATGATAGGATGTTTGAATAATTTCAACACATAGCGATTAGATTAGTTTTAAACATTTTTGGTTGGTGCAATTGGTATCTTATTTTTTTTTTGTATTGATCACCTATTTTTTTTTAATTACTGATTAGCTTGGGCATTGGATTTTTTTTTTAATTTTCTGAGAACTATAGGTTTTCATACCGTAATGATTTATTTTTGGTATGAATAATAAATTGATGATTTTATTTATGGATTATAAAGACAATTTAAATTTCATTGATTGATAAAAAGTAAGAAGTAAACATCAACCACCAATACTAAGATGCGTGATAAGAAGATCTATTTACCGTATTTTATGTTGAGATAACGTTGTTTGTTGGATGTTTTTATGTTTGATCTCAAAACAATTTAGACTTCTCTTTGTTTTCAAAATTCAAACTCATCTATACTTTATTATATAGATAGAGTAATAGAATATAGATTGAACTTTTATTTCTTCATAAAAATATATACATACATATAAAAAATTGTATGTAAATGAACTACTCATAAATGAGTCCAAAAGAATTTAAATATCAGATATAATTAATACAAGAGTTTAAAAAAAAACTTAGAAGTCAAATAGATGTAGAGAATAAAAATTGAATGAAAGTAATATAAAATTTATAAATTAAATACAATTAATAAAAGAGTTTAAAAGAATTTAGAAATCAAATAGGTGTAAAAAATTAAAAATTAGAGGGAACTAATAAGAAATAAAAATTAGGGATAAAATAAGAAATAAAAAAAAATTCACATTTGATATTTATAAGTAATATAGATAGATATAGATATAGATAAATATAGATAGATAGATAGATATTCGTAATCTATTTAAAACTACTCCGTATCCATTTGTTTATATTTATAAAACAAACAAATTATTGGAAAAAAATGTTTTGAAAGTCTCATCTCCTCATTTCTTAATTTTTTTTAATTATTATACTAAGACTCGCTACAATCACATTCTATCATGTGTCTTTTGTAACAACTCCTAGACTATCCACTATTTAATCATTATTTTTTCTAATTTTTACTATTTAATAATTTATTATTATTATTATTATTCCTTTTATCTTGTCCGGGGTGAAAGAAAAAAAAGAATGTTTGAAAATAAATAAAATATATATCCCATGCATAGCATGAGACGGGACATTATTATACAAAATAAAAAAATAAAAAAAAACTTTACCAAATAGCATTTTTTATAATGTAAAATATATAAAAAAACATATTTAATGACTATAGTTCAACAAAGATACTCATGGAACCTAGGATATCAAAAATAGGGATGACATTCTATCAAACAAAATTTACGGATTGGAACTACTAAGTTTACTTTATTTCCTTAATGTTATCTAGTAAAGATATGTATAAAAAATAGTTTATCAATTAAATGAAAATAGTCAGAAAAGGTAAGTAAATTCTATAAACAAAATTAATCTATCTTAACAACTTAGGTCCCGTTTAGTAACGTTTATGTTTTTTGTTTTTCGTTTTTATTTTGATATTTGGAGAAAATCAGAAACAAAAATTCGTTTGATAACTATTTTCGATTTTTATTGTTGTCAACGTTTTCAAAATCATGGAAGATTTTTAAAAACGGAAAAAAAGTCGTTTTTGAAAAAATTAAAAACGTTTGACGAACATTAATGAGGTCAAGGGATCGAACTTTGTTAGTATAAAAAAAACCCACTTATTGGCTACCAATATAAATAACAATTGATATCCCAAACCCTAGCCCTTCTAACCTATCCGAGACCTGTTCATCGCCTGACTCCTTCTCTTTCTCTCACAGCCCAGCCTCTTCATAGTCTTCATCTTTGACGAGTTTTCGGTTCTCCATAAGGTAAATAATTATTTGGCTCATCTATTTTGTGACTTGGGACATGATTTTTTTTTTAAAACACTGATTTGGGTCATCTGCTGAGTTCTATGATTTTTTTTTAAAAAAAATACTGTTTTGCTCATCTATTGCTTTTGTGTTGTATTGTTGAAATTTTTGTTGCTGATTTTTTGCAATCTGGGTTCTAACTTTTTTTAACATTGATTTGGGTGATTGTCGGGTTCTGTAAATGTAATCAAACACGTTTTCTGATTTTATTTTTTGCTAACAAAAATTTAAAACTGATTCTGTTTTTCATTTTTTTAAAAACCAAAATTGTAAAAATTCTCAAACGAGCCCTTAATAATCACATTTATTTTATACAAAAAAATTGACAATTTTTTTTGTTGAAGTACTGTAATGGTTGAATTTTTATGCAAGTTGATTAAACTCAAATCAAAGGAAAACAATGATAAGGGAAACAACTGCATTTTAGAAATGGTAGGTTTGAGTATGATTAAAGCCATAAATAAAAAAATGCAAAAAAAAAAACTGTGTTACGATAAGAAGGCCATACATTACACATGTGAAGTCGAACCCAATCGGCATCGGCACTGGCACTACTCTCTCCCTGCCTCCCCTTTGCCCGCGTCTCTGTCACGTTGTTTCCCACCTCCACTCCACACTCTTCCGGTGGTCCCAGGCCTAATAGTAATAATAGGTAACACTAACATTTAGTCACCACACCGCCATACCCTGTATCCTATCTCGCTCGGTCGACAAAATGGTGCCAAAAAGCAATGTAAAATTTAGGACCATATATATTTCACTTTTGAAAATTATCTCATTTTAATCAATAATTATAAATTATTTAAAATAACATTAACTGCTACAAATCCGCTTTCAGTCTAAGCATAATTAATTTTTTTTTATGTCAAAATTATTTACTCATATATTTTAATTAACATATCTTAAATCCTATGCGGCATGAAAACACTAAAAATCTTCATTAATGTGGAAATATTATTTGCATACATGTAGTAATATTTTTGTCAAGTATTACATATAGTAAATTGAATGGTTCATTGTAAAATATAAATAATAATAATAAAAAAAAAAGGCGGAAGAAACATTAATTAATTCCTTATAGTAGAATGAAGATGTAAGCTACGATCCCAATTTGTCAAACTTTGCCATCATTACCCGCTCGCACCCAAATTAATGCCCATCCATTCACGCGTCTCATCCCCCCAACCCTACCTAGTATCTATCCACCCGTAATATTGGGTTCGCAGCACTTTACCAGCCTAGTTTCAAACTAGAATTGAGTTTAGTTCATAGGTTTAGTACAAAGCATTAAAAAACAAGTTAGATTTAGTTCATGCCTCATTATTTTAGTTTAGTCTAAAATTTAAGAGTTAAGGAAGAATTAAAACATATAAAAAAATGGTCATTAGAATAATCATTACTTAAAGATAGTGTCTATCTCTAATTATATATCTTTTCCAGTAAACTAGTACATTGACCTTAAAGACACCGCCTCGACTAGGGCTCTATGCCTATAAATTGTAAACTCCATACAAGGATAGAGATCTTACACACATTTCATATTGAACATACTCTTATTCTCTCTCTTACTGTTTTGTACTTTTTCATTAGTAGAGTTTTTCGACCATCGTTGCAGCTTTCAGTGGTTAAGTCACCTAAATTCAACCACTCAATTTTTGTTTCTTATTGTTGATTGTTTCATTCATTGATTTATACCACATATTCGACTAATTTAACCTTACATAAATCAACTTTTATGCATAACCTACGCTATCTATAAATAGACTGCGACCCCCGGTCAGGATAGTGGGGAGGGTCCAAGGTCTACACATGATCTTGCAAAAGTTTTTTTTTTTTTTTTTTTTGTGGGTATGCGATGGGCATGCGCTATACATTGCAGTCACGCATGCATAATAAGGAATAAATGAGTATAGAAATGAACAAAACAAGTCCGATCTATCATATCAACAATGCCTATCTCTATTATGTAGCTTTAACCGACTGACTCAGACATGTTCTGGTCCTCGTATGGCTTCACAGTTCACACTAGCATTAGCACCATCCAGTGCATAGTGCGTGTACTGGTATGGCTTCATGTTTTTTTTCTTTGTAGATCTTGGCATGCACATGGGTTGGGTGGTTGGTTAAAACTAGTCAACTTTTAAAATAAATACATAATTTCCTCATCCAGCAGTGCTACCACCGACACTTGTGCCTAAGACCCTCACACAATAGGTTTCCAAACATGCCAATTGTATTGTTTTTTACGCAACTTGCTTTGTTTGTCTTGTTTCTTTTTGACAAAATTGCCTTCACACTCTATATATACTCACTCTATGTATACTATATTATATTAAGAGATACACAACCTTGTGCATTGATGTCTCCCTTGACCAACCAATCAAACACCCCCCCCCAAAAAAAAAA
>CM042193.1:314271-329858 GCA_023539305.1 Ilex asprella
AAATTACAAGCTTTGAGGGAGAGAAATGAGATGTGCTCAGGTAAAGTGTGATGCCCCCCAAGTGTTGGTGGGGCGTGCCATTTATAGTGGCCCTCTAACAGACTGTGGCTATTTTATAGCAGCTAAGTAAGTATTTCGGTTGAGCTCACGACTTCTCCTCAACGGGCTAGGCAGTTGTGATGCTCTCCACAAGACACGGTCAAGGATAAGGTGAGGGTGGACTGCTTCCTTGGCGGTGCAGGCAAAACTCCTACGCTTTCCCTCTTGATGACGTGGCTAAGCAGAGTGTTTAACTTGCCTTGAACTATGTTGGGCTTGGTGGACCCTCAATGAGGTTGGGGCTCCTTAATTGGAATTTGGGCTTTCCAAATAAATTGGGTTCTTCTTGGGCTTGACCCATCAACTACCATATTTGTCTCCCATTAAAAAAGGAAAAAGGTATTTCTGTAAGACAAAAAAATACAACTCATCAAAAGTGTACCTTTTGACAAAATATTTACACACAAAGGTACTTATATACATATGTTTTATATTGAAGTAGTTTTTCACAAATAAGTTCTAAAAAGTATACTTTTTCACAATTTTTCCTTGAATATATCTCACCTGAACTTTGGGATTAGTAAGCCCACAAACCGGATTGGGGATATATTTACATTAATGCCCTTGTACACTAACCAATGTAGGGTTTTTTTTATCCCTTTTTGTCTTCTTTAGTTCACCCACACCGCCACCAACAACCCAGTCCATCCATTTCAACAGGTATTCTCTTTCAACAGGTCTTCTTCATAATTTTGCTGTTAAATATATTTATTTACTAAATTTTTTTCTCTTCCCCTCTGTTCTCTCCTCCAGTCGCTGTCTCTCTTTCTCCTTCTGAACTTTATAATTCCGAAGGGTAGGCTATTTATGGCGATGGTCACAGTGGAATTTTTTTTTCACCGTTAAATATATTTATTCATTGAATTTTTTTCTCTCCCTCTTTGTCTCTCCCATAGTCGTTATTTTTGTCCCCCTCTTGCTCCGTGTCTCTCTCCGAAGCCGTATCCATTTACCCAACGTTGGTTCATACCCAGCCAGCTTATTGACTCCATTTTTTGTTCATTCTTTGTTTCCCTTCATTTACCATCTTTGTCTTATCCCCATGCTCATCTGACTCTTGTGTTCTTCCACAAGTATGTACAAATGCATCTATGAATCTAAAGTGATAAAGTTGTTAAAAAAAAATTTGAAGTGATACCATTGCCACGTGTAACCAAAAAAAAAACTTCGTTCGATATTGTGTTGTTAAACCAACAGATAAAATAATATTAAAATATTATAATTTTCTTTACACGTTATCTAATATACTAAATCATAATCTTGCTACCACATAAAGGCATTCAAAATTATTATTATTCATTATTTCCAAAAAATTATTTATTCAAATTAATTTTACTCATGATACCTACCAATCTAAATATGGTATAGAATTAAATTATATTTTTTGGCAAAGGGTGCAATGGACATTTCATTTAGATTGATTTGGGTATGTGCATGGGACCCACAATTTCCATTATTTTAACCAACTCAAGTATTGGATTGGATAATGTCGATTGAATTCAACTTGGAGAAGATTACTTTAGATTAGATTGGATTGGATGAGATTGTGATCAATATCCAATCCAACCCAATCCTCCATGCTCAACCAAACACACCCATTGAAATTGCCAATTACTTTGCCAACCACGTTGCACGCCCGTCTCTAGCCAGTCATCACATTAAAGTCCAACTCAACTTCCTTAGCTTGTCACCCTCTTTCTATACTAGCATATAAGTAATTCATAAATACGTATTTCTATATTATGTATATGTCGGTTGTAATCGTATCAACACATAATTTGATACATTAAAGACCACCCATCATGGATTTGAGTAATACCATTGAAAATAAGATCTAGTGAGGAAGTACTAACTATATCTTAAAATTAAGAAAAAACTAGTTCATAATATAGTGTAAACACACAGAGAGGGATGAGAGTGGATTTACAAGGACACAAAATACAGATTACAATTTAAATGGTGTGGGGTGTGATAAGAGTGTAGTGGTCGGTCCACAAAGTAATTTGTAAGCTTTTTTGGGGTTTGCATAAAAATGAGGTGAGAAAGGATATTTTTGTGATAAAAATAGTCGGACTCTATTTATATTTACCGTTCTCGTTTCCTTGGACGAAAAAAGCAAGAATATCACATTTTAATGCTTTAATAATAGTCGGTCTAGTTGGTAAATTTTTGTCTTAGGCCTCCTTAATAACATGACTGCCCCAAACCAAATAAATAAAAAATGAAAAAACTGCCATGTTCTTCGAATCCCATTAATATAATCTTAACACATAGTTAGTGTTAATGTCTCCCTTGAAATCAGAGTGGTATTATTATTCTTTTCGGCCCATTTTAGGGCTTGATTGGGCTAATAGTATTGAACAAGGGCCCGTCGTCGACCCAACTGCCCTCACAAACCGCCTAAGACTAAGAGGGCAAGGCTTCATTTCCTGGGCAGAGGGCTTCATCGATTCTCCGAAAATTCAATTCACACTCTCTTCAACTGCAGAGTGCAGACTACGGTGAACGGGAGAGGCGGTTCATCCACACCAAAGACAGACATCCAACCATTCTTTTTAACGAGGTTCGTTATCTAAATTATATTTGTGTATGCATAGTTGTATACCGATCTCTTTCGCTGATATGCCCATTGTCGCCTGGGAGAAGAAGCAAATATAGAGGAGGAGGATTATTGTGGGCGGAAGATCCGTTGTTCCTGAGAGCCTGTGAGTTCGTTTCTCTATTTCTATCCCCTTTTGTTTGTAAGATTTCTCATATTCGATCTGAGAGCTTGTTATATATAAATTTTGGATGCGTTTTTTTTTTCTTGTTAATTTTTGCTTCTCTAGTTATTTATTTTGATCTTCCTGTTCTTCTTTTTCACGTTATTGGAAATTAATAAAACCAGGGCTTCTTTGTGTGCACTGACTCTTCAACTAAACTCTACTAGTATTTGTTTGGTGTGATTCAGGGTTTCTGGGATTAGATTCGAGATTTCGGGATGTCGCATATAGGCGGTGGTGCGGAAGCACACGCTCGATACAAGCAGTACGAATATAGAGCCAACTCCAGTCTTGTCCTGACCACCGACTCTCGCCCTCGTGACACCCACGAGCCCACCGGCGAGCCTGAGTCCCTCTACGGTAAAATTGACCCCAAAACCTTTGGGGATCGTGCATATAGGGGTAGACCACCTGAGTTGGATGAGAAACTCAAGAAGTCTAAAAAGAAGAAGGAACGGGAACCACTTACTTCTGAACCCATGCCTAGTCGGCAGAGCAAGAAAAGACGCCTTCAGGAAGAAAGCGTCCTGACTTCCACCGATGAAGGGGTTTACCAGCCGAAGACTAAGGAGACTAGGGCTGCTTATGAGGCCATGCTCAGTGTGATTCAACAGCAGTTGGGTGGTCAACCTCTGAATATTGTTAGTGGTGCGGCTGATGAGATTTTGGCTGTCCTGAAGAACGACACTATCAAAAACCCTGACAAGAAGAAGGAGATTGAGAAATTACTGAACCCCATACCTAGCCACATCTTTGATCAGCTGGTTTCAATTGGGAGGCTCATTACTGATTACCAGGATGGGGGTGATACAGGTGGATCCGCTGCGCCTAATTCTGATGATGCTCTCGATGATGATGTTGGTGTTGCTGTTGAGTTTGAAGAGAATGAAGAGGAGGAAGAAGAGAGTGATCTTGATATGGTACAGGAGGATGAAGAAGAAGATGACATGGTGGATGAGGATGGTGCCGGGGCTATGCAGATGGGTGGTGGGATTGATGATGATGACATGCAGGAGGCTAATGAGGGGATGACCCTGAATGTTCAAGACATCGATGCTTATTGGCTCCAGAGGAAGATCTCTCAGGCTTATGAGCAACAGATTGATCCACAGCAGAGCCAGAAGCTTGCGGAAGAAGTACTTAAAATTCTAGCTGAAGGGGACGATCGTGAAGTTGAAACCAAGCTGTTGGTGCATCTCCAATTTGATAAATTCAGCCTCATCAAGTATCTGTTGCGAAACCGACTGAAGATTGTGTGGTGTACCCGCCTCGCTAGGGCTGAGGACCAAGAGGAGAGAAACAAGATTGAAGAGGAAATGTTGGGTCTGGGGCCAGATCATTCTGCAATTCTGGAGCAATTGCATGCCACAAGGGCCACTGCAAAAGAGAGGCAAAAAAACTTGGAGAAGAGCATAAGAGAAGAGGCTCGCCGCTTGAAGGATGAGAGTGGTGGAGATGGGGATCGGGAGCGAAGGGGACTAGTGGATAGAGATGTGGATAGTGGTTGGTTGAAGGGGCAGCGCCAGCTGCTTGATCTTGACGGCCTTGCATTTCACCAAGGTGGTCTGTTGATGGCGAACAAAAAGTGTGAGCTTCCTGTGGGGTCTTATAGGAATCATAACAAGGGATATGAAGAGGTTCATGTGCCAGCATTGAAGCCTAAGCCACTTGAACCCGGTGAAGAGCTGGTAAAGATTTCTGCTATGCCTGACTGGGCACAACCCGCATTCAGAGGGATGACCCAGTTGAACAGAGTCCAGAGCAAAGTTTATGATACTGCCCTTTTCACTGCGAAAAATATTCTACTGTGTGCTCCCACTGGGGCAGGGAAGACCAATGTTGCAATGCTCACCATACTTCAGCAGATTGCATTGCACAGGAATGAAGATGGGTCTTTCAACCACAGCAATTATAAGATTGTCTATGTGGCACCAATGAAGGCCCTTGTTGCTGAGGTGGTTGGTAATCTCTCTAATCGTCTGCAGCATTATGGTGTCCAGGTGAAGGAGCTCAGTGGGGACCAGACACTGACTCGTCAACAAATTGAAGAGACTCAGATTATTGTCACAACCCCAGAGAAGTGGGATATCATAACCAGAAAGTCAGGTGATCGTACCTATACGCAGCTTGTAAAACTTCTTATTATTGATGAGATTCATCTTCTACATGATAATAGAGGACCTGTACTGGAAAGTATTGTTGCAAGAACTGTTAGGCAAATTGAGACAACAAAAGAGAACATTCGACTAGTTGGGTTATCAGCTACGCTCCCTAACTATGAAGATGTGGCATTATTTTTGCGAATTGATTTGAAGAAAGGACTCTTCCATTTTGACAATAGTTACAGACCTGTCCCTCTTGCTCAACAGTATATTGGAATCACAGTAAAGAAGCCACTGCAGAGATTCCAGTTGATGAATGATGTATGTTATGATAAGGTTATAAGTGTAGCCGGAAAGCATCAGGTTCTTATTTTTGTCCACTCAAGGAAAGAAACAGCAAAAACAGCTCGTGCAATTCGAGATGCTGCACTTGCTAACGACACTCTCGGTAAATTCTTGAAGGAGGATGGTGCTAGCCGTGAAATTCTTCAAAGCCATACAGATCTGGTCAAGAGTAATGATCTCAAAGACCTGTTGCCCTATGGTTTTGCAATTCATCATGCAGGGATGGTTAGGACTGATCGTCAGCTTGTTGAGGAGCTATTTGGTGATAAACATGTGCAAGTTTTGGTTTCCACAGCAACTCTTGCTTGGGGTGTCAATTTGCCCGCTCACACTGTTATTATTAAAGGCACACAGATCTACAATCCTGAAAAAGGAGCATGGACTGAGCTTAGTCCTCTGGATGTCATGCAAATGCTTGGTCGTGCAGGGAGGCCTCAATATGATTCCTATGGGGAAGGAATAATTATAACGGGACATAGTGAACTACAGTATTATCTATCCTTGATGAATCAGCAGCTTCCTATTGAAAGCCAGTTTGTGTCCAAATTGGCTGATCAGTTGAATGCAGAAATTGTCCTTGGAACTGTTCAAAATGCTAGAGAGGCATGCAATTGGCTCAGTTATACTTATCTGTATGTTCGCATGTTACGAAATCCTACGCTTTATGGCTTAGCGCCTGATGCTCTGACACAGGATATCTTATTGGAGGAGAGAAGAGCAGATTTGGTAAGCACCACACTCATATTGGTTACCTTATTTTGGTATCCTTGTTCTGATAGTTGAATATTGATTGCTTATCTAACTTCTGTTCAAATTACTTTCCATTTTCGTGTGCATGTTTCAAGTATATCAAGTCATTTTTTGATTATCTTCAGATCAAGTTGATAGTTTCCGTCTTTTTTTCTTTGATCCTCGTGGTGCCCCCTCCATTGGGTGCAGTTGGGGATGATATGATGGAATTATGGTTCATGTTGTTGGTAGTGGGCCTTGCAAAATTGCAAGCCACTTTATAACGAGGATCAATTTAAGCAAATCAGTTTAGTAAGTGAGAAACCAGGGTGCAGATCTTTTATTGATAGACGTAGCGTTAGTAATGGCCAATGGAGCTTAAACTGATTTGCTTTTCAGTACAGATACCGACAATCAAAGAAAATGGAATTTATAAAGAAGTAAAAGAATTCTTGATGTAGCCTACACGATCCCCATCAATTGTCTTCACTCATAAGTTATGGTTTATGAACATTGTTTTCAGTTTAACATAGTAAGACTGAGGTGAGAGAAATCATGGTCATGTAGACCTCTTGGAGCTTGATGATAGGGATGAGCTGATCTTCGCCTTGGCTTCTCTTTTGATTTTTTTTTATTCTCCTTTCTTGTGTGGGGGACTGTGTTCGATGAGGGATTTGGGTGATAGGGATATATAAGAAAACTTTGGGATTGTAAGGAAGAGAGAGGGAATAGGTTGTGAAGTTTTTGGCCTTCGAACATATATGCCTACACACATGTACATACTTACACATGCACATCATAAGGACGAAAGAGGGAATAGGCTGTGAAATTTTTGGCCTTCGAACTCCCTATATAGATATATGTGCCTACACATATGTACATACTTACACTTAGATACATACTTATATATATGTACGTACCTTTGCCTGTAGCAGAATAGCTGGTTGAGGCACCCACCACATAAGCGATGATGATAGGTTTTCTGCTCTATCTTGCCAACAACCCATTAAACCCTTGTATTAGGGAATTTGAAGATAAAAAGCACAAATGTTTCTAAGAAGGTGATGTGTTTGTGTAGGGCATTGACATTTATACTCTTCTAACCGTCTTTGTAATTAGTCATAAAAATTCTAATTTAGGACACGTATCCTAGACTCTTCTAAATGTGCCCATGACTAAAAATAAATCATTGCCGACACTTCTTGAACACTTGCTAACATGTGATTATCAAAGTTTGATAGCATGTTATGACAAGTCAAATTAAAAGTTTTATCGGAAAAGGAATAAGGTGCATAAAGGTTTTACTAAGGAAGAAACTTGAGAGGATGAGTAGAATATTACAATTATGTATGCTTACTACACCATCTATAACAAATTATGATCATTAACTACTGTGACCATAGTTGTTAAATCGCGAGTTGTATCGTGAATTGTAAGATTCGACATAAAATTTGAACAAAAATAAAAAAATAATACTACATATTTAAAATAGATAAAATATTGAATATTGAAAGTTATTGCATTTTAAAAATAATCAATTGACATAATCACATCGTCTAAATGGAAAGACGTTAGCCTTTTATTTCATTTTTATCTTTTGCTTAACAATTTTTAAATTTAACAACTTGAAAAAAAAAATTCATTAAAGAACTATGGTTATTCAAGAATCAAAATAGTGATATCCAGTAGAGATTAGGTTACAAACATGAATGAAAAAGGAACAAATAAAAAAATTGATTGGGAGAAAACATACTGACCAACATTTTGAAACAAAAAATTATAACCTAACAAACAACCCATGAAGAATTGACAGCAAAAATCAACCGATGATGCGAGAACGTTAGTCGTGACCTTTAGCTTTACATAACGCAAGACGAGTTTCAGATGATATCAGAGAGAGAGAGAACGAACAAAGAGATTGAGTTTTTTTAGGGCGTGGTTATTCGGTAAACAAAACGATGTCGTTTTACTGTTTAGCGAACAAAACGATATTGTTTTGCAAAAAATATGTTTTTAAAAAAGAGGTGATTGAATCGTGCAATTTGTAAGATATGAATCGAATCGTACGATTCACGTGCGATTCAACTCTAAAACGATTCTCATATAAGATACGAATCATTTTGCTTTTGTATCGAACCGAATTGCGCATCGTACGATTTTGATAACTATGACTGTGACCTATCGTTGTAAAAATTCTTGTTACAGTACTAAGTATAAAATTAGCTAATCACAAAGTGATGATTTTCTTATATATATGTTAGGCTTATCAAAATGTGACATTACATAATTATCCAACACGAATTGGCATGAAGTTAAATGGGTTTGGGTGATACATTAGCAGATGTTAAACGGGTGGGACCTATTTAATATATGGTCGCGTTCGGGTTAGTTATGTCAATTCGTTTATCCATTTAAATAAAATTAATATAATAATAAATTAATAAATATTTTTTTTTGTTTAACTGGTCTAATTATTAAATTGAATAAAATATTTGTGTTTGTTAATTAGTTAGGTTAATTAGTAATAAATAATTTTTAATGATAAATGGGTTAAAAGGGTTTTCGTGTTAACCCAACTCTACCCAACGCAATTCATTTGTTAAACAGGTTAAACGAGTTATGTAACCAGTTTAATAAATGAACTGTGGCCGGTTTATAAATTTTCACCTGTTTAATTAAACAAATTATGTACGGGTTGATTTTTTTTTTCCACACGAATCCGCTAAAACCCGCTTAACCTGACATAGTTGATATGCCTAATGTATGCGAAGTTTATACAAAGGTAAACAGTATGGTTGAATCTGTAAGATGTGTATAGCATGGTGTAGCCGCTTTTGTATACAATTTTGTAGGATATGCCGTAACTAAGTGGCCATAGCATGTAGCGTCCATATCCCACATCGTGTCTATGCTCCATAGGCTTGAATGTGTCAGCCTGTCTGTGTTGCATAGTTCTGAGGTAATCTTAGAAATCCTAAGAATCAAATCCCACCTTGCTCTGGGTGGTAAGGGGGGGCGTTATCCCTCATGTAGTTCCAACCTTCCAACCACCAAGCCAGAATTAAAAGGATACTTTGTAGAGCATATCATGGTGCCCTGTTTTTAACTGTTTTCATCTCATTTGTTGATTATCACATTTTAATTGAGGTGATTCTAGATGCTTTGTTGCATTTCACTCTTCTGTTTGTTGGAACTTAAGGTGGTTTTTGTCAATTTCCCATGTGCCTTTAGTATCATGACATAATAATTCTCTTAAAGGTCTTGCAAAATTATTAAGTCCATCCTATTTTTTATATGTTTGTTCTAGTAAGTTCAACCTACATTTTGGTTTTCATAAATGTCTGATTTGTGATTTTGCAGGTTCATTCTGCAGCAACAATATTAGACAAAAATAACCTGGTTAAGTATGATAGAAAAAGTGGGTATTTCCAGGTTACTGACTTGGGTCGCATTGCTAGCTATTATTATATAACTCATGGGACGATAGCCACATATAATGAGCATTTGAAACCAACAATGGGTGATATTGAGCTTTGCCGGTTGTTCTCCCTCAGTGAAGAGTTCAAATATGTGACTGTGAGACAAGATGAAAAGATGGAACTGGCAAAGCTTTTAGATCGCGTTCCAATTCCCATTAAGGAGAGTCTAGAAGAACCTAGTGCCAAGATTAATGTTTTGCTCCAAGCATATATTTCACAGCTAAAGCTTGAAGGACTTTCTATGACGTCTGACATGGTGTTCATAACTCAGGTGATGTATTACATTTTATTTGAGGTTCCTTTGATTATTCAACGAGAGTATAAACCACTTTTTACCTGATTGTGATTTCAAGTTGTAACACGTCATCTCCTTATATTTCAGAAACCAGTACTTAACCCCCCTAGAGTTTTTGACCAAAAGCCATCAGCTAACATGGTTAACAATTTACTGTAAAGCGATAATAGTACCCTTCTTCTGTTTAAATCTTTTGACATCTTTCCTTCCTACAGAGAGAAATAGATTGTTTTATTCTAGAGAAAAAAGTGTAGGAAATATGGTATGTGCTAGGGAATAAGAGTTAGATTGACATGTCATTCTGTTGTAAATTTAGGCGGTTGATCTTTGACCAACAATTTTAATGGAAGTTCTAATGATCACATGGTCCAAAACCACCAGGGGTGAAATGTAGGTTTACAGACCACAAGGAGGTAAACTGTTACCTTAGACCACGAGGATGTCAAAAAGTAATTTATCCTTAAATAAGCCGTTAGATATTTATTGTCTTGTTAAAAAAGTTATATATATGTGCACACTTTTTGTTTATGTTTCAATTTACTTTTGCAGAGTGCTGGACGTCTCATGCGAGCTCTTTTTGAGATTGTTTTGAAGAGAGGATGGGCCCAATTAGCTGAGAAGGCTTTAAAATTGTGCAAAATGGTTAACAAGAGGATGTGGAGTGTCCAAACGCCGCTCCGCCAATTCCATGGGATTCCAAATGAAATTTTGATGAAGTTGGAGAAGAAAGATTTGGCTTGGGAAAGGTATTATGATCTCTCTTCACAAGAGATAGGTGAGCTCATTCGTGTCCCCAAGATGGGAAGAACACTTCACAAGTTCATCCACCAGTTCCCCAAACTTAACCTGGCAGCACATGTTCAGCCAATTACTCGCTCAGTTTTGAGGGTTGAACTCACGATCACACCTGACTTTCAGTGGGACGACAAAGTCCATGGGTTTGTAGAGCCGTTTTGGGTGGTTGTGGAGGATAACGATGGGGAATATATTCTTCATCACGAGTATTTCATGCTGAAGAAGCAGTATATTGACGAGGACCACACTTTGACTTTCAGTGTCCCAATCTATGAACCACTACCTCCTCAGTACTTCATTCGTGTTGTGTCGGATAGATGGCTTGGTTCACAGACTGTTTTGCCTGTTTCGTTCAGGCACCTTATTTTACCAGAAAAGTATCCTCCACCCACTGAATTATTGGACTTGCAACCACTGCCGGTGACTGCCTTAAGGAATCTTTCATATGAAGCCCTTTATCAAAAGTTTAAGCACTTCAATCCTGTCCAAACTCAGGTTTTCACTGTCTTGTATAACACAGATGATAACGTCTTAGTTGCAGCGCCAACCGGGAGTGGGAAGACTATATGTGCTGAGTTTGCTATCCTGAGGAATCATCAGAAAGGACCTGAGAGTTTCATGCGTGCTGTGTATATTGCTCCTATTGAAGCTCTTGCTAAGGAACGGTATAATGATTGGAAGAGGAAGTTTGGAGAGGGTCTTGGGATGAGGGTGGTTGAATTAACTGGGGAAATGGCCACGGACTTGAAACTGCTTGAGAAAGGCCAAGTAATAATTAGCACTCCTGATAAATGGGATGCTTTATCCCGCCGCTGGAAGCAGCGGAAGCATGTTCAGCAGGTTAGTCTTTTCATCATTGATGAACTCCATTTGATTGGCGGCCAGGGTGGTCCTGTTGTGGAGGTCATAGTTTCTAGGATGAGATATATTGCAAGTCAGGTTGAGAACAAGATTCGTATAGTGGCTTTGTCAACTTCCCTTGCAAATGCCAAGGATCTGGGAGAATGGATTGGAGCCACCTCTCACGGCCTTTTCAATTTTCCACCTGGCGTCAGGCCAGTGCCTCTGGAAATACACATTCAGGGCATTGACATTGCTAACTTTGAAGCAAGGATGCAGGCAATGACAAAACCAACATATACTGCAATTGTCCAGCATGCCAAGAATGGGAAACCTGCCATTGTGTTTGTTCCTACCAGGAAGCATGCACGCCTCACTGCTGTGGATCTTATGACGTACTCAAGTGTGGACAGTGGAGAGAAACCAGTATTTTTATTACAATCTGTGGTAGATCTGGGTCCTTTCATTGACGAGATCAAGGAACCTATGTTGAAAGAGACTCTGAAATATGGTGTGGTCTACTTGCACGAGGGCTTAAGTACTACAGATCAAGATATAGTGAAGACACTGTTTGAAGCCGGACGGATCCAGGTTTGTGTGATGAGTAGTTCGATGTGTTGGGGAGTACCCCTCTCTGCACATTTGGTGGTTGTTATGGGAACTCAGTATTATGATGGCAGGGAAAATGCTCATACTGATTACCCAATCAGTGATTTGTTACAGATGATGGGTCATGCCAGTCGACCTCTTAAAGATAATTCTGGAAAGTGTGTCATCCTTTGCCATGCACCACGTAAAGAATACTACAAAAAGTTCTTATATGAAGCATTCCCGGTTGAAAGCCATTTGCACCATTATCTGCATGATAATTTGAACGCAGAGGTGGTTGTTGGAGTCATTCGAAATAAGCAAGATGCTGTGGATTATCTCACTTGGACATTCATGTATAGGAGGCTTGCTCAGAATCCAAACTACTACAATCTTCAGGGTGTTAGTCACAGGCATCTTTCTGATCACCTGTCAGAGCTTGTGGAGAACACACTGAGTGATTTGGAAGCGAGTAAATGTGTTGCAATTGAGGATGATTTTGAACTTTCTCCGTTGAACCTTGGCATGATAGCTTCGTATTATTATATAAGTTACACAACAATTGAACGTTTCAGTTCTTCTTTGACATCCAAAACAAAATTGAAGGGCCTCCTGGAGATTCTGGCTTCGGCTTCGGAGTATGAGCAACTTCCAATTCGACCAGGAGAGGAGGAGTTGATTCGGAAGTTGATTTATCACCAGCGATTTTCCTTTGAGAATGCCAAATACGCAGACCCACATGTGAAGGCAAATGCACTGCTGCAAGCTCACTTCTCTAGGCAATTGGTGGGAGGTAATCTATCCTCTGACCAGCAAGAGTTACTCATATCTGCCAGCAGGCTGCTTCAAGCAATGGTTGATGTTATTTCCAGCAATGGGTGGCTTAGCCTTGCTCTTCTTTCTATGGAAGTGAGCCAGATGGTGACCCAGGGCATGTGGGAGCGTGACTCCATGTTGCTTCAACTTCCACACTTCACTAAGGATTTGGCTAAGAAGTGTCAAGAGAACCACAGCAAGAGTATAGAGACAGTGTTTGATTTGGTTGAGATGGACGACGATAAGAGGCGGGATCTCTTGCAAATGTCTGACCCTCAGTTGATCGATATTGCAAGGTTTTGTAATCGTTTTCCAAACATTGACTTGACATATGATGTGCTGGACAGTGATAATGTGAGGGCTGGAGAAGAGGTCAGTGTGCATGTGACCTTGGAACGAGACCTTGAAGGGAGGGCAGAAGTTGGACCCGTTGATGCCCCTAGATATCCTAAAGCCAAAGAGGAAGGATGGTGGCTTGTGGTTGGTGATACTAAAAGTAATCAGTTACTCGCCATCAAAAGGGTTACCCTGCAAAGGAGGGCGAGGGTCAAGCTCGATTTTACTGCTCCTGCAGAAGCCGGAAAGAAGACCTACACCCTGTATTTCATGTGCGACTCATATATGGGTTGTGACCAGGAATACAGCTTTAGCATTGATGTCAAAGAAGCAGCAGGCCTGGATGATGACGGTGGGAGAGAGTGAGTGAAATGCTCTGGTGTCACAACATATCCTGGACTACTTGAACTGATTCAAGTTGGCAAAATGTGATTAGTGTTACGGTTTCATTACTCCTGTTATTCCTGAACTCATAGCTGTCTTGATCCTGTGATGTAGCTTGTCATATTAGTGTTTTTTGCCCCTCTACTTGAAGTGATATGATGTGTTTAAATTGTTCTTTTATAAGTAAATCATGGATTGTTTTTGAGACCTTTCCCTTCGCCACCTCTCTCTCCCTGAATTCATTACTGCTGTTGATCGTATGCCAGTGAATTTTGAGAACTGTTTTTGTTCTTTTCTGGGCCAAACAAATAGCTCTCTCTTCACAGTGCTTAATAAGAACCGTTGGGGAAAAAAATTGGCTCTCTGTCATAACTTATATATGACCACTGTTGATAATACGACTATGCAATATGTGGCATACCTGTATGCGCCCAATCGATTCTGTGTTTTTTTTGCCTTTGAAAACAGGAGGAAAAAAAATAGTGTGCATGTGTGTTATAAATAGATTGATTCTCATGTTTTGTTATAAATAGATTGATTCTTCTATCCATTGCCTTTGTTGAGTACAGCACATTAACCCTGGTAGTGGTACATACATATCGGGATCAAAATCATGTGATCCTACAAAGATCAGATTTAAGTTGGTGCCTCTTTTTCTTGTCCCCGAAGCATTGATATATTGAATTATATTGCATAATATTTTGTTTTTGGGATGTAGTTTTATCATGTTGTTAGAACTGAATAATTCTCCGTAGTTTAATCTGGCTCCTCCATTTTTAGTGTGTTATGGAAAGGTTTGAATGCATGAAGTAGCATTAATGCCTTTTTTGGAAGTGTGGTGGGAAAATATGGTGCAAATAAATTATGAAGTGTGGAAGTAATCTCGTTCTGGCTTCTTCCTGCTCTTGCATAGCATTTTCTTGCGGTTGGGACCTGCATTTACATACGCACAAAACTCATATTTCTTAGTCCTTCGTAATAATAGTTTGTTAATTGTTTGGCATCCTCTTCTTTCTTTCTTTCTTTCTTGTTATGTTCCTTTGTCTACTTTTTTCTCCTTCGGCTTTATTTGCTGCCTGCTTACCCCCAAAGAAGGATTGTAGGCCCTCCTCACAAATTAACCAAGCAAAGAATCACACACACACACATTAAACAGCAAAGAATCACCAGTTTTTACACTAGATTCATACGGCGGCATTCTTTTTACATAGTTTAACAAGGTAAATTCAAGGGCAAATTAAGCACTCTTACTTTCTTCAAAGATACAGAGATAGGGGAGGTAGCCAAGCTAACTAGATAGATAGTGTGGATCCTTCCTCTGCCTCTACGTCTGAATCTAGTGGGGGTTTCAATTCAACTTTCAATCCTCGTAGATGCGGCACTCGTCGGTTTCGGGATTCTCCTGGCAAAAGGACTCGAGAGGATCCTGTTTCTCCAGCTTGAGTCGAAGATCGGCCTTGGCTTGGCTGACCTCTTCCACCTCGTCCCAGGCCACCTTGCACTCGTCTGATGTCTCATCACCCTCGCACACCTCTTTCGCTTCTACAACCTTCTTCTCTATCATCTCCGTCAGCCGTTTCTCTCTCATCTGGGTCCCTTTGAACTTCGCCACTCCTCCCATAGCTTTGATTACCGTCGAGCATGATGATCTCTTCACCGGGACCCAGATCGAAGAAGATAAACCACCTGCAGCTTCAGATCTGAACGACATGCCTCCGGTTCCTGTTGAAAAGGCGCTTATGGTTATAGCCGTGATAGTAGAAGCCATGGATCGGTTGGTTCCAAAATCCCTAACTAAACAATCAATCCTAATAGAGGTAGTGCTACTGATCTCCCTCTCCCTCTCTCTCTCTCTCTCTCTCTCTCTCTTATCTCCTCAATCTGGTTTGGTCTTTTCAAGATCAGCAATCATATTGCACTGCTCATTAAACATTATTACCTCCGGCTCCAATCCTCCGTTACGTTAGATTGGGGTTGGTTACCACCTTGGAACAATTACTAAAATGCCCCGCGTGGC
>CM042193.1:349474-368540 GCA_023539305.1 Ilex asprella
TGTAGGGAGTTTGGGGTGGGTTTCGTTGATTATTGATGGGGGTGGATTTTCGGGGTGGTGGTTTTCGGTGGGATTTGGGATGAGTTTCGATGGTTATTGATGGAGGCGGGTTTTCAGGCTGGTAAGCGTTGGATTGCAGGGGTTGCTGGTGGTGAGTTTAGGTGGTCTTGGATGATAAATTTTGGATAAAATATCAAACATATTTTTTATTTTTGTTTTCATAAATTTTTAAATATAAATAGTTACCACACATGTTTTATATATTTTAATTTTTAACACAAAAAACAAAAATTAAATTTTTTTTATAAAAAAAACATAAAAATAAAAATATTATCAAACGTACATTTAGAGTTGTTGTTTAAAATTCAAACATATGAAACAGGAAAAAGTGAAAAAAAAACAAAGAAAAAGAACATCCTATTGGTTAGCAGAGGGTACAGATGGTGCAGTCTGCAGCTGCAGAGTGAAACCGACAAGCGTTAACTGGTTGTGTATTGGAGGGATGACGTGCCGATCCCACCCAAACGAAATACATATAACATTTCCCTAGCAATACAGTTTTGTTTTGTTTTTTTAAATAAAAAATAAAGATTAGGTGACAGAACAGAATGAGTCTGATTTAAGTGGACCCCTCTTATTGACATATATATATATTGAGTGAGAGAGAGAGAGAGAAACAGAGAGAGAGAGAGAGAGAGAGAGAGAGACTCAGACTTACTTCTAGGTTAAGGAAATCCCCAAATACGGTTTGGAATTGGATGGTCGTTCAGGCTCACAAAAGTCAGTCCTGTTTTCAATTCCTGCCTCCTCGTGTTAGTATAGGAGTTGTATGTGTGTTTTTGGTTTGTTCTTAAAGTTAAAACCAGTCCTCTCTTGTTGAATTTGCATGGATGTCTGTGGAGATCATTACATCTCTGAAGCAAGGAATTGGGATGGGGATTGGGATTGGGATTTGGATCACCTCTTGGATAACTTCCCGCTACCATCACCGGAGGATCTGATTTTTTTCGATATAGAAGTCGATCGCTCTTCCCTTCCCGATGTTTCTTCTGGCAACCAAATATCAAGTCCGTCTCAGGATTCCGCTTTGCCTTCTTTCGCCATCGGCGACATCGAGCAGTTGCTGATGAAAGACGATGACAGCCACAGTGACAAATTAGTTGCCGAGGACCCGCTTCCTATGCATGAATCCTGCAACGCCTTCTTGTCGGATATTCTTCTTCATTCGCCCGTTGAGTCCCATCGATCTGCCGAAGTTAATGATGTCTCCGAATCCGACGGTAAGAATTCCAACGCTTCAGAGGAGGATGAGGACAAAATCCATGCAGGCGAGCGAAAAAATAACGAAAACAATAACGAAGATTGTCATGACGATCCAATTTCTAAGAAACGCAAAAGGTACGTTTGTGTTGGGGATTCTTCGCTTTTCTGATTTCTCTACTCTGCATCAATAGATGGAATTTATTTAAGTGGTTTTTTTTTTTTTGGGGGGGGGTATTTGATGTATCTAGTTGGGTAATGATGAGACATGAATTCAAATTCATTACTTTCTGTACTGTTAATTGGTTAATTTTGACGAGATCGTGACTTTTAATTTTTTTTGGATGTTTTATCTGATAATCCAGGCAACTGAGGAATCGGGATGCTGCTATGAAATCGCGTGAGAGGAAGAAGATGTACGTGAAGGATCTGGAGATGAAGAGTAGGTACTACGAAGCGGAATGCAAGAGACTCGGAATGGTGCTCCAGTGCTGTTTCGCCGAGAATCAAGCATTACGCGTTTCCTTGCAGAATACCAAGGCCTTTGATGTTTATAGGACCAAGCAGGAGTCTGCTGTGCTCGTGTTGGGTAAGAATCCCAAACCGTCTCACTTCAGCTCTTTTATGCCCAATTTTCAGTCTTTCGAAAAGCAAACGCCACATATTTCCACTTTGAAATTGGCATGCATTTGTATGGGATCCGGGCCATCCGGCCAACAATACTTTATATTCCGCAAATTCTTTTGCAAATATGTTTTATTTTATCAGTTTCTCTCTCTCTGTTTTTTTTTTTTAATTACAGTTCTCTTTATATTCAAAGTCTCATTGTATCTATTAGAGTGAAAAATTGAGTCGAAATTAAAAGAGCGTTCTGTTTCCTATGGCGAGCTTGATTTGTTCACAACTAGCTTGTCTGTTGAAAAGCTCTAGGGACTAGTTTATTGATCATGTTTGAGATTATGGCAACCCCATCGATATTAATAGCATTCCATTAAACTCAATAATATATGATTACAAATTACTAAGCCCACCACATTTGGTACCCATTATTAGTGATGAAACCCAACATGTTAATGTATTAACATATTATGTACATCCTTAATCACAAACTATTCTCATCTCCAAATCTCCTCACCCCAAATGGAAATGGGCAATGAACCCGTTGCTATCAACATCTTAATCTGCTCGGCATTTGTTACTGTTTGTGATGCCTTTGGAAAGATCATTTGTTTCTTGATAGTGTTCGTCATGTTGGTGGTTGGAGTGGTGGGTGGTGTTGGCAATGGTGGCAATCTTGGAAGTATTGGCCAGTTTATGCAGCGTTATTGACCCATCACTTGAGTCCATGGTGGTGTTATGGGTGGTGGCAGCAACTGAAAGGGTGGACTGAATGGTCAGTGTTGTCCTGTTGCAAGTATACATGAAGATGGTGATGAACAACCAACAAAAGATGGTGATATCCATCGGCAAACCTGTGTGGGTTAGAATATATGAAGGGTGGGAGTATGATTGATGATGTAAACATTTGATATATTAAAAGGATGAGTATACAATGAGTTGGTTTAGTCACCAGTGGCAGTGGGGGATGAATTAATGATTTATATTAGTGATGGTATTTTTATATTTTGGGGGTGTTGGGGAGACATATTTGGTGGGTGGAAATAGCACCATCCATTAACATGATCATATTTTCACCTTTATTATTGATCAGACAGGTATGATTCCTTGTGGGTTTGGCCTTGCACATTGAAGCCACCCCTTGCCCCATTCCTTTTTTCTCGTGAGCCCAAGATTCACTATTCCACTATCTCTGCTTCTCATATTTATGTATTTTTTTCTTGAGCCTCCTAGCAATAGTCAAATTGTTCACGTCAGACACCTAATTTATGAGGGTTGTTATTTCTTTTGATTTTCATTAATCAAGGGTACTGAAGAGACACGAAATGGATTGAAATATACCTTTAACATTCCTTGCACAAACTGGTTGTTCTCGTACTTGACCAACTACATCAAGCAATTATTCTTATCCTATGCCTACTTGATACCTCAATATTTTTGCCCTCAGGTGTGGAATTATTAACTACCTATATGGCCTTTGAACTACATCGTTTATGTCAATCAAGCCTCTAAACAATGTTTTGTATTAGTTTTGCCCCTGAATTATGCAATCGGACTCATGGCGGCCCTGCCATCAAAATTCTGTCAAAATTCGCCATTGGCCTTTTATCTTTTTTGGTTGACATGTAGGAGATTCCAATTTGTTTGTTTTGAACTATTTTTAAGAGCCAAAAGGCTTTGATTACACTTCATTGAGCTGTAGAAGACTAATCTGACAAAATAATTTACATGAAAGTGGATGTTAATAACACTGACCTTGGCAATTCTGCAGAATCCCTGCTGTTGGGTTCCCTGCTTTGGTTTCTGGGCATCATGTGCCTGTTCATCCTGCCCAGTCTGCTCCAATCGACCCTCTTGGTAGTTCCAATGGAAAACGTGGACAACAAAAGTCAAGAAGGTCTGGTTCAAAGAAAGGCAGGAAGTGAGAATTTTGGACTTCTGGTGTTTCAATCCTTTTTGATGAGCAAAAGATGCAAAGCTTCAAGGTCAAGAATGAAAACCAAGTTCCCCTGCTATTGAAGTTTTGGTGTGACGCATGAGGTGTCTCGCATTATATGTACCCGTACTTGAATGTTTAGTTTTTTTTTTTCTTTCTTTAAGGGTCTTGGAGGGTAGTGAAGTGGACGATCTTTCCCCTCCAGAATTGGATAATAAATATTGAGATTAATAGGAAGAATGGCTGGTGCTGGTGTTTTGATGGAGTTTTATGAGCAACATGTTCTCCTCTCTTTCTAGAAAGAACTATAATATGTAATGTTTGTTGAACTCCTAGTACATGATAACGTTATATTTCTCTTACATGCTATATCATTATCATTACCACGACGGTCTTTTAGGATGATGGATTTGGTGTTCAATTGTGACATAGAACTCAACGGAGTTGAAGACCACTCGGATATATAGCAAGTTTCGGTCTGTGGGATTCACGAGGCATGTGGTTTCTTCTCCCTGGTTGCCTAATAATACCATTGATTCACTTTGTCTTATGGGGATAAATACTTGGTGGCGTTATCCCCAACCAGTGGCAATCACGAAAACTGGGTTTAGCCCTTTAGGAAAGGGTGGAAGGGAGATTTAAGAGGCAGGGAAGGCCAGTACATCTTCATTAAGATGCAATCCTATATCCTTTACGACAATTACTGTACTGCCAGCCAGACAAGCAACGGGATACAATGCCTCATCTCCAACTAAATGTCTGATGTCTCACATCTATGGTATTTGGTTCGTCTTCTTTGGACTTAGTAATCACTATAATCTTGTCGAACAATAAATTGGAAGATTTCTTTCGGGGAAAAGAAATAAATTGGAGCAAGACTTGATGATCTCCTTACGTTTAAATGAGCTGTTAGTTTTTAACGTGGAATTACTTGAGGAGGTGTCTTTTGGTGAGGTGAAACATTATACCACATTGGAGTTGAGATTGCTCTCTCTTTTCTAGACAGGCATGCGTGAACTGCAAAAGTTCCAAGTTTAGAAGATTTTGTCTATTTAACCTTTTAGCTTTAAGGTAGATCAGCATAGCCAAAGAGGCGGTAACGATTCTCGTAGGTTTGGGGAAACATTCTAAGCACCACCATCGTAGTTTCCCTGTTTCAGAATCCTGTTGGATTGTTATTTCACGCAAACCAAAACAACTGGAGCTTGTGATGAAGACACCTAGCCTGTTCATATTCATTATCCTCCTAAAATCTTACTTCAGGATTTAAAGTCAATCACAAAGATTTATACTAAGAAATACACCCCAAAAAA
The DNA here is from genome assembly GCA_023539305.1 of Ilex asprella. Lineage (NCBI taxonomy): Eukaryota > Viridiplantae > Streptophyta > Magnoliopsida > Aquifoliales > Aquifoliaceae > Ilex > Ilex asprella. Next base: position 354,602 of record CM042193.1, read on the forward strand.
AGAAGAAGAAGAAGAAAGAAATAGCAACAACAATCCACTGCTTAACCATTAGAACATGGGAGAATGGCAATTACACGGTCAAAGCTTTGCAAGGGGAAGGAACTGTTCATAAAAAAACACTCATACAAGCACGGGCTAGCACACTTGACCTCAAAAAACAACAAAAAAAAAACAAGTGATCTGCAGGATAAGCAAGGAATCCAGATGATCTGATAATTCGGAGGTGGATAGTTTGTCATTAAAACCTACCAAAGAAGATAATTAAGAATCTGGCTAATGATGATGATGGTGTGGCGCTTGTTAAGGTAAATGGCTGGGTGTTGTCAACCGGATGACATATGAAGGAGAGGGTCCCAGGAGAGATTATCACTACCACCCCAATAGTTGTTGTGACAGCGGACAATCTGCTGTTCCGGGGGCCAAACAGCTCCAGTTGCTCCATTCATTTGAGGCATAGCCGTTGGCAAGCTTACACCGCCTACTTTCTCATCCTTCCCTGTAAACACTCCTCCAAGCTGATAGTTACCTACAGCAGGGTAGGACAAATCAACCATCGGTTGAGTTTTCCCTGAAAGTTGGGTTGCACCACCAGCGGTCCTGATCATGGTTGTCCTACTGAACAAATCGCTTTCCTCATGGACATGGTTCAGCTGCGATGAAACCCAAGGCACTTCAAGAGCTGGATCATTAGGCCACACCAGCCCTGTAGTTGATCCGGTTTGGCACTGGTTACGCCACTGCATCCCATCCTGATTAACCGCCCCATTATATAGTACATGACTACGATTGTTATTATAATTATGATCATGATGATCTTGGAGCGCCAGAACAAAATTCTTACTGGATCCCAAATTATGAGAACCTTGATTGGGATTCCCAGTCCCAGTGCCATCAATCCTTTGGGGAACCGAATGAACTGCTAATAATGGCTCTGCCTTGGCGCCTTTTTTGTGGAGCGAGACTCGAACGTTCCCAGGGACATAGGGTTGCAATGTTGAATAGTTTGGCTGTGTTAGTAACCGCAAGCTCTTTCCGTCAGATAGCTTGGCCTTGAGAGCACCCAGAAGCCCCTCAGGTTGATCTTCTGCTCCGCACACTTCCTCAAATGAAAAAGGCTCGGCATTTTCTGGCATGCAGTTGCTGCCACCACCTGCACGAGTAGAGTTAGATGCGGACTGAGGTATTTCAAAGTTGGTGCGGGCATTAGCACCTCTGAGAGTCCGAGCAGCATCATCATATGCACGGGCTGCATCCTCGGCCGTGTCAAATGTTCCTAGCCACAGCCTAACCTTCTGGAGAGAATCCTTTATTTCGGCCACCCATCTTCCTGACGGCCTCTGACGAACACCAACGAACCTATGGTGTCCCCTGGACGATGCCTTCCTTCTGCCTCTTACGCCTTGGGATTGGCCTGAACCTGCTGGTGTTGGCCCCATCTGTTTATTTCCTTGTGTTCTTCCTGCTTCCGGCTGTGCTTCGGAATCAATATTCATAGCTTGCCTCAATAATCCGCCAGCTGCTTTCGAAACCATCGGAGCATCTTAGGGATAATTTGTTATAAAGATGCTGGAAATGGTGAGGTATCTGAATACCCCAACTAGTAGACAAATCACAAAATGTCAATAACAGAAGGTATATATTCTTGTTGATTCATTAAGGAACGTCGCTGTTGCAGGCCACGTTGTTTGTATCGTCACAACACATAAAATATACGAGTACATCACAAGAGAACGCCACTCCTCCCTCCAACACTGCTAATACTACCAAATATTAATTTGTATTGGGCAAGTCGTGGAAAATGTCTTACATTCATGGACTAAGTCAGGCTTCAAAGCGTAGTGAACCCCCCAAAAATAATACATCGTACAGTCTTCCACGCCATACATTTCTTTGTCATAATGATTTTGATATGATTGTGGGTCACACTTTTGGAATTTAGGATATAGATAACTAACAACTTTCCTAATGACAAATGCACAATTGGTGTTATATTATCAACTCCACTAATTAATTGAACTTACTTCTTATATACTTACAGAAGGTGCAGCCTGCAAATGGCTGGCTAAGACAGGTTTCTCCTCTTGATTTCTATTGATGATTCTCATCCATCGTTGACCTTGAATCAATCATTATACAAATTAAATAAGGCTAAGCTTGCTTGCATTTTTTAATACCCTCCCCCTCAACCCCCAGACTTGATTTTTTTTTTTTTTAAAATATGGATGTTGACAAAATACCTATTTTCAAATTATTCATGGTGAGCAGGCCAATTGGATCTCCTCCTGGTAGCTTTCTGCACCTGCACCTACACCTACACCTACACCACTTTTGGGATTCAAGTCTGATGACGCCTCTTTAGATGTTTGTTGCCAAATAAATGATAATGTTATATTATATTATATATGCTTGCTGCCAAATTGTGCTAATGTTATGCACCTCTAGAAGGTGGCTAGGTAGACATGTTGAAATTAATTGTAGCCTGCTTGAGCTTCAGTTTGACCGTGGCTTGTTTGGCTCCTGTGAACTACCTGCTGCTAAGTCAGGGTTGATGCATTTCGACTGGGACTGGGACTGGGACTGGCCATGTCTATGTCTATATAAATTGGGTGCGTTTAAATATATATTCTGTGTGTTACACTATATTCCCCTCACACTCGGAGTCAGCAGAAAGCAAAGCCAAGGGATAGTTAAGTCACTTTACAAGGGTAGTACAGTATTGCCAAAAGATACTAAATTGTAATTCAAAAAGTTGTAACCGCCTTTTTCTCCAAAAAAATAATAATAATAATAATAAAAATCAAAGAGTCAACATTAGAAAAACAAAAGTCTCCATTAGACTAAAGGCATGTAGTAGCAATATGCACAGCCTTTATCTCTCGTCTTCTTGATTACTTTATTCTTTACACACACATGCACTCCCCCAGCTCGTTCACTTCACGCAAACACACCATCAATATGATATGATAGATACTGTGGAAAACGAAGGGCATGTAGCAGCAATTTCCACCAAGGTTAAATCGGTAGTGGCTTTTGGTTTATCGCCACCACCTACATAAAGCGGCCTTTTAAATTCTAAGAGACAGAGACACAGACAGAGAGAGAACATAAACACAGCACAACAGTGTGCAGGTGAAACACGGAGAGAGAGAGAGACAGAGAAAAAAAAATGTATTCGGATTTTGGGATACCGAGAGAATTATCCGATCTCCAAAAGCTTCGATCTCAATATCAACCAGAACTGCCTCCTTGCCTGCAGGTATCTTTATTCTCTCTTCATTTTCCATTGGATTGCCATTTATTGCGTTTCCTTCTGTCTTTCCCTTTTTTCTATTTTACGATGTTAATCCGTCGTTGCTCCATGTTTCTGTTGTTATGTCTTGTGTTCCTTCTTGTTTCCTTGAATTATGTGCCAATCTATAGCAATTTTGAAGCAAAATTACCCTGTATTTTTTAACTTATTCATTACTTTTTAAAAAACAGAGTCCCTTTTTGGATTTGCCATCTGACTTGACCGCTGAAGGAATTATGCTTAAGAAGCATTTGATCATCCCGCATCATCCCATTCCTACTTTTTGCTTTACCTAATTCTGAACTAGAATACAACAATTTGGCTTATCACTTGTCTTGTGAATTCTAAGGTACCGTTTGACAGGTTATTTCGACCATTTTATGCTAAAGTGCCAAAATAGAGAGAGCAGGGTGCATGTTGGAAATAATGTTCTTCTAAGATTTAATGAAAACAGAGGATGGGTTGAAATCATCAAAGCTGCTTGTTTTGTACTTGAGTCTCTGATTTGTAACTATCACAGAAGAAGTGAAGAACATTTTTGCTGCTTGCCATTCAGATGATGCATTTGCTTAGCAGTTAGCACAATTTCACGTGCTATCAGTTCTGAATCATACACACTTCCATGTTGGTGAAGGATCAAGAAAAATTAAAATTTCACACTTCATTGAATTAAAAAGAAAAAGAAGAATATCATATATACAATATGATAGAAATGCAAGTGTGTGCTTTGAAGTGGAATCATATGTGTATTTCTATATGTACGGACAACATTCCACATCTCTTTGTCCATTTCACTTTTCTTGTGGATTATATGGCATAATAAAACAGATAAAACAATGCCTTGCGTGGTGGTGAGTTAATTTTTCAGGCAGACAATGTAGTGTATTTTTGCCTTATTTTCTTTGTATGTTGGTGGATGCCATTTTGATCACATTAATATTGTTATGAGATGGGAAAAAATGATTCCTTTATCCTCATGCATTTGTTTGTTCATTACATTTGTTTCATGCTTTCACGGTTTCAAGAGTAGAGCATAATATATTGGTTCTTTTCTAATGTCAAACTTTCGATTGTTTGCTTCTGTTTGTGTTTTATGTGTCAAGAAACAATGGTTTGCCAGAATTGTTAAATCCTCCATGCTTATCTTTCTATTTTGGCATAAAAGATGCTTGAACGACTACTTGCATACATGATTTTTTGATATAATTCTATTGATCTTTCTTGTTAATAATTAACATCTAAACAAGTTCCTTGATTTACCTAACTCCCATGTATTTTCTTATTAACCTATCTTATGCTCAGTTACTGTCATTTTTCAGGGGACTACTGTCTGTGTAGAATTTGGTGATGCGACCACTGCTACAGACTCCTCTGATGCGCACACCATAAGTCGATCCTTTCCACACAGTTATGGTCAGCCTTTAGCTCACTTTGTTAGGGCAACTGCCAAGGTCCCTGATGCTCAGATAATTATTGAGCATCCAGAAATTAGGTATACATTTGATTTAATTTTTTTATTTGCAGTGATTTGTTTTCTGAGTACATTAGAGGAATATGAGGACAGATGCAACCCCAAGCCCTCCACCGGCTCCCATAACACATGTCATGTCATGTATATGCATCCGGGCATTTCAAGCCCCCCGCCATTGATGTTACACATCCAATGACCATTTTATAAAATTCTTATGTCTTTCTTGGGGTGGGTATTTATGGACTTCCACTAGTCCTGACATTGATTCCGCACGATGATTCCATTGGATTGCCAATTTAACTAGGCAGCCCTCAGTTTCTTAATTTTTATTGCATTCACATTCTTTGCCACAATCAACTTTAGGGACGGACATAACGCGAAAATTGTTACAGAAGCAGGGGTCTCTAGTTATATGACTCTATATCCATGATTATCTGTAAAGAGAAACCTCTACTTATTCACAATATTTTTGTTTGACATCCAAGTATTCTTATGGTGTAATTTCTTTTGTTTAGGGTTGGAGCTGTTTTTTGTGGTAGACAATCTCCTGGAGGACATAACGTCATATGGGGCCTTCACAATGCTCTCAGGATTCACAATCCTAATAGTACTTTGCTTGGATTTTTGGGTAGATAATGTTCCTTACATTCCTGAGCTGGCTTGATATTTTTTTTTTAATCATGGAACTTTGCATATGTCCATCATAGTTGTTAAATCGCATATCGAAAGACATATCGTTTTTAAAAAATATTGTATTGTATCGTATTATGTATCGTGTATCGTAAGATACGCATAATTTTAAATAATTATTAATAAAATATATATATACCTTTGTAAAAAAATCATAGACTCATAATAACATAACATTTCATTAATATTCTACCAACTATTCAAGTTTCCAACATAGTTCAGTAATATCAAAATGCAAAGACTTCTAATTTAAACTTCTAATATCAACTGCTTGAACAACCTTAATATTAATCAGGGATTTTGAATTCAATTGAATAACATTAACAACAGTCTTTATTTTTTTTTTAAAACCATAACTACTGAAACGAAATTGTTTCACTGGCTAGTGATTTAAAAATAAGTCATAGGGTTAGACGATGTCATTTCAACCCCAAACAACTAAAAAGAAAAAAAAATCGTCACGTATTGTATATATCGTATATCATCCGATACGATGCCAAAAACGATATAGAGAGACGATATGTATCATTTTTCCTGCATATCGTGACGTATGTACGATATGTATTGTGCATCGTACGATACTAATAACTATGATGACCTTGCACATAGGCCCATATCTAGAAGATGAATTCATTGTTTAACAAGCTCATTTTGTTATGCTTTCCTTATCACCCTGTTAATGAGGCCTCTCTGTAATTGATTAGCATTCTAGATTAAATATATCACCCTTTTTGTGTTGCATTTTGTGTCACCGGCACATTATGTCCAACTTTTTGGCGAGCTTTTCCATGTAAATAAGTTTGTATCTTTGTTGAGGATTTCTAAAAGGAGCCTTTTCTGCCTGTTACCAGGTGGTTCTGAAGGCTTATTTGCACAAAAAACTCTTGAGATCACAGATGACATTCTTGCAACCTACAAAAATCAAGGTAGTACGAATTACAAGTACTTGACAATTTTCAGATCAATATTTTTGGTTTCCATGTAAAATAAAAAGATTATTTTATGTTATAATCCTTCCCAAGGCGGTTATGATATGTTGGGAAGAACGAAAGATCAAATAAGAACAACTGAGCAAGTCAATGCTGCGCTCACTGCTTGCCGAGATTTGAAGTTGGATGGCCTTGTCATTATTGGAGGTATCTCTTATCCTGAATTTAAGTTCACCATAAACATCCAACATACAGTAATAAATTTTCTTAACATACATCTTTACTTTTTGAAGGGGTCACATCAAACACAGACGCTGCTCAACTTGCTGAAACTTTTGCAAAAGTAAAATGCCCAACTAAGGTACCTTGTGCGTGTGACATTTTCATACTCCCTATGTCCCAAAATTTCAGTTCTTTTTTGGGTCTCCAATTTTCTAAGTAGATGTATCTCATCCAATGAGTTTGAAACTTGAAATATTTCAGATAATTTGTTTATAAATGGATTTTCAAATTGACTTGTTGAAGGGGAATGTTATTTTTGTGCTCTAGAGATTTTCAAAGCTTTATATGTGAATGTGAAGTTCATAAATGTATCCAGTTGACTGGTCAAAAATTTGAAATATTCCAAAATATATTGTGCCATTTATATGTCAATATGTATTTCCTCATAAATAGATTATTTTGTTCCTCTGAGTACTTTTGTACGTACAGCAGCCATTGTGCTGCTGCAACGTTCAGCTGGCGTGTTTCTTGCTGAACTGAGAGAGCAGGACACCCTGATTGTTTGAGATTTCGCAGGTGGTTGGGGTTCCGGTTACTTTGAATGGAGATCTCAAGAACCAATTCGTTGAAACAAATGTTGGTTTTGATACCATATGTAAGGTATTAGTCCTGTAGTGATCTCAACTGCTTGCATGAAGTTATGTGTGTTGGTTGTGAAACCTTATGTGGGGAACTAGTCCTATGGGCTCAACAGCTTACATGAATGCCTTCTAATTACAATTGAACTCTATGATGGATGAAATAGCTTATTTTTAAGTTGTGCTTTTCCAACCCAATTTTGATCAGAAAAAACTAAATGGTCTTATGACCCTGCCTCACATTGTTATGCATTCTTCACCTAATCCCTGTTTCTTCTTCCTACTACAGGCAAAGTCATATTGGCAAAAAAATCTATTCATTGGAACTGTCATTTTGTTATTGGTTTAGGGTTGAGCATAAAATGTAATGCTTGTTGTGTCCTCATCATCTTCTTTTCCCATACCGTTGTTTTTTTGACATTGAATTTGATTTTGCTGGATTGTGGTGCTACTTCATTGAAGGATTGTATCCTATTGAAGGCATCTAAGAAATTCCAGAAGTGTAAAATATTTTAGGACTGCATTTGAAAAATTTTTAGTAAAGAATTTGATCAACATTATTTTATCATATCTTATTAGGTTAATTCCCAGCTTATCAGCAATGTCTGCACAGATGCTTTTTCAGCAGAGAAGGTAATTGTGAACATATCCTCCTAATAAGCAATGCATTCCATATTCTACTTTATGTTCATTGCTAGTAGCCAAGATGGAGTAACCAGTCTAGGCTCCATAACCCTGCGTACATTAAGCAATTTTATTGTTAATTTGAGCTGCCCACCTGCTTTTTTTTAAAGATGTTTTCCCATTTTTTTTGTCTTCAGTATTATTATTTTATCCGGCTCATGGGGGGAAAGGCATCACATGTTGCTTTGGAATGCTCTCTCCAGTCACATCCGAACATGGTTCACAATCCTTCCTTTCCATAACCCTCATTGACATTGCCATAAATGATGCCACTTTTGGGATAATCTTGATCTTCGTCCTGAATAATCTCATTTTTTTTGTAGGTCATTCTTGGGGAGGAGATGGCTGCATCAAAGCTAAGCCTGTTTGACCTAACAAAACAAATTTGTGATGCAGTACAAGCCCGGGCGGAACAAGGTGTGAAATCTCTGCCTTACAATTGTTGCCTTTATGGTAAGTATAATTACTGTTCTCACCTGAGGAAATGTTCTCGAACCAGACAAGTATCATGGTGTCTTCTTATTGCCAGAGGGGCTTATAGAAAGCATTCCTGAAGTCTATGCTCTCCTGCAGGTAAATCCATGCTTTTAGAAAATGTCTCCTCCCTTGTATACCACACACACACCAAAAAAGGAAAAAGAAAATGGTGACCTTCTAAATATATGATTTTTAAATCTGGCCTTGTATGTTTCTAATTTCCACTTTCTGGATTATCTATTAATTTCCAGGAAATTCATGGTTTGCTCAGGCAAGGTGTTTCTGTTGATGGTATTTCTTCTCAACTGTCACCTTGGGCATCCGCTTTGTTTGATTTTTTGCCACCCTTCATTAGAAAACAGGTCAATTCTTCACATCAGTATAAGTGTTTTATTTCGCCTTCCTGGGCAATGTTGCTCATCCAAAATACCTTCAATATTACAGCTGCTTCTCCATCCCAAATCAGATGATTCTGCTCAGTTATCCCAGGTACTGGAATCTGCAACCCTCATGGCACATTAAAACAAACCCAGAATTTTATTTACTATGATAGTTGTTACTTAATACTCCTTTATGTCATATTACAGATTGAGACAGAGAGACTCCTTGCTCATCTCGTGGAAAAAGAAATGATCAAGCGATTGGTATGTAACCATCTTGTATTGTTTTTTATTTTTCATTTTTTTGATAATTAATCGAAAAATACTGACTGCTGAGGAAATAAATCCTGCTTGGCCTCATTCATTCTATTTTTTTTTCTGTAGACATGACTAGTAAAAAGATTTTAGAATTTGATGGTTTTAGCTAGTATGCTATCCTATGTACATGGTGACTCTTTATCATAACTCAACTATGTTCATGTTGATTTAACAGAAAGAAGGAACATACAAGGGGAAGAAATTTAGTGCTGTCTGCCACTTCTTTGGCTATCAAACTCGGGGATCATTACCTTCAAAGTTTGATTGTGACTACGCGTATGTAAGTTGATGCCTTGGATTGCTTCTCTTTCTTAACCTGGTTCATGCTAAGTACCTTTCCTCCTAACAAGATAATAAAACTATATTCATGCAGGTTCTCGGGCATATTTGTTACCATATTCTCACAACTGGTCTGAACGGATATATGGCAACTGTAACTAACATGAAGAATCCTTTGAACAAGTGGCGTTGTGGAGCTGCTCCAATAACGGTGGGTTTATGCTCCTTCCGTGCTTTTGTAGCCAATCTCTATGCTTCAAGTACTTCAGTAAAGTTCTGGCGATTTTTTTTCTTTACTTCCCCGATCCCTCCTCGTCCCTTTTGTGTTGAGTTTATTTTTTTGAATGTTTGTTCAGTGTCTCATTTCTTGTTTATTGTTATAACTTGTAATGGCAAGGAAGTTGACTCATTTGATTGTATTGGTAAACCTCAGGCAATGATGACTGTTAAGCGTTATTATGGTCATGGTCCTGGGGTATTATCAGTTGGGAAACCTGCTGTGCATCCTGCTACTGTGGATTTGAAAGGCAAAGCATATGAGTAAGTCCCTTCACTATTATTTTCTGTACGCTTGTTTGACATGTCTCTGTCAGTATTTACCAAATGCTTGTTTGACCTCACAGCAGAAGATATAGTTCGAGCTCCATGACTATTTTCGTTCTTCCTTTTCATTTTTTTAAGAAGATATTGTTCGTTTGGGGAAGGGGGCTCATTCTTCATGACAACATCTTGAATTTGGCAGTCAGAACATTCTTTGGTATTTAAAGTTAAATGAAGCATTGAAGACATGAACGATTTTACGGCCGTTGAATGGTTTCTTCGTCTTTGTGCAGGCAACTGAGACAAAATGCAACAAATTTTTTGATGGATGATGTTTACAGAAACCCGGGACCCCTTCAGTTTGATGGTCCAGGTGCTGAGGCTAAGGCTGTAACTTTATGCATTGAAGACCAGGATTACATGGGTCGTATCAAAGCATTGCAAGAATATCTTGACAAGGTGCTGAAATTCACCCATATTGGTTCTTTTTTGTTCCTGCAATCAAATTCTGAGTCTTCACAATTCTGTATTGCAAGTAGTAGATCATTTTTTGATTTGAGGTAGATTGATATTTCAATTTTTATTATGAAATGTGCTGTTGGCTTATTTTCTGTTTAAGAACAATGATATGACAGGCTTAAGCCCAGTTAACTTAGAACATGTTAGAAGTCAACTGAGGTATAACAATAAGTTGAAGAAGAAAATTCATTGTTGTTGATTTAAACAGAAAAAATGTGGTCTTTACATCTTCAGTCTCACTTGATCTTGAGGTTTCTAGTCATCAGTGTTGTCTTGACATGGTTCGTCTGGAGAACAACAATTTGCCAGCTTGTTTTTATGGCAAACAATTTTTTTTTCTTTCTTGAACTTACCAATTTTGTGGGATGTCCAAACAAGCTCTCAACGTATGTTTCCTTGTATTACTACGGCATGCATTGCAGCATTGTATGGACGATACATCCTTGTTGTCCTTCTTGGCATTTCTTTTGCTTTCATTCTGTGCATTAGTTTGCTTTCTGCCTAGAAAATGAACAAGTTGTATTAGTATTTTTTTGTTCAAATACTACAAGTTTTTTCAGCAACAAAAGGAAACTTTGATATTGTTGCAAGTCCAGAAAAAAATATTTGGAGTTTTTGCCTTTGTGTACATACTAATCAAAAGCTATTGAGAGAGAGAGAGAGAGAGAAGAATGATAGATCTAGATCTTCTTGAAGGGATGTACTCTGCTTATTGGGTGGGCCACAGATCTATGGACCCGGACTTTAGGGGAGTGGATGGTTGGAGAAGTCCTGGGTCTCGATCTGTCCATCCAAGGATTGGAAAATGAAGCAGCATAATTTAAGAGGCCTCAGTTGCAACAAGATGAACTGTGATAGTTTGATGGTCTTTCCCATCTGATGCTGTAATATTAGGTTAAATATGTTGTTGCCAACCTGAGGCCTTTTTGATGCCATGGGGAAGCCTAATTTGTTCAAGTTAATACTATGCTAATCGTACCATTATTTGATGTTTATTTTTGTTCTTGCTTTATTACATAATAGCATATTTTGTTGTGTGTGTTATATCATTTTCAGGTGCGGACGATGGTGAAAACAGGGTGTTCAGAGGATGTTCTGAAAGCAGCTTTGAACGCCATGGCAGCTGCGACAAATATTCTCTCAACCATGACCGAGAACACACCTTATTAGAAGCAGCAAATAGTAACAAAGATTATATCTGCTGCAGTGTCAAGATTGTGAAGTATAATTTTCGTGAGTCATGAACAAAAAAAAAAAGAGCTGCAGGAACATTTCGTATCATTTTAGTAAATTGAAAGTTGAATAGTAGAGGAGGTAGGTCAGTAGGTGGTGTGTTGATAATGAAATCACACATATCTGCAGATGTCTGGGTTGCGGTGGCATTTGGTGGGTGGCTTCGATAAATTCGCCAAGGGCCAAAAGAAAATGGTGGAGTATGTTTGCGTATGCAATTGCCAAACAAAGGTGTGAAGCGATGATTATTTATTAATTACTACAAACATTCACATACAATCAAGTGTCAATGCCGGCTTGCCTCGTTCGATAAACCAAATTATGAATGAAGACAGGCCCAAAGCCAAACACCAGAGGAGTGCGTACATGGTTGGGTTTGTGCGCTCTTTCGTTGTTTTTATTTCACTTCACGGATGGTGATAGTTTCCGCACGCACATGGTTGTGGCTGTGGCTGTGGCTGTGTTCAAGGGTTTTCTTGTTCTTGATTGTTATAGTAAATACAGCAGCTCATATATACATGTGTGTGTGTGTCACCAATAACACCTATCTACCAATTTTCCTTTCATCTTTAGCTCCTTCAATTGATAATTTGGTTTTTAGGAGAATCTGAGCAGTGCATCACACGAAAATCTTTTGTCACAGGTAAGTAATTGTGCGCTATGATTTTCGCACAATAGATGAAAAAGACAAATCTCTCCTTTGGTGAATTCATGTTTGTAGAGTAAGTGGTTGATCCTGCAACAAGGAATGGGTTGAGAGAGCTAAATGGACCTGACGAGTGATGATGAATTACTTTAAGGGGCTGTCCCATCGATTTCGGCATATTGTAGGAGGCTTTTGACACAAAGAAAACGAGTTAGATGGGTGACAGAGTGTTTTTCGGTGTCTCTCCTCCGACGATCAAGTCAGTTCTTTTGAGAGAGGGGAAGAAGGAAGCATTGTTTGGTGTAATTTGTGGGGTGAATTTGTGCACCTTGGACTGTATTTTTTAGGATTATTTATACTCACCAAGGACTCATCATTATTGAGAGTCTAGTCAGTAGGTAGTGTCCACTTATGGGACAGTGTGCCTCCTATTCTGCATGGGGGAGTCTCCAGTATTAATTGTTTGGGCTCTCGAGCATTTAATGTTATTTCTTCAATGTAGAGGTAATGAATGTTCGGGCCTTGGAGCATTTAATGCTCCATCTTCCCGACCTCCCAAGCCACTATAGATGTCCTATCATATGAGGATTTATTAAATGTTAGCTTGATAAATTTTTCATCATATGAGAATTCATTAAATGTTAGCTTGAGATAGTCATATGTCAGCAGGGACACTCTTATTTTTTTATCTCTCACTCTACACTTTATGTCATGTGTCCAACTCTGCTTGGTGGAGTGTTGTTTATCCTGCGATTCTGATTTTATTGTGCAGAGCACCTTCATGACTCCCAATTTAGTTGAGATTGACCAACTGTCAATCAGTAGTCTTTCCAAAAGTTGGAGACACGTTGCAGGACCTAAGTTCCAGCGAGTACCCCTGGAGCCAAAGACACGCGTCTGCTCGGGGTGGAAGTGCTTTCGGAGCCGAAAATATGTGGTTATGCAGGAGAACTGGGGGAGGCTTCAATGCCAAGGAGGTCATTATCAAGGAGGAGGACAAACCTCAATGCCGAGAACACGTAATATCACTAAGTGCAAGGGTGTATTTCGATGCCAAGGGCACGTGTTGGCAACTCACTACCTTCCCAGTAGTTCTTTAGTACCCTTTTTGTGTATTTTTCCAGATCTTCAGCATGTTTATTCATTTGCTATTATTATTAAACCCCCTTCATATCTAATATTTTATGTTGCACTTGCTGATAAACTAAGTGCTTGCAGACTCTCTTCTGAATCAGTTTGGTTCTAATCCATCTTTGTTTAATTGTATACAAGGGCTTATTTTAAGTAGATTTTCTTTAGACAAATCTATTTCCCCCCCCCCCCCTGCGTTTAGACTTATTCACTTTTTTTTGACTATAATCACCAATAGATGTATGTATAACCATAGATTTATTTTGGTGGGTATGTCTTACAAGGATTATTTGTTACTCGGAGTGATTTATTATATCGGTGGAAATAAAAATGCATATTATTCCTGTTTTAAATAAAAAAAAAAACTTACTATTAAATATCATCATCAAATAATTTAACGACTGTGATCATTTTTTACAAAAATTTTATTGTGTGCTCAGCAGCATCGGATCTTCACCATCTCCAGGATGTCGGATGTCCATCTCTTCACCCC
>CM042193.1:381898-413727 GCA_023539305.1 Ilex asprella
ATATAATATATAAAATATATTATAATATATATAGTATATAATATATATAGTATTTCCAAGAATGTCCAGCTAAATGGATGGGAATCAACTTTCAACATCAACCCAAAAACACGGCTGTCTTGCATCTCCCAAAATCTTCTATGAAAATGACTGATAAGCAGTGTTACTCTTGCTTTTTGAGGTATCGCTCGATACCAACAAAACAAACAAACAAACCATCAATGACAGTTGATGGGCTAACCAAAATGATCTTTAATATTTTAGTTAGTAAAGATTTTGACAGAATAGCACATGAGATTGGGAGCTATGACATCGATTGTTAAGGTGTTTGGAGGACTTTGTGGAGTTGGTAGTGGTGGTGCCGTGGGCTATCGGTGCCGGATCCATAGCCCGTTAAAGTTTGCACAATCTTTAAAGATATTTCTTGTCAATGTATAAGTATAACCACAACCTACCCTAAAAAGTTCATTCTTGCCCCCGTTGACATAAGGAGAGAATGAGGAAGAAGGATGTGATCGAGATGAAAATAACCCCTTGTTTGGTATGAATAAAAAGGGGATGGATGGGAAATGGGAAGGAATGAAAAACTTTATTTTGTTTGGTATCAAAGGAAAATTGGATGGAGTGGACAAGAAAGTGGAAAGCTCATCCCTTCCGCCTGCCATTTTGTATCCGTGCAAAATGGGCGGAAAATTAGACTGCAAATCGGGGCTCATTGTAGGGGTTGCTGTAATTACATTTATACCCTTCACTATTTGCCATACCTACTCCTGGATTTTTCTAAAAACATACCACAAGAGAAATTTTGAAATAAATAGTTATTTTTGTCCATTTTATGTAACAGTCCATATTTTATCCTTTTATTGACTATTCTCAAACAGCAATCCCAACTTTGAGTGACACCCATGAAAAATTTTTGACACTATATCAAAAGTGTTAGTAATATTAGATTTTGGCTTGAAATGGTACCATTTTGCTGAGTTTGATGATTTATAATTATTGATTGAAAAATAATAAATACAAATGAAAAATAAAAATATAATAATTTTAAACATATCATATTTTTATTGAATAAAAATAAAGATATAGAGTACCAAAAAATAATATTTTGGTACCATAGTGGGACTCGCCATGCCATTTGGAGGCCTGAAATAAATTGAATCAATTTCAAATCTTTAAAAGTTTATTTGCAATAGAAAATTTGGGTTTTTGTGTAACGGCATAATGGTAAATTAAGTTTATGTATGACTTTTTTCCTTTCATTTTTCTTTCAATACTAAATAATAGAAAAATAATCCCTCCAACTTTCTATGCATCTTACCAAACAAAAATGAAAGAAAGTGTCTTTCCTTTTTTTCATGGATGAAAAGTCTATCATTCTTACTTCTTCATTCCTCTTACTTTCCATTTTTCCTACCAAACGAATTCTAAGTGAAAGAATTCCAAAAAGAGATATTGATGAGAAAAATAATCTTGTGATCAAATCTTACATGTCCATTTAATTGTTTTTGGGTTAATCTCAAATTGTATCTTAAAAAATTGTTTGAAATCAAATTTGTACCCTAAAAGATAAAAAATCTTAATTGATACCCTCAAAGATAAAAATTTATATCAATACACACCTCAAGCTAACCGTCATGGATAAATTATGCTTAGACCCCTTCATGCTTGTCCCTTAATTACCCAAACCCCTCACATTTAAAATATTATACCGAAATCCCTTTAGAATTCAAATATGACTAAAAAATTTCTCCAATTAGGCATCTAAATAATTATGTTTAAGTGATGCATTGCATTAGATATAAAAAATATTATATTCTCGAGTTCGAGTCTTGGGAACGCAGTTGCGTTCGGTAGGGAGAGCTTTGCAGCCCTTGTGGTCTTACCTGGTTCGAATTCAGATTAATCGGAGCCTAAAGTAGCTTTTGAATACCGGATAATTTGACCAAAAAAATAAAGAATATTATATAAATTTCCCTGGCTAGCGCTTGCGGAGTGTAGAACTGGGTCCTCATTCCAGTGATTTTCATCTCCTTGTTGTGAGGACAAGAGAACACGAAGATTGAAAGCATCGGCGACAGGCCTGTGAACAGTTCCGTTACCGTTACTCCAAAACAGATGCAATTTCATAGGCAGAAGATGAATTCTCCTATCTGTATTATATTGGACATTCAAATAGTAAATTTAATTTTGAATTTTAGAATATAATGAATCTACAAAATAAAAGGTAGTAAGAAAATTATAATTTTTTATTATGATGAAATCATATTTTTTTAATGGTCATATTAATATATATCAACAACAAGGAGTTATATGTTACACGTGCATAAACGTCAAGAGGTATATGAGTAATATTCTAAATGTGAGAGGATTCAAATTATTAAATGATAAGTATGAGAGAATTTAGGTATAATTTATTCATTTAATTTTAGGCTGTTGGTAATTTTTGATGCGAATTGATATAAATACAATTTTTATCCTTGAGGGTATAAATTAAAATTTAAATGATCTCTTAAGATATAATTTGTGATTAACTCATTGTTTTTTTTTTAATGAGAAATGGAAAACAATTTAAGTGAGGCATTTGAGTTAGGGGAAAAAAAAATGTCCCTTTCAAAACTTTGAGGATAAACCAACGCTTTACAAGTGTTGCGATATGACATAAACACTCTGTATTTTTTTTTAGCATGGGGTAAAACTCGGGAGACAATTATAGGGTTATTTTGGAGATTGAAATATGTTAGTTGAGCCAAACCCGTTGTTTTGAACTAGAAAACCGCAGAAGCAGAGGCCACCGTAGTGTGTGTGGGGGTTTCTTCCGGGTGATTCGTTTGGTTGCTCGGCGTTTAGACATGGATATGTCAATATTAGTTAGGAGTTAGGAGCGGTCTTAAAGCCTCCGGCCGGCGTATCCACATCCACCTTTACTTTCCCATATAATAGACATCAATTTCTATAATTTCAGTCGGCATATCTCATCTCACCCAATTTCACTGCCTCCTCATACCGTGAACTCCGCAACTGAAGAAAAACCCTACTAAGGCCTGCCATTGCAGCCACCTCTTTCGAAGCCTTTTTCTGCTCTCCCTCTCTCTCTCTCTCTCTCTCTCTCTCTCCGATTGGCCGATAGGCATCAAGACACTCCAACTCCAACACAGGTAACGTTTGAGTAAGCACGCACACCTCTCTAGATTTAGCTTCTTCTTTTTTTCTTGGTACTGCATTTAACTTACAAAATTGCTGGACTCAAAAGAGCGCTCCGTATAAACTATTCATGTTTTTCTTTAAGTTTTCTTCATGTCTTGAAACGTCAAGTCACGAGTTTCAGTTTTTTTTTTTTCTCTTTCCTTTTCTTGGCGTTGACGGGACTAGGGTTTGCTTTCTGTGAAAAGATAGTGTTTTTCCGAGTGGAGGATCAAGCTGATCAATAGTTCATGTCGTTTTCTTGAGATTTATATTTTTAGGTCTACTTCAAGTTTTTATTTTTATTCGTAGGGAGAATTGTATAGCAAAACGTTGTCATACATAGTACCTGTAGATTTCAGAATGGATAAAAGCGAGGTAGTTATGGAGGATGTGGAGAAGCAGTCACAAGCTTCGGCTAGTGATAGACGAGATTCGGAGAACGATCTGGTCGATGCGCAAGTTGATCCCCAACAGGAGCAATTGTCCCATCCAGAGGCCCCGGAAGACCAAAATTCCTGTGAAGAAAGGGCAGACGACCAAAACAATGTAGAAAAGGACCCAAGCCCTGGCAAAAACGTTCTACCGGACCAATACGCTAGTGAAAATACTTCAGAGGAGAAAAACACTAGCGAAATTGGGAAACCACCTGTTGAATTGCCTGTGGATAAGACTACTATGAGTGGGAAGAAGGAATTGGTAGATGAGCCAAAGAAGCCTGACAATACAACCACTGCTTTGGTGGCTGTTGGCACTGATGGTATCAGTGAAATGCTGGAAAGTAATTTACCAAAAGAAGAAAACGCCATAGATAAAAATGAAGGTGATGATACTCCCCTTGCCAATCAACATGAACCAGCTACACCCAACCTCCTAGTAAAGTGTTCGTCTGCCAAAGCTGAAGTTCAAAGTGGGGACACATTCAAGAATGGGCTGAATGAATCAAAGGTACTTGCAGTATTCCCAGAAAAGAATTGAAGCGAAAGAGTCAATGTTATATTATTTTCATAATCATGGATGTAAAAATGAATGTGGAAAGTTGAACGACACCAGAAGAATCTGTAGGTTGCTAAATTGCAATGTCATTGTTGAAATATAGATGTCAGAGGATGATGATGGAACACCAGAGGACCAAGCAGCATTCATGAAGGAGTTGGAAAGTTTCTATAGGGAGAGGGCCATGGAATTTAAGCCCCCCAGGTTTTATGGGCATCCACTCAATTGCTTGAAGTAAGTTTCCTCTGCTTTTGATGGAGCATATTGTTATGTCTGGTTTTATAAATGGACTAACTATTGTCACTGACGCCAGGCTATGGAAAGCTGTAATTAAATTGGGGGGTTATGATCGGGTATGCACATGCCCTTTTCTAATCTATTTAGTTTTCTTGTTTCTCACTATAGTTTCAGTTTATTGTCCATCACTTTCTTGCTACACTTTGTTGCATATAGCAGGTATTGAGTTTGAGTAGATCTCTAAAAATGATTAAATGGAGTTCCATAAAAGTTTTTTTTGATAGGAAATTCCATAAAGGTATAGTCACAGAATTGTTTTTCTGATGGAATCGAATACTCAAAATCGTTTATTTGACTGGCAACTGAAAGAAAAAGCTTGCATATGCTTTGCCTTTTAGATAACAAGTCTCATATATCTTTGAAATCTAATGTGGTAGTTTCCAATTGTAGGCTATGCATTTTACATTTTCAAAGTTTTAAATCGGTCAGAACATTTTTGTGATAGAAGTTGGATTAAGTACCCAATAAAAAAATAAGAAAAAAAAGGAAAACAATTTCATGTAAGATCCATGTGATTTGAATAATTTCCAGCTATAAAGAGGCCCAATTTTGTCTGTATTCCATACTTGGGAAATTTTGGTCAGTTCTGATCATACATTTGATGATTTTTGGTTAGTGGATACATGCATTCGATTCAATATGCATTATCGTTTCGTTCACATGATTTAAGAGGTTCAATTAAGGCTGGGATTGTGGATGTTTGTGACATTGCTAATATAATTTGTGTTTTGCAGGTGACTGGATCCAAGTTGTGGCGGCAAGTGGGAGAATCTTTTCACCCCCCTAAGTAAGACTAAATGCTTTGCATGCTCATAGTTGTTGTCTATCTGATATGCACAACCTCCTCTGTTTTGAGCTGTGAAACTTTTCAGTTTTTAAGCTGCATTAAATCGACATCTAGACAAAGCGCACACAGACTGTATAAGTGAGTGTTATGTGTGTAACTGTGTTGATCAATGGCTAAAGGAATTTGTGGGTGTTGAATTTATAAATTTAAACAAAAATCTGTTTCTAGCTTAAGTATCTTTTGAAGTTGGTTTCATTTGATTCATTCTCTCTCAGGACCTGCACAACTGTTTCTTGGACATTTCGGATTTTCTACGAGAAGGTAATGCCCCAAAGGCCCAAACTACTACGTCCTGTTAAGAATTCTAGCATTTTAAATGAGATTGGGCGACAAATATTAGGTATTATATTTTCTGTTTGTTTAATTAAATTTTTATAGTAGATGGTTGTTTAATATAGTATCACAATAGGAGGTCCACTATTAGAATCTCATTGCCACACTAGTGTTTAAAAAAAAAATTCAAGTGCAAGGTCCAAAATCTAATCTGTACGTGTGGGGACGTGTTAAAGTATAAATATTTAAGTTATACCCTTTTTAACGACTTAATCTTTTAAAGTAGATGGTTGTTTAACACTGTGCGAGACTAATAATCTTTCAGATTATTAGGAGTCTGGTTTTGTAGACTGCCTATGGTCATTTAGATAAAACCTTAAATGATCAAACACTGAGATTTTTTTTTAATTAATTTTTCTTTGATTTTTCCCCATTTCTTTTCCTCGTAAGTCATGTCTTTTAAATGCATTGCTTCTCCAATCATTTTTTTTGGTATGTGTATTTGAAGAGGTTAATTGGAAGTTTGAATGGCATAGGCAGGGTTTCCTATGGAGTATCTTCTTAAATATCTACTTTCTTCCTTATGCTAGCATGTGGCATAGTTGGCCGACATGAAATGCTAAATTGAAGTGAAAATAAATTATATGTTTGTCTACCCAGTAGTGAAATGTGGATGCTTTTGCACCAAAGGATTTTTGGTCAGGATAACTTAGACATTAGGATTATCATATTGCATTTTCGTGATCCAGATAATTCATATATATGGAAATTTCATAGGCCATTGTATTAGATTTTTGTTATATGGATGATGAAAAGTTGAGTTTAATATATTTGACCTATTTGTTGAAGTCATTAGACCAATGCTTTTTTAGCTTCTTTTGTTAATATGCTGCTTCTGTCCTCAACTGATCCCTACATGAACAATTCAACTTAATTTGGTGGATGATTATTGTCTGCAATGTTATTGGGAATGCCACTGGGATCCAGATCCTTATCCTTGGTTATCTTTTTAGTAGTGTGACTGTTCAATAGCAGGGTGTGTAAGCTATCAAGATAAAAAGTGGTGACCTATGGGTTTGCTTGGAATCCTGAAAATTAAGCCTTGGATCATGAAGTGTGAAACTTTACATATATTGTTGCCTCTACCTTTTTATTTATGATGTAGTTCAGATTCTTTTAACGCTTTCTCTAATTTTGCATGCAGTTTGATCATATGGATTGCCACTTTTCTGTTTGCATTAACTTCCCGAATAAACATTTTCTTTCTTTCCTGATCCTTTTCTGTTTGTGAAGGCACTTCTTGAATACGAGAGGCATAAGAGGCAAAGTGGTGAACTCCAGCTTCCTATTGCTGCCCTGCCTGAGTCTTCGGTTGTTGAAAGTGAGGTAAAATTCGGATTTGGAAACGACACAAGCTTATATTAATAGTTTTCTGAGTCCTTTGGATTTGAAAATGAGGTAAGAGCAAACCATTGTTTGCTGAGTCCTTTGGATCTTATTCATTTTATGAAGGTTAAGCTAGTTGGATCTTCTATGCATTCAGAGTTGTATGTGCTTGCTATAAGGACAGGATTTAAAGCTTGAGGATATATTTTAGGCTTCTACAGTTTCGATTCATTGGCAGGCTTAAGTGGTTAACCAGGGCTTTCAATTTTCTGGAAAGAGGAACCATGTGATAGGTATTGACGATATGACAGTTTTTTTAGTACCAGTGGTTGAAATGATACGTAGTTGAAATTCAATTTTTTTTTTTTTTGGTGTCTTACAAATTGTAAGCTACAGGGGTAATGAAGGGAAGTAATAAAGCGTAGTCGTGCTGTTAAGGCGAAGGTTTGAGAGGAATCTCTGTACATATTACCGACCAAGTGCTGACATTTTATGTTTTCAAACACAATAGAGGGATTTTGTTCGTTTCGGGTTTAGTGGATGTTATACTTTGGAGTTTCCTTTAATGTCTAGGAATACTATTGATAGAGATCGAAAAAGGATTGGATGAGCTTAAATTGAAGAATTGAATTTTATTATTTATTTTATTATTATTATATTAGTTAGGGAATATTTATTTGACTAGAAGTATTAATTAGAGTTTAATTAGGAAATTATTATAGAATTTTAGTAGGATAGGAATTTGAGAGTTTGATTATAAAATTCTTTTAAAATTTTAATAGGAGAATTGTTTTTATTTTGGTAGGGAACTTAGCCTATAAATATCGATGTAATCCCCATTATTTTTATAAGAGAGAGTAATATAATAAAAACTTATTTCTCTGTGGAGAATTTTGTGTGTTTCTTGACCGATTCCTTGTAAGGATAAGATAAATTCCTTCCACCCCTCTTCTCTCTTTTTCTTCTTTCTATTATCTTATTTCTTCTTTTGTCTTACATCAGTTTGATATTAGAGTCTAACTTTGATCATTCTTGTTTGTTGTTATGTTTCTAGAGATCTGTTGTCATCTTCTTGATTGTTTTTGCTGCTAACATAGCGAGGAAAAAAAAATTCAGCTCCAGGCTCCATAACCCATCCAGCTGACCTTGCCAAAAATCCCACCGTCTAACCCAATCTTTGCAATTACATAAACAACCCTCCAAACCTTTCTAAAATTATATATTTGACTCCTGAAGTCTTGAAATTACACTTTGGGCCCCACAAAGTTCAGAAATTACAGTTTTGTTCCAAATTTTTTGAAATTACAAATTAGCCACAGAATTTTCAGAAATTATAGCTTGAATCTAAATTTTTCTACAACTTTTCTTGTTACTTCTTCAATCAAGATGCTTACCAATACCGAATTTCTTGTCAAACTTGAAGCCCATGACGCTAAACTCGATTCGCTCCAAGCCTCCAAGTATCAATGAGTTCACTCCACACATCAATGAAATATATACATGAAGGTGTACACAAGATGGCTGCCATGTTTGGAGTTAAGCAACCAAATAAGAACCTCGCGAACAAGGTAGAGTTTGATTCATCCATCGATTGTCAACAGATAGTTGAACAAGCTATGCCCCACGAAGTTCCTCCACAACTGCAAGCTCCAATTTAATTGAATGATGAACTGAAATTAAATACCGTTGATGAGCCTAAAAGTTCTTCGCATCATACAACAATTACTTTTGATAAGCTGATTTCAAAATATATTCTTACGAAAGAAATTAAAGGAGTTTCCAAGGATGTCACTATATATGGAGTTGATATTTTGTTCCCACTGATTTATATGTTTCATTCTCCTATAATAGTGTATATGGACATAATTGTGAAGAATGTAACACATAAAGGAATTGTTTTCTACTGTGGGGATTTACAATGCTATTTTCTTGGAACACAAGCTTCTTTACATCTCCTGGAGTCCTGTGGCTCTTGCCTTTACAACTCTTCGGAGAATAATTTTTTCCAGCCATGGAGAATTGATAGAGATTGAAAAGGGATTGGATGAGCTTAAATTGAAAAATTAAATTTTATTATTTATTTTGCTATTATTATATTAGTTAGAGAATATTTATTTGACTAGGAGTATTAATTAGAGTTTGACTTGAAAAGTATTATAGAGTTTTAGTAGGATAGAGATTTGAGAGTATGATTATAAAACTCTTTTAGAATTTTAGTCGGAGAATAATTTTATTTTGGTAGGGAACTTAGCTTATAAATATCGATATAATCTCCACTATTTTCATGGGAGAGACTAATATAATAAAAACTTTTTTCTTTGTCGATAAATCCCTTCTACCCCTCTATCTATTCTACTTCTTTCTATTATCTTATTTCTTCTTCTTTTGTCCTACATCAACTATCTTCTTTATACTTTGAAAAATCATGACGTTCTTTGAACGGAAAGCTTTTCTCATTCTATGTTCTTCACAGCTAGTAGACAATACGAAATGGGATATGTGGTGTCCCCTCACCCTCATTTCCCTAATTGTCAATTTTTGCTATTTGATATTTGATTTTTTATTCAAGGGTGTGTTTGATAACGTTTTCGTTTTTATGTTTTTCAAAAGATAAAAAACAGAATCAATGTATTTTTCTTTTTTTGTGGTTAAAAGTTGAAACAAAAAACGTGTTTGGATGTAGTTGTTGTACGAAATTTAAAAACTAAAACAGAAAATATGTTTGGTAATCATTTTATTTTATATCATATATTTTACATATATTTTAATTCTTGATAAACCATATCCACATGATTATATGTCAATACATACATTAACTCATAAAACAGTGCATAATACATTTTTTTTTCAAACAAATCAACAATTTGTTTCATTCTAAAAAATTTTACAATGGAAAGGCTAACAAACTTGCCTCTGAAAAAATGAAACAATGATCATTTACAACAATTCAAAGAATTACAAATATCTTCCTTAGCACCTTTTTTAAAAAATTTACTCAAAAAAATATATTTGTTTGGTTTTTTAAAGAAAAGAAATAAATTCTTAACTGTGAACAGTACCACTTCAGTGAACAGTCCCGTGCATTGTACAAACTTCAGCTTTGGAGGATTGATTTGATCTGATAAAGGCCAACCAGAAAGTCCACTGATTTGATAAGAGTTCTGATCCAATAAGGCAACTGAGAACTCTTATTGGTTCAAAGAACAAGATGTTCTAAAGATATAAAATGACTTTAATATGTCAAGAGAATTCAAACCATTTCTAATTCCATTTAAAGTCTCAAAAGTGATATGAAAAGGCTTCTGCATTCCAGCACCCTGCCCTGAGACTACCAGCTCCAAGGTCAAAAGCATACCAATATGATACCAACCCAAACTGAGTGTAGAAATACGCTGCCAAACAGTCAGACTACACAAGCAAAAAAGCCCATACACTCTAACCATACAGCAGTTGCCTAATCCATGCATTATGCCCCTTTACTGAATCATTAGAGTGACAAAACACCACTGACTTTGAAATTCCTCCACCTCCTTTGCAAAAGGCACCTTAACTTGAATCAGAATTTGCATCATCCAACCCCCTGCCTTTGATTACAAACAACCAGCTTCTTCAGTTTGACAGAAGGTATCCTACTCTGGTCCTGTTGCAGATGTCAGACCACCACCGATACACAAAAATTCCTGTTCAGCTAACACTCTTCCTCCTTAGAGAAAACCGTTTAAAATGTCATATACAAAACAACAACTCAAATGAAGAAAAAAATAGACCCAGTAATGCCTACAGGCCCACCAATGAAACTCTTCTTAACAGATGTTTTAGACATAAAAATCTGAAAACCTTAAAAATCATAAGAAAAATAAGTATGTAACATACAAAAAATTTGTGCCTTTTCAGTGCATAATACATCAACTCAAAATAAAAGTTGTTAAACATCCAATGTATCATTACATAAAGATATTGTTAATATTCTACCAAATATACAATAACTACTTCACTAAAATTCCAATAAGTAATTCAAATATCAAGAACAGTAATGCATAACACACGAAATTGCATCCACAACTAGTAAGCATAAAAAGTGTGACCCATTTCTTCTATCTCCTTCCTAAATTGGCTTGTGGGATCACAATTTCTGATTTATCTCAGCGTGTATCGTACTCATCAACCCAAATGAAACAATCAGCCTGCTCACGTCATCTTGGACAACGATAAAAAAGGCGATCGTTGTTTCTTTTTGTCTGCGCGACGAAAACATTCATATTACCATATCCATATGAGCATGGAGATCCAACTGGTGCCATTATATGATTCCTGTTTCAACAAATTAAACATAATTTATTCAATAAAATATTGAAAGTTCAGAAAAAAGTAAAATAGCATTCTAAGTAAGACATATATTAATGATGAGTTGATGCCCACAATTGATCCGCAATGTCATCTCTAACATGAGCCATTTCACGCAAGTGACTTGGCGTTATATCTATTTCAATTGGTACTTGTGAACTAGATCCTGCTCCACCTTTACCATCATCAACATTCTCCCTTTGTTCAAAGTCAATAAACTACTGATCTTATGGAGAGTGACTTCTAATGAAGTTATGGATTGTACAATAAGATGTGGGTAGATATTTTTGTGTGGTTATGGGATAAGGTGATATTAATTTGAGAATAGAAAAACGAGCCTTCAAAACTCCAAAGCAACGTTCAATTACATTTTGAAGTGATGAGTGACGATAATTGAACAACTCTTCTTTGTCAGTTGGTTGTCGACCCCTACCTCTATAATCACGTAAGTTATATCTCTCATTGCGGTAAGGGGACAAAAATCTGGCATGTTTGTATAACCTGAATCTACAACATAGTATTTATCTGTAAAAAAATATATACCATAGTAAGACAGTATTAGATTTGTACAAATTACTTATTTGAAATACGTGGATAAATTTACCTCCTGGCGGCGTTGGAAACTTGTTTGTTGGATTAGTGACACTCCATAAAAACTCTTGAGTCATTCGCTGTACCTTCCTACCCACTCAACACAAAAGTAAAGTGCATGTTAAATGGACATGCACACATAACATTCTGAGTTGGTACAGTTTATTTTTCACGGTATGGTACTTGTTGGTCTACTAGAATACGTACATCAACATGGGTACCATCAATTGCGCCAACCCAATTCTAGCATGACAAACATATCTCTCAAATACTATCAATTGCATCAAAATATATATTTTGGATAATATCCATTCCGAGCCTACAAACTGACTTTAACACACACTTGAAATATTTGGAGATTGTTTCACCCGAATGTTGAAACCTTTCAGCTACTATGTGATTTCGTTTATTGTGGTATATAAGGAGCAGAAATATAGCAACTTGCTCTTGAACAACGAGATATCTAGAATGTTGTAATCCTCTATTTTTTAGCTCTTCGCAAAACAACACAAAGATTGGTGGATCCATTCTAAATTGGTCGAAACACCTATCTTCATGGCCATTAATTAATTTCAATACATATTCATGTCCCCTAAGTTTAGATGTTCTACATGGATGTGGTCCTGAATTTGATTAGAATAATGATCAACTGCAATTTCAGTTATGACAATACCGATCTCATCATCACTATCAAATATCAATTTCTCATCTAAATCCTTTAGTGTCCAAGCACTTATAACACATAGTAAACATAAGTATGCAAGAATTTCCATGTCATTAAACTTACAAAAACATCCATGTCATTAACTTACAAAACATTCATGTCATTAAACTTATAAAAATATCCATGCCTTTAAACTTACACAAACATCCCAACTGTTAAACAAAAGACAAAAAGTTGAGATGGACATCAATGAAAGTCATAAAACAACAAAAATCCCAACGTTCTACAGTTACATAGAAATACATATCTAAATACATAAAGAACAATCATAAACATCAGGTGCATAACCCAATCTCGCTTCTTATGGTCCGGAATCGCCAAGAACAACTTCTTCCAAGTCAAACCCTCACTAAATTTTGTTATGGCTTTTGAATAGTTGTCACCATCAATGTCCTCCAAAACATTCAAAGCACTCATACGTTCATCTACCAAGTCATTGTTATTGGTATTAACCTCACCATTCCCATACGAAGATGTTACCCCTGTTGACTGTGACATCTTGTACGCTAAATACTAATTTTTTTTCTTGAGTTTTTAACCAAAACATTAAGGGCAGCTGTAAGACCAACCATAACATTATTTTTTTTCCTACGACCACTGCACGTTGGAGTGGTCGACCTATTACGAGAATGGTTAGATGACCCTTTAGCATTTTCATTGTCATCACCTTTATCAACCTCAGTTGTAGGATCAAAAGTTGGGTCTTTCTCTTCCTCGCTGTCAGATGGAGGTAGGTTTGAAGGGTGAGCATGCTCACCGGTTGCACTTGTCTTACCAAAAATTCTACAACACTTGTCATAATGCGGGCAACCCTTTTTCTTGAATTGTCTAGCATGCTTATTCACTTAGCAGGCATGAAAACTAATGAATACTAAACTCTTGACAAATATAGACATAATAATGCTTAAGTATTTTAAGAATAATTGGCTACTTGCACAAATTCTTTCAAACGTCATCAGGTAAAGTAATTGTCCGTCTCTCAGGGTCCCATCCTATTCCAGTTGTTTTATTCAATAACTTCTTAAATGCATTGTAGGATGTTCTCAAAATATTATATGTTTCGCAGTTGCTCAAAGTTGTAATTATATCCCGTTTTGTTGCTTAGTTGCACTAAGATTTTGTTCCAGACATTCCTTTCAAATGTAGATGTGTCTACAGGACGAAATGGTAATTCTAAATCCATCAATTCAATAAAAATGACCTCATTTTTAGACGTTTAGGGACCATCACCTTTTTTAGCCCCAACCTCAACAACATCGTCATCCTTATTTTCCATCTACATAACCAACAACTCCAAATTAGAAAATAATACCATGAGAAGAAAGTTCTATAAATACCTACATATCCAACTCTCTTTCCATTAAAAAAATTGAAAACCCTACTTTCTGTTATCCCCAATAACTCTCCAATTACAATAATTCAACACTTTTTTTCAATAAAACAGTATACACATACACAAGTATGATAAAATCTTACCTTAAATTGCAAGAGAAGAAGATTTGAAAGTGGAAGAATTAGATCTGTGCATCCATCAATTCAAACAAGAAACTTGACATAAAATAAATTACATGAACTTGAATAGGGCTAGGGTTAGGGATTTATCACTGATTTGCTACATGTCCGCTTAACAGGATATAACAATGAAAACAAAAATTAAAAAGACCACAGAAACAACCCCCATGTGAATATGCAAGTAATACATTACACCACTAAGCATTTAACACAATAACAAAGCAATTAATTGTCAATGGATGAAAAAGTTAGGGCATGAGTGGACAAATATTCAAAATTATTATCAAATGGTACGTAAAAATATTTTCTAAGCAAACAATGGTACATGTTTAGAATTCTAATATGTTAAATGCAACTTTGGAATAATATTAATATAAGACTTTGGTTACCAAGTAATATTTTAAATAATATTTAAGTAATCTGGATAATTCTTGGAATCTCAGGGGTTCATATGTACATTCATTCAAGTAAGTAAAACCATTTGGTGTGTTATCCTCTAGTATACTCTTTATCAAAAACTTCAAGTTGCATTTTTTCATCTACATAATTTTATTCTTCCCAATTCTTGCCAAATTCTCTTCCCTAAATGTGTTTCAGAAATATTGAGTTTGTGGTCACTGATTAGTTGGGAAATTTCAGTGTTTTATATGAGATGCCACAGTTCGAAAAAAAGAGTGAGATGCCCGCAGACAAATACCCGATTAAACTTTTACGAGACCGATTAAAATGTCTATCTAACTATTGTCATACCTTCTAAAGCATGTCCATATATCTCGAGCTCACAACTAGATCATTGGTACCTTATAAACCATGGGTAATAAATCCACACTGATTTTAAGTTTTCACTTCAGTTTGTTCAAATGATTTTGATGCAGGGTCTAAATCTCTGTATGTGACTTAAGGAGCTATCACTGAAAATATTTTGCACTACTCTATCTCTCTCTCTCTTTAAACAACAGACCAATCAAGATAATATTTGATTAATTGAACTTAATTAGCTATTATTATTCAAATCACAGTAACATGTTATAATATTAGAATATATTGTTTAATCTTAGAATTTAACCATTGGTATGTCTTGCATGCCTGTTTCATCTTAGTAATAAGAACTGAACCTTCGAATTGCTTAGCCCTCCCCCCCCAAAAAAAAAAAAAAGATTTAGAATAATGGTGGATTAGATTTCCAAATTAATCTAAGGAATATCAATTGATCGACACCAGATTATCCTTAAAATTTGACCAAAACTAAAGAAACAATATTTTGTAAACCCCAGATCTGATGAAAAGTTAGATCTACAAAAACAAACCCTAGATCTGAAATAATAAAGTATAGATCTTTAAAAATAAAATATGGATCTACAAAAATAAGTCCTAGATCTGAACAACATCATCATAGATTTAAAAATAAATAAAAAATTTTGTGGAAAAAAAGAGAACTTACCACTTTGCCAGAGATGGAGACGGAGATGTCGCTGGAGATGGAGGCAATTGTTCGCCGGAGTTGGAGACGTCTGTGGCTATGGAGTTGAAGACGTCTGTGGAGTTAGGTGGAGTTGGAGACGTCTGACCAAATGAGATAAATGCATTTTAGATACATTTTTCGTGGCTTTTTATATGGTAAGGAAAAGCTATGCAATTTAGTTGTGGAGAAGACTTGAAGTCCATACCTCATTAAATGGAGTATAAGAGTTGTCGCATGTTTGAGTTTTTTTGATGTTTTCAAAAACATCACTTTAGATGTTTTCATATTTTACCATTATTTTCAAAACAGAGCTGTAAAAAAAAAACGAAAACATTTACCAAACATATTTTCATTTTTTTTGTCATAAAATGCAAAAAAAAAACAAAACGGAAACTGGTGGTTACCAAACACCACCTAAGTTTCTAAATTTTTGGCCCCAGTTGTTTTGTTTTGTGTGTTTCAATGACTTTCAAGTAAAAGCTTCCATCTGATCTTTTCACTTCTTTTTCTTCTCTTTGGGATGGATGATCTCAAAGTATTGCTTCTATTTTCACATGTTATGGTTTACAAGCCAGCTTATCACAGTCCGCCCTGTAACCCCTTTTTACATTCATAAATTACTTGAAGATGACACAGCTAAAGAGTGAAACTCATGTTCATTGGCAAGTTTGGGGTTTGTTGGCTGCTGAACCATTGAATATATGGTAGTGAAATGGCTTGATTCATTTTGGCAAACCTGCTGCCTCAATCTGGTGGTCTGTGTTTGGTCTTTCGATCATATTTTAAGCTTAGGTCTTAAAATATGTAATCATTATGTGTGAGTAGAAAACAATGTCAAAGCAATGTCTAATATATTGAGTACATTGTAATCATTATGTATGAGTAGAAAACGGGTGCTAATAGAAATTGTCTTTGTGTGCTGAAATTAATCCTTAAAGTGTGTGCCATCTGGGGATGAGTCAGTCGTAAGGGATCCATCCTACCTTGCAGGTGGTGCGAGCTCGAGTATTTCCCAAAGCAATCGTTTCCCACCAAAGAGAGTTTATATCTCACATCAAATAATTAGGACCACTCAAGGTTGATTTATATGCTTAAGGAGTTTTTCCACTTATTGTTAGTTGATTTTGGGTTAGATGCTCAAACATTGTATCCAAATTGTGTCTTGGGTGAATAGTGGACCAAGTCTCTTACCCATTTGAATTTTTCGATATACATGTTTGTTTGGTTGGTAGCTCCACTTCTGAGCCTGAATCACACATGAGGGAAGGTGTCTCTCCCCTCGTTGACAATTGGTTTTGGGTTGGTACTCTAGCACTTCCTCCCTCTAAGTTTGTATTAGTGACACAAGGGGAGAAATTTCTCAAAGTATTTGGAGCCCATGTAAGTTATCTAGGGGTTTTGTAGTCTTCCTTGTTTCTTTATGTCATTTTGTCTGCTGCTTTCTTTAGGTCCACATGTATGTGCTTGCACCTCTTCCCACCAACAGAAAAAAATGCAGAAAAAGAAAAAGAAAAAATGGAACTCTCTCTCTCTCTCTCTCTATATATATATATATATATATATCGATTACTGCACTACTTTTTTGGCAGTTTCTGCATGTCCACAGCTTAAGTTGCTCAAGTAGGATTCAATGGTAGATAAGTGATGTATCATTTTCCAATTCAGTAATACTTGAATTCAATCTACTACTTTTTTTTCTCAAGTTTCTGCCTGATAAGTCGCTGCTGTTTCTCAAACTAATTTGGCAATGATGGAGTAGCTGCTCGCTTTCCTATTGTTGCTTCAGAAATCAGTTCCAAACTAGAACGCGTAGGAGTTTCGATGAGATTCAATTGATCAACCTCTAGAAACCCTTCAACTAGGACCGGAGGCTGGCCAGAACTTGTGTGGTGTGTGTGTGTGTGTGTTTGTTGATAATGTAAATTGTTACAACTTTAGAATTGATCACCCAAGTGTAGGTTGTGCAAAGTAATATAATACTCAGAAGCCCAAAGTCGAACCACAAGGAATTGTGAAAAACTTAGAACACAAAAAAAAATAAAAGAAAATTGTTTTGAAATAATTGTTGTAGAGATTTTGAAATTAGGAAATAATAAATTTGGTTTTAAAATAATAATTGAAATACTAAAGCATCGGGAATACCTTTTCAAATCCACACAGTAATTAGTAATGATTCAATTTTCGAACTCAATTGAGAATCAACTGAGGAGTGATCCCAATCTGAATATTTGACAGTTATAATATGAAAACATCAAAATTTATAATTAATGAATTATCTGAATAAATATAAAAATTTACTTGTAGATTACAAACATTTACCGTACCTAGAGTCTAAGGCATCGAAAAATAAATAACCCTACTCAATAAATATACTTTTGTAGCCCTTAAAATCTTCTTTCCAACCCCACAAAAATCAAGTCAATCCGATATCGGAGTCAAAAGTTATGAGCAAAATACTAAAAACGTGTCAAATCCTTATCTTCTAACAAACTTTTCTAATCTAACTTTAAATGAGTTTTCTTCACACTTAGACTCTTACAAGGATTAAAATTACTGATATATCTTCAAATCTTCCTCATGATTATTCCTTTAATGATTGCTTCACTTGCATTATTCATTATTACTTTAAATCACCAAATTTACCGGCAAAATAAACTAAACAACTAGAAAAAGTACCAAACTAGAAAATCAAGAAATTTAACATATTTAATCACAAATAATATGCAATTAACCAATTATTAAATATAATAAAATAGCACTTTTGATGGTTAATCATAAATAATGAATGCCGAGGTACTTGTGTAGGCGAATGAGTACCAAGCTCCTGGATCAGGTAGGGCACGAAGGGATGCAGCAGCTCGTGCAATGCAGGGTTGGCATGTCCAGCGTCTTTTTGGTTACGGTGAAGTTGGTGAGCCAGTCATCAAGGTCCGTTCACAAAATTTTTACTCTTTTTGTAATATTTATTTTTGTTAAACCATGTTTTTATTAGTTACATAATATTTACCCTTTTCATATATTAATTGTTGGATAGGACAAGAACTTGAATCAGATGCCTAAGCGTGAAAAGAATCTCAAAAGCATTGGTATGCTCCTCTCCATGTTAGTGTTTTAAGGCACATGACATCTGTATTCTCAATGAAAGATGCTTCTCACTAATGGATATCACAAATGAATTTTACTCGCAATCCTTGAAATAGCATTTAAGAAAATCATATGATGCTGCATATATCGTCTGATAGTTTGTATCTATCTATTTATACTTCTTATAAATGTTAGGATATATGAAAAAAATTTGATTTTCTATTTTATCCCTATTTAATAATGTTAAGTCAATCATATCCCACATATCTTTATTAATGTCATTATTTCTCCTTCCATGTCCTCTCAAAACTCTTCTTATCATATAACATTTGGTTTCTGGCCATTCACTCTACTTATTCTTTTAGTTTTAGGTCTTTAATTACAATAGTAACTCTAGTAACTCAAATTACCGTATAATACATGTATAAATTTATAACTAGGCTTAATTAACAAAAAATTATTATTTCAATATGTTCACAACACACGCTGTGTATTACTAGCCTAATTTTTTATAAAATCAATTATATCCTTATAACCTTCATATAATTTTTGTTTTTATACGTAATTTGACTTTAAAGTTCTTTTGAACTCTTTTATAAGTAGCATTTGACTTCTAATTTTTTTTGGATTCCTTTATAAGTATTATACTTGCATAAATTTTTTTTTGTATATATGTCTATATCTATATGAAGAAGCAAAGACGAATCTATATTGTTATTAAATTAGATTCTAAAATCAAATATATGTTATATTTAATTTTTTTAAATGATTAGATTTAACAAGAAATAAAATATAGATTAATTTTTTGATACAAAATTTATCATTTAATTTAATAACTCATAAAATTTATATTTTCATAGATTCAATAAAACAATATTATTTATGTGCAACACATGTCGTGCATTGCTAGTATAACTAAGAAGCATCTATAAAATCTGCTACTGAGTGATCCTCAATTTGCATTTGGTCTATTGACACAGGTTCACTTAAACACAAGAGACCAAGTGAAGTGGAGCATGCTGTTAAAGCTGCAAGAACTGAAACTTCTAAGCAGTTAAGGCTTGATCATGTCTTATTCATTTTTCTTCTTCCTCCCTTCAAATTATGATTGTCTATCTGTGAATAAAGTGAAAATTAGTTTGGGCAGAAAATTTGATCACTCCAAGATGAATAAAGCCTCCAATGTTGTGGTTGGTGTTGGGTCTCTTTGTAGATTACGTTTCCAGTGTCTTTGGGAGACAAAACTTTGCAGGAAAGAAAATCTCTGTGGACTGTGAATTCCTATTCAAAGTGTATCAAAGTTAGGTTTGTCAGTCCCCCTGGCTTAAATGTAAAGGAGAGAAGGACCTTCATGCACTGAGCACATTTTTGCCCTCTTTTGCATGTCCTGGTTGCCCTCAAAGTTGTCCTCATATGCATAATTTCAACCCACATGTGGTCCTAGCTTTTGACTCAACAAGTCCCCTTGTTCATCAGCCCACGCACATTCACACATGAGACTAAGTGTTCTTTGTGGTGGTTCCTGGCATAGCCATCGAGCCTGGGAGATGATTTTACTTGGTGGTTTCCCATCAAAGTTCTCTTTGAAAGCATTTTTCTGCATTTTTGCTGATGTAGTGGTTCCTATGATCGCAACCTTACTGCATACCTGATACAAATGTCTTCTGTGCTCCTTTTTTGACCATTTCTCATCCGGCCAACAGTTTTTGGCTTTTGCACCGTCTTTGGTTCTTCTGTCTCCTTCTTCAGTTTTGGAGGTTACTGGAGCTATAACGAATGCGGCTCTTATTTTTGTTTTTTTTGAGTTTATATTTTGGGTTAGTATTTTTTTGTTATGGTTATTATTTATGTATACTTTAATAAAAGCAGAGGAGATTTGGTGTTCACTTAATGGGATCCAAAAAACATATTGGTCATTTTTTTTAAAACAACTATATTTAATCTCATTTTATGAGTTTGAATTTTGAAAGACCCAAAAAACTGTCATACACGTGTGAACTCCCCTTATCTATCTCAACTTCTCAAGATTTTATTTATGTCAACCTCACTATCCCACTTTAGAGTCCCAATTACTCTAAAATTGCCACTACCAATACATCTCTCTCTCTCTCTCTCTCTCTCTCATGCACATACCCGCCTTGTACATTCCCCATCTCTCTCCACCACTTCACATCTCTATCTTTCCCCTCCACCTTTCTCTCATTCCCTCATTCTCTCATTCTTCATGTATAAGGCATCGGCACTAAAAAAATCCTATTACATACAACACAAACATTAATTTGCACATACATCACATGTGCCTCATAAGCTAATTACAGACTTAGGAAATCTCATATTTTCTGGATGATATATTTGCTTCTCTTAGATATTTAGTTTGGTTAATTT
Organism: Ilex asprella; assembly: GCA_023539305.1. Lineage (NCBI taxonomy): Eukaryota > Viridiplantae > Streptophyta > Magnoliopsida > Aquifoliales > Aquifoliaceae > Ilex > Ilex asprella. Next base: position 402,983 of record CM042193.1, read on the forward strand.
TTTGCATTGTCTTTTATTTGTCCGGTCAGATTAACGAGCATGGTAGCAATGAACATGTGTGGAAGTGTTTGGGGGCAAGGATCAAAATTTTGTTTCGAAATGGTCGAGACGTCCAAAAAGTTTCTGTTTCTAAGGAGATCGAAACATATCAATGATGTAATTGAAATTCTAATACTTCGAGGTGTTTCATAATATTTTGTTATATTTCAATGTATTTGTACAATTGTTTCATATTTTTTCAAGGTATTTCAAGATATTTTAGTATATTTCGGTCAATATTTTGAAAAATAATTTTTTATTTTTTCATTTTGTTTCCGAAACGACTCGAAATGTTTCCGAAACACATTGAAACATTTTTGTTTCATTGGTGACCAAAACAATGCACATACCGAAACAAAATTTTGATCCTTAGTTTGGAGGCTCTGTTTTGTTGGCGGTAGTCGGGGCCTAATTTGCAAACTTGGATTCCTGTTATGGACACCCCATCACATGGACTTGCCATAGGATAGAAAATTTTGAAAAACTAATACACATGCATACAAGGAGCACACCTGTATTTTATTGTAAATATAATTTGGATGGTAGAAATTTTATTTGTCTTTTCAAATTTCAATGTTGGATATTTAAAAGTGGCAATCTTAACTCATTACCCATTAACCTTCCCATTAATAAATGGGTTGGCTATTTATATTAATTAATGCTGGTTCTAAATGGGTTGGGTAATTAATGCAGGTTCTAAATGTATAGCTGCATATCATATACATCTTTTGTCAAGTATGCAGCTGTTGCTCCTACCTAATTCTCTGTCTCCCTCTCTCACGCACACAACTTCAGAGTATTTATTTTTTTCTTCTGCACAGGGTGTTCTTTGGTGTTTGCTTTGTTTTGTCCATGTTTGACACTGTCAATTTCTGTTGAAAAAGTTGTCACCTGGTCCATGTCCAGCATGTTTTTGTGTTGAATGTGTTTCACATCGAACATGGACATGGCGTCTCTTAAAGATGTGCATGTTTCGTAGGTTTGAGTGTTTCAGTCCATTTATTGGGTTAGCAATCTTCATTTTGTTTGGGAGCAAAATGCTGATGTTAATACCCTAAATGTTAGGCTGATTTTTGGTTCTCTATGTATTTCTTGCACAACGAGCTTTTTGTTTAGTTTCTCCTCCCCTTTGTGTGTTCTTTCCCATGCTTTTAATACAGTTCTAAACTGCTTTTTCATTTGCTAGATTGGTCGCGACAGTTGTTGATGTTGGCCCTCCTGCGGATTGGGTGAAAATCAATGTGCGCGAAACGGTAAGTTTCTTTTGGAATCAGTCTACTTGAAATATTACTCATTGTTATGTTTCTTCATCTGAGTTTTAAATAGTGCCATTTTTATGCCAGAAAGATTGCTTTGAGGTTTATGCTCTAGTTCCAGGGCTTCTGCGTGAGGAGGTATGTACCTTTAAGCTGCTTTTATATTTGTTTCTCTCTTGTTTCATAGATTGTTTATGGTGCTCTAATATTTCCCTGGAAAAATACTAGATAAGTCCTACTTTTCGTAATAAAAAACCCTTGAGCTCTATCAAACAATCAAGTCCTATTTTTCGTAGTGTTCAAATTAGTTCAATAGCTCATCAATTATATCTTTATTCTGATTTTACCTTTTTTTTTCATAATTTCTTCATTAAACAACTACACTTTTGGTCATAATTCTTTAATTGATTTTAACATATTCAAAAATGAACTCTAATGCTCTCTCTAAATAAATATATGATTATATAAGGTATTTTACAATTTAAATAAATTTATTATTTTAAATTTGTATAATAATATATGTTTTCAAAAAAGGATTACTTTTTTTTGTTAATCATCTTACTAATGAAATGGACTATAGTTCATATAATTCTTCTTACTTTCCACGACTTTTTTAGACACCCAATCATTTAGTGATTTACGTGAGAAGATTTATTTGTTTATTTTTTAATTCTTATTTACTTTTGTATTTATTTCATTTTATGATTTTTCATATGATGGCGATTTCGTAATTAAAATCTAATGGCTAAAAGAGGGATGCTAATAAAATTAGGACTTTTTGAAATTCTGTTGAAAAGGTAGGTCTTAGTTGTGCTACTATAAAATTGATATGACCCAATGGTATTTTGTCATGAAAAGTGGGGCTCAGTTGGTTATTTTCCCTATTTCTTTTCACAATCAAATTGATATTGTATATTGCAGACATATAGTTAATAAAATAACTTAACAAGGGCCTCATTTAGAAAGAAGCAGTCTAGAAGATCAGAAAGAAAGCAATTGCTATGGAAAGGTGCTCTTCGCAATAGGGATTTACCGTCAGCAGTAATTGCAGTTAGGAGCCCACTCAGTTACGGATAAAAATAGTACTTGGATATGATATGTTTCCCAGAACCAGTGTGTGTGATTCAGTGAATAGTAAATATTGTCTGATGTGCGTGTCCCGGATATGCTTTGATAGGAAAAGAAAATTTCATTAATTGATGTGCTGGATATGCTTTGAAGTTTTTATGTTAGGCAATGACAATATTGGCTTCTTAATTGCACTTGTTCTTTTACCAAGAAGAGCCATTATGCTAAAGCTCTTTATTTCTAGGTCCCCAGTATATAGCTGTAAATGCCGTCTGGTTAGCTGCTGCTGCTTTTTTTACTTTTATAATCGGTTGAATGTTTTAACAGATATATATCCTCACCTCTATTGTTCTAAGTAGGTGAACTTTATATCAATTATCTTTTGGCGTTGGCAAGTAATGTTTTAGTTTTAGTGCTTGCACATATAGCTCTACAGTTTTAATTGGTAGAATTTTATTGCATTATTTTTTCCATCGGGGGAACTTTGAAACACAATTGTGGTGGAATTCAATTATATTTTTGCTGGGGTAATACGACTGCGCAATTATTTTGTTGATAGTTGCTGTGATACAATGCCTTAATGGTGGAGATTCGATTTATGAGTTCCTCTATGGCACTTATGGCCTGTTTCTTGATGTACTCAGGTACGCGTTCAATCGGATCCAGCTGGACGCCTGGTTATTACAGGTCAACCTGAGCAGCCTGAAAATCCATGGGGTATCAGTGCCTTTAAAAAGGTATATCTGACATGTAATTGTTAGCTGGAAGAAATCTGTAACATATTTAGCATTGTTCACAGCCTGCAATTTATGCCAGGCTATCTGGTGATATGGAGTAAGGACAAATAAGAGTCTTGTCTTGCCTTGTTCCCAAATGTTATCATCTGGCAAACTATTTAGTGCTTAATTTTCTTTTACATTCTTGAAGATTGTTTTGAATCAGCACATTTGCACTGTGGTATGTAATTGTAGGTAGTCAGCTTACCTGGAAGAATTGATCCACTTCAGACATCTGCTGTTGTCAGCCTGCATGGAAGACTCTTTGTTCGTGTTCCTTTTGAGCAGTTGAATATGTAAATTGAAACCGATGTTGAGCAAAGAAGATGATTCCTGGTAGGGATTGGATCATGAAGCTCAAAATTGGAAGCAAAACCATCGTTGCGGAATCAGCTGAAACTACTAACGTCCTTAATGTTGAGCTTTGCTGTTTTATTATTGTGCATGTCTGCATTTACACGTTAGTTTTAGAGGTGATTTGCACTGACAAAATTTGAGTTAGATAGTGAGGAGGCTTTTTCGGTTTTAGGCTGCAGCAATAGCTTTGATGGCTAAACATTGTAGGACAAATGGATTTATACTTGGGAGTTAATGTAGGCTTGTTAGTTGTTCCTGTTCCTGTTTCAGTTAATTTAGACAATGACAGTTATCATTGCATAACTTTGAGCAGCATTTTCTCATGTTTTGTAGACAAAAACTCCTCCTCAGTCTTGTCTTTGTTTTGTATATTGTTTGGGCGGTTAGGCTTGTGCAGAATTAAAAAAAGGTGAAAGAATTGAAAGAGATTAGAATATATCATGTAAGTGATTATAAGAGTTGTGAGTAGTTAATCACGCGGTTACCTGGGTAATGAAACTCACGTGTAAGGTGCTGCTGGGATCTCCATTGATGTGTCGTGCTTTTTTAGTGTGTTTTCATTTTCTCTTTTTTTACTAGGTTTATTCTTTATTTGTGTGTGTGTGTGTGTGCGCGCGCGCTTGGGGGGAGGGGAAGAAAGGGAGGCCAGGAGGTTAAAATATTGGGTTAATTATAAAATGTCTCCTTGAAGTTTAAATCAACTTTTCTTCAGGTTTTAATTTCAATAATTTATCTACTTAAAGTTCAAATATTTTTTATTTAACTCTTACCGTTACTTATTAACCATTAACAATGGCAATTTTTCACGGAAATTCCATGTGAGTTGAAATTCAATCAAAACTACAAAAATATCCTCATCTCCTTCTTTTGTTTAAGAAAACTCCCTCCTCCAATAAACCTCCAAGCAATTGAACCCCACCCATAAAAAACTGAACTCCCCTAAAAGAAGTCTATCCTACACTACCCATCTGAGAGGAGAGAGAGGGACCCCCAGGGGGGGGGGGGGGGAGAGAATTTGTATATATATACACACGGTTGATCAACTAGTTGTCGTGGTTCACTGGTTGGAGAAGAACGAAAAAGGAAAGTGAATGTCAATCAATTTATTCCGGCAAAAACTTCAATGGGGAAAATTGTTAAAATTAAAACCTAAGAGAATTAATTACAACATGACCTAAACTTGAACATGGCATTTTGTAATGGAAAATGTTATTTGAACTTAAAAATCTGACATAATTTGTTGACCTAATGACGTGATATTATTGAAATCATTGAATTAACACCAAATTTCAATGTTTAATGGAGCTCACAGTCAATCCAAAGTTCATAGTGAATTAGGTCAGTAAATTAGGTCTCAATAGCATTGTTCTTTTGTAATTAACCCTAAAATATTCTTCATGCACTGGTTGCGTGCAGTGCGGATAATTTGGAGCACTCCGGTTACCTGTGTCTCAACCTGACAGGCGTTGCTACTTGGTATGTCTTGTGCGACTCCACCAAGATGTTGAAAGAGCATATAACGCAAGCTGAAGCAATGTGGACAGTTTTTGGATATGATCTTTAAGAACCCAACAATATTCTTTTATTGGAGTACGTACTAAAAACCCAACCCCAACCCCAACCCCCAACGGAATTAGCAGTACTCGTCTGATTTCATCCAGTTTCATTCGGTGGCACGGTGATGATAGTGTTCATGTTTGGTGGTACTTCAACGGTGATGGCTTCCCAGGTTAGGTTCCACTAATAAATTAGGAAAATAATTGTTGAGTTGAGATGCATGTATTATTATTATTATTATTATTGTTAGATAACTAAAAGTCAAGTCCACCACTTGCAGGTAGAAGAAATAAGAAACACACACGCATTCTAACGGATGCTTAATTAATTTTCTCATTTTGAATGGCTGTCGGTTATGATGCCGCTCATCTCTAATGCTCTCTTCCTCCTCCTTTCACATTTTTTATTATTCATTCTGTACGTGTCTTGATCACAAGCTTGAACCTATACATATACATATTTATTACATTCCAACCCCCATTAAAGCTTCTAGGAATAAGTGAAGAAACAACCTCTTTTGTATAAATATGTATACAAACTCACTCACTCTCCCATGGAGTGTTCGCCCGCTCGCTGTCGCTGCGGGGTGGGGTTCATCATCAATTAAGCAAATGCAATTAGGTGTTGTTTCCTACCTCTATTAGATTAGATATCTTGTAAATGAGGCATATATAACTAACATGGGTTAAATTGAGGCTGTTCCTCGCAAAACTATTAGTCTCAAGGTGCTGTAACTACATGTATATTATGGAATATGAAAGTCATATATATGACGACTTACGGTTGATTCTGGCCTATGGAGAGGAAAAGAAATTAGGAGAAAACAGTTTCTCCCGATTACTGCATACATAGTGTGTTCTGCCTGCAACAAATTATCATCGTCCTCCTGCCAGTAATGCACGCGGGATAGAAGAAGAAGAATTATACTTTTAAATGTACCCAAGCAAAACATTGCATCCAATCCAAGGATGGACACCCTGTCCTCTAAGAAATTCAATACCTGAATTATAGAGACATATTTTAAAGCCTCCCCTCCCCTCCCCCACATAAAATGATCGATTAGCCAAGCATATATAATTATAACCATATATATATGGTTCAATATTAAGTCCTCACTGGAAATTTTTACAATTTTAAGGACACATGCATTTATACCGTATCTTTGCTCAAAATAAAGAAAAGAAAACTTCCTATTTGCTACATTAATAAACAAATAGTGAATTACTAAGTCTTCAAACAAAAGTTTAAGTCACAAAAAAAAAAAACAAAATATAAATTAAAAAGATTTAAAAGATGTAATCTGGATATCAAAAAACATGACATTATTATTGAGCATCATTTTCGGGTTGATGTTTCTACATATTAACTATTGCTTCTCATTTGCAGGGAATGAACAATAGATTTACGGAGGATGTTGTGGATTTGCTCATTTTTCGCTTAGCTTTATATCAAAGAGATGGTTATAGATCATTCAAGATTGAATATATATGCAAGCTTACAAAAAAATTTTATCCCATGGACACAAAACAAGAAAAAACTACATTTGAAATTCTAACGGTAAAATGGTGAATTTGGTATTCTTAAACATCTTGAGTTTCAAAAGTTAACAATTTATGTGTCAAGTGTCGATGAAAACAAGAAATACAATAGTTTATCCTCTTATCAATATCATATTTTTAAGATTTATTAGTTTTAACAGTGACAGCAAAATGCGTATTTTCAACTATGACAATTGTCATGACTAAACTACTTACTATGATGAAGGATGATCTTCTTGCAAGTTACCTTATCGCACAAGTAGAGAGAGACATTGCCAGAGATATTGTTTATCCTCTTATCAATCTTATAGTTAAAGATTTTTTAGGCCTAACAGTGACAGCAAAATGGGTATTTTTGACCATGACAATTATCACTACTAAACTACGTAATAGGATGAATGATGATTTTCTAGCAAGTTGGTCACACAGAGTGAGAAAGATTTTGAGCTGTTTCCATCAAGGATACGTTTTATTACATGAAAGAGCATCAAGCACTACTTAAGAAGTGTAACTTTAGTGGATAGACTAAAAAGAGGTGGTTGGATACAAGAAAATGCAGTCACTTATATTTGGACATTGTAGTTTAAACTGTCTATGCACAATTTTTGGTAAAATATATAGACAGCACCCTACTGCATGATCTCATGGTCGCAAAAAAAGAATCTTTTACATAGTGCAGCCATGCATATCAGTGATCATTTTGCTTAGCAAAAACTTGGGTTTGGTTTCTATTCAACCTATGTATATGTAAGACCCACCCAATTTAAATAGTCTGTCTGTTACGTTGAAACTATGTTAAAGATGGACGAGATGATTGAGATGGTTTCCATTGGAAAGGAACTGTTATAACCAGTAGAAGTGGACTTCCTTTCTCTCCATTTGAAGGAAAGGTGAAGGTTTGCTGCTATATATGGTTTCTCTCTGCTTCTTCTTCTTCTTTTTTTTTTTTTTTTTTTTTTGTATTTGTCTAATGTAGATATGTGCATACTGTCATGCATGAATATTTAAACAAACAAGAAGGAAAACATGCAAAGAAATAAGGATTGTTACATTATGTACATATATATGACTGTTTTGGGCTAAGCTTTGTCACTCTACTATATAAGTGCATGCATATGACAGGTGGTTTCCATTTACTCAAGAAAATCTATGCGAACAGTTTGCTATTGAGAAGTGATCTCGCTAATTGACTATCCAACAAAAACGGCGCATAGTAATTAATAAAATGTCAGTAATTAATCGCATAATGCATGCGCTATTGGAACTAAACACGAATAAGTAAAGCAAAAGACCAGTTCTTGTTACCAGATAGAGATAGATGGATATACTTACAGACACAAAATTATATATATATAGGTCAAAGAAAGAAAGAAAGAAAGAAAGAAAGAAAGAAAGAAAGAAACAAAAGTTTCAAGGAGAATTGCTTTCTTTCTTTTTCAAGTTTCAAAGTCACGCATTTCCAAGTTTCTGGTAGTTTACAAGTGTTTGTTTTTGCCCTTTTATGGGGGGAAAAAATATATTTATTTTTGTTACCTATATTTTAGTTAGAAGAAATTGATTGTTTATAGGTTAGAATCCATTTATCGTAAATCTAAATTAGTGTGGGACAGATAGATGCATGTAGTAGATCTATCTGGCAAGGTGAGAGTGAGACGGACATTTTTAATTCTGTTATGCGTTTTTGGTGTCTATTCATTCAGTTCAACCGCTATTTATTTATTTAATATCTTGTTTGTAACCAACTTACAATCAGCTCTAGATCTACTACCTTTCTTTTTCTAGCTTCCGTTTCTGTAAGGTATGGTTTCAGTAATGTGGTCTGGAGGCCAAGAGAATTGATGGAAAGAAAGATATCTTTGTTTGGTTCTGCAAGTTGAGGCTAGAATAGATAGGGTTTTCTTTTGTCTGAAGAGATAAACAGCCTCACAGCATCTTCACTGTGAATTTTTCCTCTGGGCTGGGCTGGGCTGGGCAGAAAATGAAGTTAAGGGACACCAATCAACCGCCAACACAGACAAGCAAGATAGATATCCGCGCGCAGTTTAATTTGAACAGGAGGCTGGTACGTACAAGAATTATTTACATACATAAATTTTAGCATAAATAAACATTTATAAGAAAGAAACGTTATTTTCCTAGTTCAGGAATAATCTAGGTAGCTGCTAGTTGAGAGCATGAGCACGATCATGTTCTAACTAAATATTTCATCCCTTCAAATTCTGGGGATCATATATATATATTTATGTTATTATATATGATGCATAGATAGGATAGGATAGGATAGGATTGGAGGATGGATGTTGAGATCAGTTGGATACACGGAAAACTTCTCTGTTTCTATGCACATCATTATCTTTTTCAAATTACAATCAACTAAGTAGAAGAGACGAAAAAATATTATTAGACAAGTCCAGATGGGACAGTACTTAATATAAACAAGAAGAAGTATTGAACCTACATGTATACTGACCTCCGGAAGTCTTCCAATTATTTTCCTGCTCCACATAAGGTTTAATACTCCTCCCTTTCTTTCAATAGGAATTAGGAAAGCCAGGCCTCTAATTATAAGGTTACAACTTCAGCTTCAACAAAATCTTTATTGTCCTGCAAATAAATGTTGAGAAGACCGGACTGAATTCTTTTCCTTCCACAAAGAGTATTGCTATTACTTATACCTAATACTACTGTAATTGATAACAAGAAATCTTGCTTTGACATATCGTCTTATCTTATGCCTGCCTGCCTCCCTCCTCCTCCTGTCCTCCATTACCAAATTAAAACTGAGACACACCCATGAAACCAAGACAACAACAAGTCCCTCACATTTTGTCACTGTTCATAACTCCTAAAATGGAGGCCTCGCAGTCGCACCACACCCTCCCCATCCAAACAAATCAGATGAAAAAGGAAAATTAGGCACGCTCCCTCCCACCCTCACATTAAACAAAGAAGCACCATTATTGCCGCCACCATCAGCCACGTGCCCACCACCAGCACCACCTGTCACGCCTGACGACTGCGATGCAGCAGACTGGACTTGCACAACACCCTCCTCCTCCAGCGGTAATCGTTCAAACACAGCATTTGCAAACGATGCGGCCATCAAAACCACCGGACCTGAAGCCACAAGCGGACCCATCACACTCCCTCCAACTACCTGTCCTTGTCCACCGGCTAAAAATATGGACAGACCACCGGCACCGGGTGGCGCTGGCGGTGGAAGCACTGTCCCCGAAATTGAAACTATCTCAAATCGGCCATGGAGTGTGACAACACTTTCAGTTGGAGCTGCAGGCTGACGAATCCTGACGTTTGCGACGGTGCCAGTGCCGCTGAGAACACATACTCCTCTCCCCCTTCGCCTGGCATAATTTGAAACGCTTTCCATAACATCGGCACCATCTGAGACTTCAAGTACGTGAGATCGAAGGGCATTCGGACTGTCTCTTGTGACAATTATTGGAGGCTTGGCCTTGTTTTTGGATCCCGGAGGACGGCCTCGTGGGCGGCGGGTAGAGGTAGAGGTGGTGGTGGCGGTGGCGTCGAGGTCAACCTTCTGAAGATCTCTGTCGGGAGAGTCTTTGGAATCGGTGGGTTGGGTAATTGTCGTCTGGTTTTGGGAAAGGGATGATGGGCTTCGCAAGTGAAGATCGGGCGTGAGGAGCTGGTGAACGTAGCGAGAACCTGGGCCTGGTTCATAACCCCCCGCCATCGCCACACCTACTCTCTCCCACCACTTGTTTGCCAGCTTATTAATTTCTTTATTTCCTTCTTCTCTCATTCGCAGTCTCACTCTTGATGATCTGATGATGATCTTCTCTTTTCCGAGCACACATAATAAAGTTTTCTCAGCAGGTATAATTCAATATAAAGTGATACCACACGATCAACAGAGTAATCACCCAACTAAACTGCTTTTACACTATTTACCCTTCACACACTTTTTTCTTTACCCACCCAAATTTGGTTCTACCTGCGATAAGTTAAATGACCAGAATCCTGCAGTTGATTGGACACTAATTGGTTACTTATTTATTTTCCACCTGCTCAAACTCGAACGCTCAGAGCTCGCTCTCTTTAGTACCAAGCAGTCAAACGAAGTTGGATACAGATATATATATATATATATATATATACACACACACACACACACA
>CM042193.1:418727-454245 GCA_023539305.1 Ilex asprella
TATTGGACAACTCAGATATTAAGAGATATATTAAAATATGTTTAATATTTAAAATATGCAAGATTAAATTCATTTACAAATACAAATCATAAAAATTTAATATTTAATTAATAACACAAAGCAATATTATTTACTAAATAATCCAAATCTAAATACCTAAGAAAAATGATACAAAATTATAAACAATACTATGAACATGAATCATTCAAATTCAATATTTAGTGAATAACACGAAATAGCAATCTCTTCTAAATAATCCAATACTAAATAATGTTTAGTTTAAGAAAATATACTAAGAATATAAATAACCGAGAACAATGATATAAAATTAAAAGCACTATTAGAAACTCGAATCATACAAATTCAATAGTCAGATCGTATATTTTGGAAGTCGGTTGAATTTTTTATAGTTATATTTGGTCATTAGACAACATCTGCAGACTTAGTTTATTTGTGAGAGTATTGTTTTAATTTTCATTCTATTAGTTATGAATTTTGTTATTATTTAGATAAAGTTGATTATAAATGTTAAAATTGTGGATTTTGAATAAAAAGCAGAACATTAAATATTGTCAACTGATATATTTTTTTAGATGTATGAATTATTATGTTTCAGTAGTTATAATATAATTTTAGTGGCGTGACAATTTAATGTGGAAATATATGTTATGCATATAGGTTGATGTTATAAAAAATATTAGAGGATTTATTTTGGTTGTCGTTTACTACAATGTTGTATTTTACTTTACATTTATGAATGGACAAATATTTGTAACTAATTTATGAGTAACACCGTGCCTTTAGACACGGAGAATTGTTAGTGTATATATATATATAACACATATATATGATGTTATGGCTGCATTGAATGTCTATATGCAAACAAAATTAAAATGGAAGGTTTAGGTACCTGGTCAGCATCCAACTCATTGCCAAGAATGGGACCGAGTCCACCCACCCAAGTGGGATGGTGGGCGTAATGGTTGATTTGGGTTGGGTTGGATTGACATGTTTTAATCTCGGGTGCTGGTGCACTAGACTAGTATATGCCAACCCAAGCCTATCACCTCCCAAATTTTTAGTCATCCCACTTGTGCTAGAATGTTTCATCATAGGCCAAGGCCCCACTACAAGTCACTTCACTGTGCCAAAAAGTAAAACTCGTCATGTCTGCTACAAGATTCCACCAGATGCCAAACGCTGGCTGATCTGTCTGTTAATGTATGAGAAGTTTGATCCAACTTGGTATCTCTATCTCTATCTGTTCGAAGGGAATTTGAACCTCTCCATGCTCTATATTTTTGTTTTGGTGTGTCAATCCTTTTGAAATATATGTATACACTCTTTTTCAACATCATGATGATACATTTGTGGTTAGCATATGATTTCAGCATGTAAGAACACATTAAATAAGGTGTCAGTTGATTGCAACTTATTTTGATCAAGATATTAATTATAAAATAGGGTCTAATAATAATAATAATAAAAAGATTGAGATCGATGATTAAATATTAAGATTACTCCCTAAATTTAGTTATAAGTCGAGAAGATGTTGTTAAGTTATATTTATAATGGACAACGTTAGCTAGATTAAACCCACTACATTCTAATGGATTTTTAGTTCAATGATACTTATTACTTTATGAAAGTTTTGCCATCTTAAAATTAAGGGTTTAAGTCCCTTACTCTTTCCCCAAAAAAAAAAAAAAATTAAACCCCCTACGTAAACTTAACAGCAGGCATAAGCTAGGGAACAGGCAACACATGAAGCGTAGCTTTGAATTCCAAACCTAACCAAGCGAAGACTATAGCGTAAATGGTCCGCGAAGGAACTCTTAAGTTTAAGCTATAATTATTATTTCCAAGTCGAGGAATGCTTTTGGGACCTAATTTGTTAATCTGATTTACTATGACTTTTGGATTGACTGTGGTGGCCACTAAATATTGAAACTTGGTGTTGATCCAATAATTCGACTATAGCCACATCATTATATCAGTATTTTAAGTCTAAATAGTATTACTCTTTCTAGTCTCAAGAAAAAATTATTCTGCTTTTATTGTCTAGTGAACCTTATTGAACCAGCCCCATTTGGGATCGGCGGCTGCATCCCTACCCTACTTGTTTTTCAAGTTCATGGATTGGAAAGGACATTCCCAATTTTTCCTTTTAGATTGAAATAGAACGTACAAACTTACTATATGACGAGGTTTGAATGTAGATCACTATCTCTAATTAAAATAGATTAAATGTTTCATTCAATAATATACTACTTGATGAGGGGTTAATCCAAGGAGAGGGCGAGCGATAGGAACATGTGGCATGGTGTACAAGTACTCGGAATCCCATGGGAGTAGAGTAGAGGCATGGTTCACCATTTCTCCAATAAGTTATTGTTGTGATCGTGTAGTAATTATGGTGAATAATAATGAAACAATCAACTAAGAGAACAAGAGAAAAATAACACAGAGATTTACGTGATTCGACAATGTGCCTACATCCACGAGGAGCGAGCGGTTGTTTCCTTCATTAATCAAAGTTGGGTTACATCTTAAGTATTTATATAACCCTAGTACGGACCCCAAACTAATCAACGTCCCCTCATACATAAAATATATTAATCCCACAAGGCAGATGCTGTCGCGGGCTCCACATCGCTCCACTGCACTCCGCTACGCTCCGCCCACTCCAGTATTTGCCTCATTGTCATTGTGTACACAACAAATATGAGTCACACATACCCTAACAGTTATATATGCAAATTTTTTACCCATACAATTCTCAATATTAATTGTACATAATCCTAATGCCATCTTTTATGAAACAAGATGGGGATGGGGATGGGGATGGGGATGGGGATGGGGATGGGGTGGATATATATAAAGAAAGAATTAACGAGTTTTGTTGGAAACAAATAATATATCCTAATATTAGATGCTATTTAACAGGAAATAAGCTAAAAATAGTCAGGACAGGATTATATTATTTTTAAGTCTGGGCCGGGGGAGTATTTTTCCAATCCAAGATTAACACTAAGGCAGGACTGGAGGATTCGGGAATACATAAATAAGAAAGACTTCTTGAATATTAGTTGAGGGGAGTGAGTACGTGGGACAATCATCTTGTTTATAGATATCCAATTTTATATTGTATAGTGTATGATCAATCCGTGACCAATCATATTACCTAGTCTGGAATCGATTCCCAGTGAGCTTTTTCAAACCAACATTGATTGTTAAACACTCATCCATCAACTATTTAAAGCTGATCAGATCAGATCAGATCAGATCATCGATGATATCAACCTCAAAGATAAGAATCACTTGACATGCAATATAAGCATCTTCATTCTCAATATAAATAAATTACTTAACAATCTAATCTCTTTTCAACACACCAAAAAGGAAGGTAGTTAATTATTTCGAGATGGTTTTTAGCCAGCAGCATCTTACACTTTATTTTTCTAAGAGCTCAAACTTGGAGCAATAATAAGTGTCTATTTTTTCGAGCATTATTCTGCTAGTTTATGTTTAAGAATGAATCTTCAAATATTTGGACAAATCAAACACTTATCTCTTCTAAACACTACTAATCTTGTGCACCGAGTACGATCTACTTTCATCTTGATTATTCATTTATTTATTCTAATGCCTTGGCATGTGAAGAAACAAAATTAGGCACTGGTCTCTAAGTGATCTCTCTCTTTCTTTCTTGCGAAGAAATTCTGATGATGCTTTTTCACCGCGAATGAGCAGGGGGTGTGTAAACCGTGATGATCGAGATGGATCTGAGCTATATGGCTCTCGTGATTTGCAGTAGAGTATTCAGGGGAGTCTGGGAGAATGTGAACAGTAAGAAATATAGTGGTTCACCGGCTCTGGAGCTCGGCTAGTCCACTCTTCAATAGAGGCTCTTGCTCCTTTTTCTTTATTGATCACTTGAATGTTTATTGAATACAACATGAAAGAAATTAGGGCATTGTCATGGCTCTGTAGCCTCTAGGGTTGCCTTTCGAGTCTATGGTTCTGTCCCTTGCAATGAAGGTATAATACAGTATTTATAGTACAATTCCTATCTTCTAAGGGATCTACACCGAGATCTTTTCCTTCATCCGTGGAATCCTCCATAATTTTAGGAGAAAATCTTGGTCGGTTGATATTCTGTGTCTTGATTATAGCTTCCTACCGCTTCTGGGAGTGCTTTCTATTAGCCGGTTGTCTCCTTCACATTTCCTTTATAGTCTTGTCTGAGGGGAGCCCAAGGTCTGGACCCCCGAGCTATAGATGTCCAGTCTGGCCTCCTGAACTGACCTCCTTGTCTGACCTCCTCTCCCGAGCTCGTATATAGAATTTATTCTAAGCATCATCAAATTCCTTTCTTAATTTGTAGGCTATCCATCCCATGCATTAAATACACTGAAAGCAAAAAGATACTCTCAATTGCTCGATCGAGTGAATAGCGTCCATCCTCACTCGGCCAGATGATCTAAATTGTGTATGAACGAAATGGTTGGCAATATTAAAACCATAAGATGCTATTGGTGACTTTCTTTGGGTTTTTTTCGTCACCCATCCATTTCTTCAAACATTGGAAAATTCAGGATTAATATATGTATTATTGTTTTTTGGTAAGTTAAGTAGCTGCTAGCTAGCTAGTATTAATTATATGTATTGTTAATTCGGGGTAGTCAGAAGTTATTAAATTTGGGTTAATCAGGTCAGGTCGTTACATTACATGTAACATGCATTTTGCATCGAAAAATATTATAAAGTCACAAAATACTAGGTAGGGAAGAATATTTGGAGACCCGCAAAGAAAATCCAATCAGATAGTAATGAAATAATTAAGGGTGGATTAATTAAGGTTGAGAAAGGGCGTTCAGCGCAGTGCCACTACATGTTTTCTTAATTAAAAAGCTTAAGCAAGTTGCAGATGGCTTCATTATGAAAGTAGAGCAGCAGCAACAGGAAATGTGTCCATGTGGTCGCCACCAGGCTCCAACTTGCATTGTCGTTTTTGTAATACGAATCTTCTTTCGTCGGGGCCGGCTGGGTTGACCCCACCCCAACCTGGATCCACCTAGCCACCCTAATTAAGCTTTTCGGTCTTAAATGCTTAATTATAATACATGTGATGTGGATGGATGACAGTGAGCGGAAATGATTAAACTGAATTTATTTTCATGTGTTTTTTGCCTGCTTTACTTTGCTAACAATTCCAGTCCACTTGAATTGAAGAAGTCACCAATACCAATACCCCGTGTCAAAAAGAGCAATGCTATTTCTCTTTATTCACCTGAACTCACGGCGCGCGACTGGACTGATGATAGATGGGGAGGAGTAAAACTTTATATCCCAATTTCAGGTTGTGATGGAGATACATTGGGCCGACTGGCGTAAACCACTATACATACATTTGGCACTCTCTTTCTCATAACAAGTTACATGTTGCCAAACAGGAGATCTACTAGTAGGGATGGGTTTGGGTTTGGCTATTTCCTAGCTATTTGCACAAACTTAGTATCCTCAAGTGCCACTATCACTTAAAACCCAGTCCAGTCCAGTCCAGTAGACAACAAAAGGTTAACAAAAATCTGTTTACCATGCTTATTGACCCATCATTACTAATTAAAAAATATGTTTATGTTGCATTTAATTTGCTTCCAAAGAGGGGAAATCATTCTTTATTATAAAGGAAAATGCTATGGATGTGGTAAAAGTAAAACCCCAACTCAAGATCAGCAGTTTGCGACCCAGTGAAGCCAATTACAGATATTTTGTTGCTTCTCTTCTTGTTCTCATATATCGATCCAGTGTCCTTCAAATAAAAACATAATCAAATTAAGTGTGTTATGAGTCTGATTCTATTCAACTCAACAAAACTTTATTCTAATATTTTTTGCGGTTTCTATTTTCATCATTGTGCTCACCATATTTTACGTAGAACTATATAAGTCATTATATCTTTCTTTACTATTTTATATAAGTTAATTTTGGTTTTCCTTCTCCCAGAGGGGCTTGTCTTTGAACCAGTATTCACTACCCCTTACAACACCTTCATTTCACCCCCTATGCTTACCATTAATAGGTATCATATCATTTTTTTTTTCATCAATGCCATAGTAGACCATTTATAAATATGTTCAAACCATCTAAGTCGACTCTCTCTTAATTTCTTCTATATGTTCTACCACTATTTTTTACGGATATATTTTTTCTAAATTCTATTATTTGTAGTTTTTTTTTGATCAAGCTATTATTTGTAGTTTTATCCCACATTTATCTTCATATTGTCATTGCCACCAAACTCAAATTTTAATTGCGGTATTTCTTACTTACTCAACACTCAATATAATAAAACATAGCAAAAGGAAACTTAACGGACAGGAACGCGTCTATATATTTTTCTCCATTTAGTCTATCTTACATTAATTCTAGGTAACATTTTTTTTAATCTCACACTAATACACCCTAAACATTTGAAGTGTCCATCCTTTGATACCTCCTAATCTTTACAATTCCCCTTTTTACATTTCATATATCTAGTTTTTAGTTTTACCTGTCCGAAATCTTTTTGATTCTAGACCTTCTAGCTATACTAATTTTTTAGCTTATTATTAATTTTTTCTTTACTTTTATCAATTAATACAATATTGTCCACCAATATTAATATACATTATATATGAGAGATCATGTGTCAATTCATCTATAATCAATGTAAAAACATTTTAGATCAAAATAAAACTTTTATGTAAACCTTCAATAATTAGAATTCATTAGTCTCCACCACCATTGTTCTCCCTAATAATAATAGTAATAAGTCATAATCCTTTACAGTAATAATATTCTGAAAAAAGAGCAAAGATTGTGAAGCGACTTGAGTATCATGTATTGTTTTCGTTTCTCGAAATAACGGTAAGGATCAACTGCTGCCCTTTGCTGGAATGTAGAATATTATTAACCCAAAAAGAAAAAGAAAAAGAAAAAAAATAGAAAAAAAAATAAAGATGGAGTAGAGAAAAATATAAAAGCAGTGAGAGAGATTGATTATAATTAATGGAAAGAATTAAAAAGTAGCTGTTGGGTTGCCCCCTTTTGAGATGTGGTGAGGGCCTGACCCAAAGAAAATAAGATAGCTTGAGTTCCAGCCACCACCCATGAGCCCAAATGACTTCCTCCTCCCATACAGTTGCCTACTAAACGCTTGCACATTGTGCAGCGTTCTACTTCTTCTCCATTTCAGAGTTAACTTGATTGGGTTGTTCTAGGGCTTTTCTCAGTTCTATAACCCTTTCTTTCCTCTAATATATTATTCCTGTCCTGTCATTGTCATTATCACTAACTCCAGTTGCATCGCGTAGATCAGCTGCAGAAGCCAAAAGACAAGCTTCTCTGATTACAGCTGCTTCGAAGAAAAGGATGGAGACAGCCAGAATTTTTTTTTGCAATACCATCCACCATCATCACATTTGAGCCATGAAGAATTACCCCAATGGCAGCCTGACCCTTCTTGAACGCTCCATCACATCTCAGGAAATAAGCAGCATTATGGCCAGAGAATAGCTCTTGTGGAAGAGACGAAGCCACCTGAAGCTCCTCAGATCTGCTCTTCACAGAGGACCCCGTCTCAGACCACAGCGATTGAGCCCACAGCAGAGTAGCCAGAGCATTCAGATCATAATGGTGGAACACGAAATTATTTCTGGAATTCCAAATGGCCCAAGCAGTCGAAGCCACTCTCCCCATGATTTCGAGCGAACAGGGAATATTCTTCAAATCATCCAAAAGAGACGAGGTCCATTGCATGACAGAGACATGAGGATCCAAATTCATTCTCAAACCCAACTCTGACCCAAACTATACTTTCTTTGCCCACTCACATTCAAAAAGCAGGTGCTCAATAGTTTCGACATACTCTTCCCATATAGGACACCCAGGAGAAACAGCGCACTTTCTTTTAAATAAATTATCACGTGTAGCCACTGCATTGTTGCAGACTCTCCACAAAAAATGCTTAACCTTTGGTTTGGTGTCTACAATCCTAACAATTGACATCCTCAACTACATGGCTGAGTTATAGCTATATACATGCTAGGGTCTACAATAACCCAAGAGAGTTTGGTCACAATTTTTAAGCTGACCCTTGGCCAGAAATCTTTTGTGCTTGAGAAGTAAAAAATTAGGTCACTCTGGCCTGTAATCTCGTGTGTCCACTATGTGTTTAATTGTTGTCTATTACCTGTTCGATATATTGTTTCTATGAGCATATCTTGTGTGTTTGATTAAGACTGAATGTAAGATTTCAATTCCTTCACAAGACAAAAATTCAAGTGTACTTTAACCTCCGTCTCCGTAACACTAGCGATGATGTTACCCTACTGCATTACTTGTCCATCTATTTGATTCTCTACTTCAGCTATTTTATTGCAACTAGTCAAAATTAATTGCAAAACGACATCTGGTTCTCTGTAAACGCAAACATTAGCATGACAGAGGATCCGAGTAGCAATGCAGAGACAGGATGCGTGTGATGCAACAAGGTGCCCAATGTCTTGTACACCACCACAACATCATTTTGATCTTCCACAATTAAACAGGTCCGCAAACTCACACACATACATAAACAAAAAAGCAGCTGCTTTGATGCAGATAGCAAAACTTAATCCTTACAAGAACATTCATATTATCCCCCCAGCAAATAATTCAAATGATTACAACCAATGAGCTAAAGTCAAAAAATGAGCCATCTGAAGTCAGGTCTGGGAAATTTTCAACCTGTACATACAGTGACAAAGATAAAAACAAGAAACCCTGTGAATCGTTTCTTGAGGACAAACAATTACACAGAGCCAACAAGAAGGGGGGACAATGATTCCAAATTCCCAAATGGGACAGCAAAGAATAAATATTTGGGGGCTATAATGGCCATAAGGTGCTAGGGATTGACTACACACACGGAGGAGGAGAGAGAGAGAAAGAGAGACAGAGCTGGCAGGTCAGCTTCATCTATCAACTTCACATGATTACCAGCTTTACAGCTATGACAAAAAGAAACCTCACATGGGCTTTGTTTGCCTTTTTCCTCCCCAGTGCTGGCACTGTTTTCAAAATATTTGATGCGAGTTCTTTCCTTTTAAGAACTAACTTTGGTAACATCCCTGCTTGATCTGTTGTATTTCATGTGACTCTTAACAAGCTGCCCAGCTGCAATGGCAGACATTAATGAGAGCTCTCCTGCCAAAACTGAACCAGCTATAACGGTGGCCAAGAGCCTGGCGTTTGATCCCGCCGACTCTTTGCATGCACCCTTCACCCCAAGCAAATTCAAGCAAGCAGATTGAGATGCAAGTTGAGTCCCACCTCCGACAGTACCCACCTGGAAACAGTATCAATAAGCGAGCATCAGATTTTTGAAGATAACTTAACAAACATTACAGTAAATTTTAAATATACTTGCACCTGACACTTGATGCTTCTAATTGAAATTGAAAGATGGTTATTGGAATTGGGAAACATCAGGTTCTCAGCACTCAACATAGTTCTATATGCAAAGTTTACCACAATGTCTTCAAAAGTATCAAAATGAAAGAAACCACCTATCTTTTCTATATAACTTTTCTTCTGTTAAAAATAAGGTAAGTAGGACTCTTAAAGCACTGTCCTATCCTCCTGAGCACATTCAGTCCCACATCAACTTTGGAAAGAAATTGATGTACATGGTTTTTATTAGTAATTATTTAGTAGGTTGCTTATACAGCTCCCATTGAGATGATTGACAAACTGTAGTAACTAGTAAGTTGAGTCTTTGGGATCAACTGTCAAAAATTCAATGGATTTGGGGGTGGGGAACGTAGATTTGAGTTTGCATTACAAAGTCTTGCAGTTCATAAAACTTGGGTTTCTTCTTCTACTTATGATTTGAAAATCTTAAATTAATATTGGTATAGATTTAAAATAGGTGATGTGCTATTGGTAAGTGTGCAAATCAACTTTTATAGCATTTGTACAGCTTAGGTTTTTAAATTACCAAAGGATACAAATTCCTGACTAAGCCACTGCCCATCGCACATGAGTACCAGTCTACTCCCAAGCACAGACAATCCCTCTATCCCACTTTTATTTGGTAATTAAAAGGATAAGAAACATATTGGCTAAAGTAGAAGTCAGGCAGAGTATCAGCAAACGAAAAGCTTGAATAGAATGTTAAATACCTCAATTGAAGGCATGGTGACAGACACGTGAAGATCCTTCCCATCATTGACAGCTTCCATCATAGTAATGCAGTGAGAACTTTCAATATTTTGTGCCGGATCTTGTCCAGTGGCTATAAAAATTGCGGAGACGATATTGGCAGCATGGGCATTGAAACCACCAAGAGAACCAGCAACAGCAGAACCAGTAAGGTTCTTCAGCATGTTAAGCTCTACAAGGGCAGCGACACTGGTTTTCAAAACCTTCTGTACGACCTCTTCTGTGACGATTGCCTCACAAACAACCGACTTTCCACGACCTTCAATCCAATTAACTGCAGCTGGTTTCTTATCGGAACAAAAGTTCCCTGGGTGATTAAGAGTTACAGATAAGGAAACTTTCACATAGAAAGATGGATTCAGCAAAATTAATGATGTATCTTCAAAAACAAAAAATGAAATGTCCCGGAACCAAAAGATTATACCATTTTCGTAACAATCACTCGCATATAATATGCCAAGTGTGTTGCTATAAACACTGTATATGATGAAAGCAAAAAATTGATTACCTTGAACAGTGCAGGTGAAAATTTAAATGACCAAACTGAATTGTTGTAATGATAAAATTGAGTTCACACAAATAGCAAAATTTAGAAAATTGACACTAACATTTGTATTTTATGACCTTGCCACAAAAAATTGGTGGCCATAAGAGAATGTCTATGCAGCATGGTGACAGAAACACCAAGGCCTCAAGAATTAGATGATTCTGGATTGACAAGATTATAAGTTCCCCAAGCCAAATTCGCATGTTAGGAATCACAATTTTTCATCAGAGTTGAGATGGAATGACAACTCACCAGAGATCCCAATAACATCCATGTCTGGGAAATCATTTTGAAGGAAGTCCAAAACATTCTGAACACCTTTGGACACCATATTCATCCCCATTGCATCACCTGTGAAGCAGCTAAATCTCACATAAAGATTTTTCCCCGCAATAGAACACTGAATAGATTGGAGCCTAGCAAATCTACTCGATCTGTCCAGAAAACTCATTGTTATGATCCTAGAAGCTGGTCTGATATGCAACAAGTGATGTGATCCTAGATCTTAATTATTGAAACATCAAAAAAACCATTCCTCTAGAAGAAACCATCAATGCTGGCATACTTGAAACCTCAAACTATGCAATTTGAACACAAAGAAGAAAAGCATAAGCACGTGATCATATGGACACAGTCTACAGAAAAATTTGAGGCATCAATCCAAACGCTGTGCTTAATATTTTTAGAACGACGGAAGACTAACCCAATCAAACGTATAAGAAACTTGCTGCCTATTTAATGCCAAAAATGTCCAAATCATCACATAAGCAGTGGTACAAAAACCATCTTTGGCAAGTGCCTAAATATCTGGTTACTGTTTCTCCGATTACCCTATACAACTTCAAAATGCCAAAATTTCACTCACAAATAATACTTTAATCTTCTCCATAAATTCTTTTTGATAAATCTGCAGCACGAACCTAAAATCTAACAGATAAAATCGGCAAAATGCCCACGGAGATCAGCAAACTTTAGGTATACAGACTCTACGAGCACTTAAAATTATACCTTTAAATTTGGAAGCCGATTTGCATAACTAGTAATTGGTTCCAGTGATGTAGAAAACTTAAAAACGAAAAACCTAACATTTATTCTTTTTGGAGCAGAAGAACTTAATATTTACCAACATTGAGTGTTACTTCATAAAATATATAGGCATGCGTAGGCAATGGCAACTTCTAGGTGAAAGAATGGATGTCGTCGATGAGATGGTCATTAAAGGCACATATATGGGGGTCAAAACTGCTGAATAATTCCCTTAAAAATATTGTTATCATTTGCCTGCACTGCGTGAACGAACCGAAGTTAAAAACGTGGCAAATGTTGGGGACAAAAAGTGTAAAATGAAAATGAGCAGTGTAGTGGTTAAGGTGAAGTTATAGAATAAAAGTTTGCTTTGCTCATTTGTGAATGTACTCATGGAAAGTAGAAACAAATGTAATGAAGGTTATGAAACTCTCTTGGGAAAAAAAAAAAAAAAAGCTGTTCTCAAATTGGGTTGGGTATACAAGACGGATAAAAAAAGGCTGACTTGATTTTATTAAACAGGATTGAGTTCCGGATATTTTAGCCAAGTGTAACTTGCAATTTTTAAGACAATCATTATATTAGAGGTGTTATTGGTGCTATTACTTTGGTTTAGTTGCATATTTAAATACTAACCTTAGAACGTCGAGAGAATAATTGGGTAATCGGTTTAATAAAAATTTACATATAAATGCAGTTCCATCTTCTAGACTGTCCTCCGAACAATGACTTAGAATTGCTTTATAAACAAGCACTACCGTATATTAGCAATAGTAACAATAAATTTAAACCAATTCTTAGGCTATTTTTGGTTGAGAAACAAAATCGTTTTAAAACCTATTCCGACAATCAATCTAATGATTGCAATGGAAATAGCATTTTTGTTTGGTTTAATAGGAAAACAAAAAAAACTCAAATGGTCCTGCGCCAACCAGTAATCAAGAAAAAAGAGACTTACTTGTTGAAAGTCACGCCCAACATATCAAAATTAACAGGGTCTTCCAAAAAGAACTTCAGTTCCGAAGCCCTCTTCGCCGTCGGGAATCTCACAACCGGCGCCCTGGTCATCCCATCTCTCAGAAGAATGCTCGTGGCACCACCAGATGCATATATCGCCTTACAACCTCTGTTCGCACTTGCAACCAAACATCCCTCAGTCGTCGCCATTGGGACTGAGAATTCAAATCCATTAAGTAACAATGGACCCACAATCCCCACTGGAATCTGCACATAACCCACCGGCATCTCACAACATTGACCCAAAATAGACTCATAATCGAACCCATCTATTGGCAATCCTGCAAGGGACCTTCCTGTAATTCTCTGCACCGCCTCACGCCGAATTAAGGCCGCACGATAACAGTCCCCAAGCTTTGATTCGAGCGAATATGAGGGCATTATCCCAGAAACCACTGATTTTACGATTTTTTCGTCTTCTTCGGACGACAGAGGGGTCGGAGGATCCATGAGTTTTGGCGTAGGGACGATATTGACGGAGCAATCGAGGGCGACGGAGCAAGGGTTGCGGCGGCGGCGTTCGTCGTCAACGACGTCGTCCCATGCGTCGTGAGAGGCACGTGCAATGAAGGATTGTACGAAATCGATGCCAAAGAAGCCCAAAAGATAAATGAAGGAGGCTATGAGGGAGACAATGGCGGTGAGTTCAGTTAGAGTGACGACGTGAAGGGGAGTAGAGGTACGGATCTTATCACGCCAGCGATGGAGGAGATAGTAGGCGACGGAGAAGAATAGGGTGAAGAAAATGCCGTTGGTCAGGTATAGAGGGAGAGGAAGTGCATCGGATGCCTTTGGGGTAGGCGAAGGACTGCGATCAACGGCTGTATCTCGATGGTGGGGGTGGATGTGTGGGGTAGTGGGAAAGGGAGGTTTAGGGAGTCTCCGGTGGACGTCCATGGGAGGGGGGATATTCCAGCGGAAAGAGAGAGAGAGAGAGAGAAAGAGAGACAGGTTTTTTGTTTGCCTTAGAGAAAGGGGCGGATGAGCGAAGGCTTCGGGAAATTTGGGGAGTTATTTATAGAGGAGAGAGGAAGAGCGCCAGGCCAGGCCAGGCCAGCCAAGCCAGCGGGGTGAGTATGATGTGATGGTATGATGACACTAGGTGCACCCATTGCGTCTCTTTAGTTACCATTCACGAAAAACGGGACAATCATGCCTCTGTTTTTGGTTGGATAAAAAAAATTAGGATAAATATCATTTACACTCTCTGATATTTTATTTTATTACACAGATATTTCCTCATATTTTAAGAATGACACCGACCTCCCTTAACATTTATAACTTGTAATAGTCACACCCCCTCCCACTAACAGACATTAGAATTATTAACAGTCAAAGCTGATGTCATCAATAAAAATTCTTAAAATACCCTCCAAAATTAAATTTAAGAATTTAAATATGTATTTTTCTTACCATACAAATTTATCCCTCATTTATTTCATATATAAATTAGAATTTTAACCCTTAAATGTTTAATTTCCAAATCTATCAATTTAATAAGTTAAAATCTCAATAACTACCTATTCAATTATTCCATATTATTTTATTTTTATTTTTATTTTTATTTATCTAATTACATAAATTCTTCCTCCCGTCAACCGTCACCCATCACCACCGATTCCACCACCCACATCACTGCCTAAAACCAATCACAACAAGGGGTATCACACAAAAAGAGAGAGAACAACACACTAAAAACCACCACCACTAAAACCATCACAACGAGAGAGACAAAGACAACAACTCACTAAAAATCACCTCCACCTCCGCCTTCACCACCACCACCACCACCATCACTTGAACCTACACCACTACCTAAACTCAATCACAACAAAGGATATCACACAAAGAGAGAAAGAGAACAACCCACTGAAAACCACCACCACCACTAAAACCATCACAAAAAGAGATGCAGAGATAACAACTCACTGAAAATCTCCTCTGCCTCCGCCTTCACCACCACTAAAACCATCACTTGGACCTTACTCATCTTCAATCAACACCAAATCATCTAGATCAATTCCTACACACAGAGAAAAAAAAGAGAGAGAGTGATGACTGTGAACAATGGAAGTTGGGGTGACACAGGGGCAATGGGTGGTGCTTAATCGTTATGGATTCAGACATTGAGGGTTTTAGGTCATGGGTCACGGGTTATGGAAGTATTGTCTTGGGTAGGGGGCGATGGTTTTAGATATGGGCATGAATTTGATCAATTAATTAAGGGCAAAATAGTCTTTTCAATAATAATTTAAACGTCGCTAACCTATTAGGGTCTCAGTGTTATATTTAAAAGGTGCGAGGGTCTATGTGTAATAAAATCAAATATTAGGGGGTGTGAGTGATATTTACCAAAAAAATTAATTAAAAACTATGTAAATTAGATGATTGAAGGTCTTTAACCGTTAGAGATATATATATAGATATATATATATATTATCAGTATATTTATCCTTAAAATAATTACATCGCACTACGGACAGGAATGATGGGATAAGCCTACGGTATTACTTCAAACTCTAGCAAACAAAAAATGTTTAAGCGGGTCATATTTGCCTAGCACCATAAGCATTCCAGCTGACGTACACATTAAACCGAGCATTAGGCATTAGATTGACTGACTTGTACTTATTAGTGAGGATAATCAACAATTATTCCACCTGAATTTATTAGGGTGAATAAAATGATTGTGCAGCTTCTAATTGGATTAAAGTAGGGCGGCAATCGAGTCGTGTCATGTTGAATCATTGTAGATTCATATAGAATATTAGTCGATTCTAACCCAACTAATTTAATTAATCGTTTAGTATCGCGTTGACCTGTTTATTTTTGTGTCTCATTTGTGTTTGTATTCATGTTGACTCATATAAATTTTGAATAAAAAATTTAATGTTAAAATTTTATTTTTACTTAATTGAATTCATGCTCATATTTTTTTTCTAAATTAAAATTTAACTTAATAAACATTATAATAATAATGAATAAAATTTTTTTTTATATAATAATTATGTTAGTACTTAATCAACAGTTACAAATAATTAATATTTTATTTCTATAATGTTAGTTAAACATATTAATCGTGTTAATTTCGTATTACCATACAAACGAGAAGATAAGAGATGTGTTCATTTTTAACTGAGTCCTTTAAAGTTATTATGATTTTAAAGATGCTACACTTAAAATAGATTTCCTGAACCCCCAAAAGGGAAGAATAGTCACTATATTCTTAAATTGAGATCATTTTTGTTTTTGTTTTTTTTAAATGCTATATATAAATTGGTTGAGCATGTCAGTTTCTGATAAAAATTATCAAGTCGTGTTTATGTCATTAACAGATCATTTGGCGGGTTAGTGTCGACATGATAAAATAAACAGATTGATCGTGTTAATTTCGAATTTAGTGAGTTAAACCCAAACATGACATGTTTGTATTTCGTGTTGGCGTGTTGAATTATTTTTTGAGTTCAAATTCGAGTTATAATCGAGTTTATATCATTAAATTTTTATCAAATTCGAATCGTGCCGAAATATGTCACCCTAGATTAAATGCCACAAATATGGAGTTGCGTTAATAAAAAAAATGATAGTGCTTAATTTCTCAAATTCTTGGATTTGTGCACGTATGTGTGTGTCTCTTTCTCATAGCCTTACCATTCATTGTGTGCATGCCTTTTGTGTGACGAACTGAATATACCATAAATAACACACACACACCTTTCAATCAAAAAATGATGGGATGGTTGAAGAAACGTGAAAATCAGGGAAAAAAAATAACTGAAAAAGATCCGTGAATGCTGCAAGCAATGTCTCTTGCAAGTACTAAACACAAGGCAATCCATCAATTAATAAGCAAAACCTCCATCTACACATTCTATAAGAAGGACACCCCTTAAATTTAAAGGAGAATTGACTCAAGTTTTTTTTTTTAAAAAAAGGGAAATATGATTATTAAATATTTAAAACATAATAAAATTTGACTACTAATGATTTGAGTAAATATTTGATCTCCATTAATTTGAATAAAAATTTGAATTTTATAAGTTTTAATATAAAATTAGAAAAAAAAATTTAGACTATTTTTATTCAAATTTAAATTTGAATTTCAAAATGAATAAGATTTGAGATAATGCTGGAGACCTAATTAAATACCGTGATTGAAGTGAGAGAGGGATTTGATAAAAAATAAAAAAAAAAAAAGTGAGAGAGGGAGGAGATGGGCATGCCTTGCCTCCACACAGTCGACCATCGTCACATGGTGTAAAGCAGCGCTCGAGATCAGCCAAGAGATGTGCGACAAAAAAAGATGTACTAAAGGTAGATAGAGCTTCACTTCGAAAAAAGGGGTAAAATTATCATCCTATCTCTTTTATCCTGTCGACATGAATTCGTAACCCGCGGCAGAAGTGGGTTTCATTTAACCAGTGTATTAAAGTTAAAAAGTACTATACAAATCGAGTCAATGATAGACTTTAATTTTTTATCCACCATCACTTTTTTGATTCTCAAACATAGGATATTTTTGTGGATCCAAATGGGTGTTAACCTAATTCAATCATCTTTAATTTTGACTCACATTTAAACTTAAATTTAAATTTAAATTAAATTTGATGGTGTATTTATCATGATTGAACAATGATGTTAATATGAAGTATGCTGAATGGTTAGATTCAGTTTCGTCTGAGCTCTAGGATTTTAGGATGAATGAGTGACTAAACAAATTGTTTATAGTGGTTCATCAGCTCGAGAACTCGATTAATGCACTTTTTAATAGAATCTTTTACTCCTTAAAATTGTATTAAAGATTATGAAGAGATTACACAGTTTTCTTAATACTATTTTTAGTTGCCCGTCTCAAAGTGAGGACATTGTACAATATTTTATAGCCTAGCTCCTAATTCTGGGGTCTGTGGCAAGATCTTTGTCTCCATCTTGTAAGGTCTTTCTTGATTTCAGACGATAGTTTAGGGAGTTGAAGTTCTTGCGTTGAGACTTATGTTTACTATCGTTAAGGGGGCGTTTAGTGGTTGTCAGCTGTCTTCCACTCATTTTTTTCGGGGTGCAAGTTGGGAGCCCAAGGTCTGGACTCAGACTCTCTTAGTTGAGTTCCCTTTTTCACTTTAATTCTCGAGCTTAAACTTGAAATGATCCAAAAAATTTCTCCAAACTTAAACCCAAATTTATATCAAATTAAAAAAAACCTTATTCTGAACTAAAATTGAGGAAGATTCAAATTTTATATAAAATTTTTAACTATAATTTTTTACTCTCTCTCCCCTTACCCTTTTTTTCTCTTTCCTGAACTCTCATTCTAAAAAAATCTCTCTATTTCTCTCTCGCCTTTCATATAGAATTGTTTTAAATGGAATTGAAAACAAGAAATATTATTAGTTGATATTTGGTAGATATTTAAAAAATTTCATTTACTTTAGACGGAATTGCTTTAAACAGTAAAAAACTCACAATTTACCACTCAAAGAGGTTAATATTCTCGAATTTTCTTTTGGTTAATATTAGTGAAATTGGTAAAAAATAGGTTTTAATATGGGGCTGCCTTTTTTTCTGTTTTAATATTGGAGAGAGACAAAAGACAGAAAAACGAGAGAGAATAAAATGGTTTGGTAGAAAATATTAAAAAAAATGATTTTTTGAGCAATAATTTTTTTAAAAAAAATTGAATAGATATTTTATATTAAATTAAATTTAAACTCAAATTTAAGTTACGCTTGGAATGCTCTTAAACAAACACACCCTATATATTTCTTGCGTTCTTGGCTCAGTCCACTTTGACGACTCGTTATGGTAGTGGTAGGCCGAGTACAGCAATTGCCTCAGAAGGCCGCTTCAGAAAACTGGTTAGCGAGAGAGAGAGAGAGAGATGCAAGAGATCAACAAAGAGAAACAAATAGTGTGTGTAACAGGTGCAGGAGGGTATTTGGCATCGTGGGTCGTGAAATTCCTACTCTCAAAGGGTTACAGCGTCCATGGAACTGTCAGAGACCCCTGTATGTAATATGTATTCTCCTCTTCACCTTTCCTCCATTCTTTTCAGCTTTACTAATTTGAAATGTAAAAATTACTTGCGGGTTGATTTAATTTACCAGGATTATGTTTTAGCTACTTCTAATTTTCAAGACTAGATTAGATTGCATGCTTTGCTTGCTCATATTATTTTTTCATTTCAAGGACCTAAATTCCTGGATTTTCCATCACAATTCCTTGGACTAAGTTGCTTCATCGTCATCATTTCCAATTGAGCTACCATGGATGATGAATTTATTGATAAGAAATTGAAACTTTGGTCCATCGCTGCTGGTTCATTTCAAGCATATCTTCAGTTTTGGCCGTTCGTATGACAAATCTCAACATCACTTAATACCGTCACGTGTACATTATTCAATAGGGTGGGAATTTGGTACAGACAACGGAAATCCCAAATTCTGTAAAACTACTAGAAGCTCTTTTGTTATTTGGAAGAAACAAAGTGTGCCCAAAGAAAGAGCAGCAAGAGATTAAGAAGCAGCCCCCACCCCCGTGCGTGACTTGGGTTGAGTCTCATCGCCTCCTTACGATGTCCCTACATCGTTGAGTGCCCCCCAAAAAAATGGATAGAGGGCGACTCAATGCCATTGCTTTTTAGTGTTGTCTTATTCTTTCCAAGAATGAACAGAGCTTCGTGTTCAATTTGTGTTGAGAATTGATATTCTTATGTGTACTTTATGCTGTTTTCCTTAAATTTTCTACGAAAATGGTTTTTAGGCGATGAAAAGAAGAATGCTCATCTGAAGACTTTGGAAAACGCTGCAGAGAATCTACAGCTCTTCAAGACAGACTTGTTGGACTATGAAGGTCTGTTTGCTGCCATTGCTGGATGCACTGGGGTTTTTCACATTGCCTCTCCAGTACCGATTCACAGTACTGTGCCTAATCCTGAGGCGAGATATACTTCATAGAATAACCTTAAAATTCATTTTCATTTGAACTTAAAATAAACTATCTGCCCCTTGTTTTAATCAGCAGTCTATTGGAAACTGATAAGGTCATCTAGTGAAGAATTCCCATGCTAGTTAAACTGAATTTGTTAACAATGAATATAAAATTGAACTGAAGTTTGCCTACTACGAAGTGAAAATTTATAGTTGCTATGGTCTTAAATTAATGATAATTAAATTGAAAGAGTTCACACAGGTAGAACTGCTTGAACCAGCTATAACTGGTTCTCGGAATGTACTAAATGCTTGTATGAATGCTAAAGTGAAAAAGGTTGTGGTTGTATCGTCTATTAGCGCTGTTGTGATGAACCCTTATTGGCCCAAGGATCAGGCAATGGATGAAAGTTGTTGGACGGACACAGAATATTGCAAATCAATTGAGGTATTTCAAACTGTTGTCTATTGCATATATTTTTTTAACGAGATCTCCACAATTACACCTTCCTTGATTAGCCAACCATCAGGTCAAAGATGATTTTTTTTTTCTTTTTCAGGTCATAGATGATAAGTGTAGATTGGAGGGGAATTTTCACAAGTCAACCAAGGTATCTCATGTTCAGCAATCAACACCATTTATGGACTATCATGTTTGTAGTTTCACTGAGTATCATGACTTTGAGGCATCCTGCAAGTGCACATTGCCTGACTGCCTAAGTAATAGTTACAACTTACAACATGTTACTGTCGCAATAAAATTGCAGTTTTCATCATTATACCTTAGTGGAAGGGAAATTTCATAATCTTGCATGACAGTTTGCACTTTTCGTTATAAAATCCTTTCGTGAAATATGTACTGCGCTGTTAAGTTGAGAGAATTAACATAACACAATATTAGAGACGATATTAGAGGGAAAGAGAGAGGTTAAAAATTTAACCTAGCTCTCATATATTACTTGTATTTATAGTTAACTCACAATAATAAGAATTACATATACACCCTCTTGTATTTACACATAATATCCTTACACTATTAACAACTTACATATACTACCTTAATACTCTTAACATGCGCTAATAGCTTGTTTGGGAAATTAGGTCTGGTATCGCATTGGGAAGACTATAGCAGAGAGTGAGGCATTGGAGTATGCAAGGAGAGGTGAACTCAACCTCGTAACAGTTTGTCCATCCAATGCCATTGGGCCAATGCTGCAATCTTCAATAAATGCTAGTAGCTTACTTCTCCTGGACTACATGAAAGGTTTGCACTTATGCTATAGCTATTCCTTCTTTGGTATATTTTGCAAAGAAAAGGAAGCTATTTTAGATCACATCAATCCTGGTATTGTGGAAGAACCCGACCCCCTAATTGAAAGTAGAAAGGGTGACTTCAGTTGTATTCATTGGGCTGCTATACTATATGTGGTTAAGGTATTGTTGTAATTTTTCTTCATTTTCTTGGATTGCCATGGCAAGCAGGTGAATGTGATACAGTGGAAAATAAAGATCGTCCCATGGTAGATGTGCGTGATGTTGCCGAGGCAATCCTCCTGGCATATGAAAATCCCGAGGCAGAAGGGAGATATATATGTTCATCACACAAGATTCGAACACAGCTTCTGGTTGAAAAGTTGAAGAACATGTTTCCCGAGTACAATTACCCCACGAAGTAAGTTTAGTTACTATTTGAGCAATAAGAAAAAATGAGAGCTAAAATCCTGGAGTCAATGTAGGTTGTCCCATATTAAATAGTAGCACAGAACATTTCCGATGATGTTCTTTTGAAAAGATGGATATATTTAATTCAATCCACTGAAATATATTGACCCTATTGCCTCAATGGGACAGGGTTTCCAATCCCTTAAGCCCCCATTGTCTCTGCTGTCCTCCGGTTGGTATAAAGGATATGAACTAATTACACTATGATTATTAACTCATGGAGTAGCTATGTTAATTTTATGATATATGCATGCCAGATTTACTGAGGTAAAGGATGGTGTGAAGCTGAATTCCCAGAAGTTGCAGAATCTGGGATGGAAGTATAGGCCATTGGAGGAGACTATATTTGATGCTGTTAAGGATTTCGAAGAGAGTGGTTTGTTAAATAAACCAATATCAGATGTAGCCAAGTAACTGTTTCTTCCTCCTCCTCTTGTTTTTACTGGGCATATTTATAACTTATGTTTCAAAGTTATGCACGCTGCTTATACAAGTACTCCTATTAAAAAAATTGTACGCTGCATAGATTCTTTATGCAGTGGGCATCTCTTGCCTGTAATGAAAATGCTCAATTATCCAGTACCATATTTGGCCATTTGCTTTCTAATTCTAGCTTGACTTTTATTTTGGACAGAGAAGCGTTGTCCGGTGTTTGTTTTTTAACAAGAAAAACAAACCATGACGGAGACATAGACAAAGACGTAGAAAGAAACAATTTTTTTCTTTTCTTTTCATTTTTTGTTTGGTTGTAGGGAGATCGATGCTGTGCCTTACCAGATCGGTTCGTTTCTTACTCTTAAAACCACAGAACATTAGCATAGTATATAGAAGTAGTGGTCTGGTCTGGTCTGGTCTAGTCCCGTAAAATGCAATTCTGCGGAGTAGCCAAAAAAAAAAAAAACGTGTTTTTATTAGCATCTTCTCATATAAAGCTTGCATAAGCTCCGAAGATAGAGTTGGGAAGTTTAAGATGGACTCGATCAAGATCCCTTCTAATATATTTTTTTTTTGCTGAATCATTTACGATCTATTATTTGTATATAATGAATTTCACTTGAATGTATGATATATGAATTGCTAAAAAAGAAAATTGAAAAGAAATTATATTTGAGAAAATCTCACTTGAAAATGGATGAAACTTAGAGCCGAGGATTATTTATTAATTACTCATGAAAATAAATAAGTAGGTGAAATTAGTAAATGGCAAAATACCCCTTCCAGTACATGAAAGAAGAAAACAATGAATGATCCGGTGCGAGGGTGGACCAAGGATGTTAGCTTCTGTTGACAACAACATGATGACTGATGACCTT
This sequence comes from Ilex asprella, assembly GCA_023539305.1. Taxonomy (NCBI): domain Eukaryota; kingdom Viridiplantae; phylum Streptophyta; class Magnoliopsida; order Aquifoliales; family Aquifoliaceae; genus Ilex; species Ilex asprella. The sequence goes on from CM042193.1 coordinate 441,524, forward strand.
AACTTTATCCATCCTCCCAATTTTCTAAACTCAACATAAAATTAACCCTTTCTCCTACTGTAACTAATTAGTGTGCCCACTCTAATAGGGAAATATATTGATAATTTGGAGGGTAGAGGGTAGTTTAAAGGATAATAAGAACATAAATTTAGATATCTTGAATTTAAATTTTAACAACTTTATTACTTAGAGAGAATTACACCTAGACCCTCTGAAGTTTGTCATTTAATCATTTAGACTTTTGACATTTAAAATATGACACACAGACCCCAAAATTTTGTACGCGCATAACACTTAAGACCCTTATTATAAATATATATGTAAATAAATTATACACAGATCCCCTAAAGTTTGTAAACATATCTTATTTACACCCTTTAAATTTAAAATATTTTATTTAGACAAAAAATACTTCAATCAAATATTTTAAATTTTACAATTAAAATTCATGTTCTATTGTATCTTTTATTGAAATAAAATTAAAATTAAAAATTTATTTTTTTTAAAAAAATAGTAATTAGTGTATAATTATATTGTTTATTGGAATGACTTAGACGATTTTTTTTTGTTTTCTTATAATAGATAATATAATTATATAATAATTATGATTTTTTAAGAAAAAATTAAATTTTTAATTTTAATTTTATTTCAATAAATGATACAATAGTATATAAATTTTGGTTATAAAATTTAAAATATTTGATATTCTATATTTGATTTGAATATTTTTTGTCTAAGTATAATATTTTAAACTTAAAGGATCTAAGTATTATATACCTACAAGCTTTAGAAGAGTCTAAGTATAATTTATTAACTGATATATTTACAGTAGGAGTCTAAGTGTTACGCGCGTACAAACTTCAAGGGATTTGTGTGAAATATTTCAAAAATTAGAGAGTCTGAGTGATTAAGTGATAAACCTCAAAAAAATTTAGTGTAATTCTCTCTATTACTTATTAATATTCTAGTCTCGATTTAGTTGACTTATCTTTGAAAGGATTGAAAAAAATAATTAGTCAAAATATGGGTAAATATCTAAATATTTCTTACCATTCAACAAAAAGAAAAAGAAAAAAAAATGAAGAAGAAAGAAAGACATACGAAACTAGCCTCCTCACTTACAACTCACCAGCAGCAAAAATGTCAAGACATGACAGCAAGACAATGTCTTTCTTTTGTGGAGTGGATAGTACAAAATGTATGTATCTTTTTTTTTCCTTTTAATGGAGATCAACTCTTTTTATCTACACTTGTTTTTTGTTTTATGTTTTACTATAATAGTTAAGGTTATGCACATTGAATACGGCCATTGGTTGGCAGGTACCTACTACTTATATCTGAATTAAATATTTTATCTAAAAAAATACTCTCAAATGTACAAATTTTTGTTAATGTTGGTCAAATGTGTAAATTATGTTACAAAAAATGAAGCGTGGAGAGTAAAATTTTGGGTAAAAAATATATCATATTTGGAAACATAACATTTAAATGTAAAATTAAAATTGGCCAAAATTAAAAAAATTAATTTAATTAAACCAACTTAGCTAAAAATCATAATGAAAAACGGTTTTGTTTTCTTTTGTGAAATGAAATTTTCAAATCAAACAAAGGAGTCGGGTTTTTCGATTATTTTTGTTAAAAAACTGAAAGAACAAAAAATAGGTGGGGTCCCGGTCCCGGTCCCATATATGCAACGCACCCGCCCGTCCAAGCTGTGATGTGATGTATATTGTATACTTTTGTTGGTGTTTAGATTAGATAGAAATGAGAATCCACGAAACAAAAGCCGTTTTCCAGCTTCTTTTTGCGGGTTGCTGCTGTACTGTACTGTACTGTACAGTTGCTCTTTTTCACCCTTTGTGAAAATTAATTAAAAATCACAACACTCTCTCTCTCTCTCTCTCTTACCATCCCATTTCCTCCCGAGTCCTGCCTCATCAATCGCCATCATCATCATAAATCAAAAACAAATCCCTCCTGTTCCTCCTCCTCCTCTCCCTCCCTCCCTCCCTTATTCCTTCTTCGTTAATTTCATCCTAATAATTCTCATGCATAACCATAACCATAACCCATCCATCTACTGCTGAGAACAAACTTCACCTTTCCCCCACCACACCTCACCTCACCTCATACATCACTCTGCTCTGTTGTAAAGCCGACCCACACCACCGACCATCTCTTTTGACCTACTACTGCTGCTACTGCTTTTCCCCACCTCCATTCTAGGGTTTCCTTTTTCTTTCTTAATATGATCCTCTACCTCTCTCTATTCTCTCCATCCATCGCTTTCTTTTCAATTTAACTCTATCATTCATACATTCTCTCTTCTTCAAATTTCTAATTGATATTCAATGGACTCTCTCTCTAGGGTTTTTGTAGGGTTTTTCTCCTTCTAAGATGTGGTTAACTGTTTATTGGATTAAGGGTACTATTACTTAAATCCTTCCTTTCTCTATATACTTGTCTTTCTTCTCAGAATCTTCTTCGCTTTCTTTCTTTTCCTCTTTTTCTTCGCATCCAATTCATATTCTTTCTCCTTGCCCGATACCAAAACCCTTTTAGTTTTGCCATGGCATATCAGCCTCCGATTCCAGGGCCAAGTTCGGGAACGAGTTCGACTTCTGGGTTTCAATTATTGAACTCTCCTTTTGGGGATACCACTTTCACAAAGGTTTTTGTCGGAGGCCTAGCTTGGGAGACTCACAGTGAGACTATGCGACGTTACTTCGAACAATTCGGTGACATCCTTGAGGCTGTTGTCATCACCGATAAGAACACTGGCCGATCCAAAGGCTACGGTTTTGTGAGTGTTTAATTGTTTTTTTTTTTTTTCCTTTTTTCATTCAATTAGGTTCAGATGGTTTATAACCTATCTACAGTGGAGAAAGTTTGAACTTCTTCTCTTAAGTGATCTCAGGTTTGGATCCTAACGACTGTTGATGGATGGAATTCTGGACTTCTTATTACATGTTTATTGAATTTTATCATTACCCTTCATTGCACAAGTGTATACATACATTTTGGCAAGGCTATTCTGTCCATTTATTGTTCATCTGATCTTTTGGACATATCAGAGGCGTCAATAATTGATTGACTTGGTTTCCTGTGGTATTTTATGGAGGGTTTAGGTGACCTTCAAAGACCACGAATCTGCCAGGAGAGCATGTGCTGATCCAGCTCCTATTATTGATGGTAGGCGGGCTAATTGTAATTTGGCCTCACTTGGACGCCCTCGGCCTGCTCTGCCTTTTGGTAATACACTGTTGAGTGGTGCCTCATTTTACATGCAGATTAGATATGTGGTTAACAATATTTGCCTCGAGAATGTTCTCTAAAATTTGTTGTACTCAAAACACACAGGTTTTCAAATCGGCAGTCATTTAGGTAAAATTTCAAAAACTATCTCATAATAATGCAAAATAAAAGCTGGAAACGGAAATGGAAAGCTTTGATCACAAACCAGGAAAGCATTAATCAGGAACTTGTATTTTTTACTTTTGCTTTCTCTTTCCTTCTTTTTGTATAGGCAGCTTGTTGCTGTTCCAGCTCCTGTACTTCTCATGAACTTACTATCTAGGGTGTTTCTTCTGCATTGGCTGAAACTAAAAACATGGATTTTTATTTTGTTTATTGATCCCTGTTAAGACGATGACACCATTTAAATGTCCATTTCTCGTGAATATTCTTCACTTATTGAGCTGGTGATGGTTTACTGTTGGACCGATGTTATGATGAAAGACTCTTTTTATCAGAAGGGAAAGTGCACTCCAATTTGCTTCTTTTTCTTTTTTTTTTTTGTTGGGATCAGCTGCACTGTCCAAATTAGTTTAAAGGGAATATTTGAGAGATTATTGATAAAACGTAGGTATTAGTCTGCATGGGTGTGTGAGAGTGGGCAAGAGCGAATTTTAAAAGCACCTAGTAGTACTGAGCAGCTCAAGAGTGACAATTTATGTACACATGGAATAATCATTGATACATGTGTATGCCTTCAAGAATGTTCAAGTACTTTAGAATCCCATAAGTTGCACATAATGAGCTCTGGCCTAGTAAGGCATTGATCATTTTATTTTGGATTAAGAGCCCCTCACTTATACATGTATTGCCAAACATTGAAGCCACATAATTGTGGATCGCTTGCTTAGTGCCTAAATAAGGCATAAAGCAAATAAAGGCCATCTTGTCTGGAAATGAAAAAAGGGACAATTGTTAAAACGTGCTAGAATAATTAATTGTAGTCAGTAATTTAACTCAATCAGTTTCCCTAGTTTAGATGAATTTTGCTCCAAAGGCTCAAATTTAAAGATGCTGTGGAATTTGGCATTCCCTTTTATGATTAGATACTCCATGGACCACAATCCTTCAAGTAAGTATTAAATGTTGGGAGTCCCTTTTCACACGATGTAATATATTAGTAGACAAAAAACTATTTCTAGGTCTTTGTATGGACCTCATTAGTCAGTCTTCCAATCAAGCTCAAAAGAATTAATATTTTTTCTCTCTTGTTTTTATCGGCTGCAGGACGTCTTAGATCACCGGCACCTTATCCTGGAGCTGTGCCAACTGCCCGAGGGGCTTATGTTGGAAGATTTGGTTACCAACAACCGGTTTCTTACAGCTACCAACAAGGATATATGTATCCTCCATATGGGTTAGTTGTGCACTCCAAAGAGCATAATTTATGTAATGGTTTGGCTGGCTCTGCAATGTCTGACTCATGGTGTGAGAGATGCATCATCCCATGTACTCCTTTATATTTTACCAATACACAAGCCTTGCTTTGTCCTTTGTTACACTATTGCTGGCCTTGTTTGGATGAGTGCAATTCCCATTTAAGTGGAGTCTCTAATCACTTGATTGTTGTTGGCGTATTTATTTCTGCCTTTATATAACCTCCAACGTTTTTTTTTTTTTTTTGACAAATGCATATTTACCATGAAGCTATATGCATAACCTACTTGCACAGATGTTTGCATGCATAACCTACACTTGATTATTTGGTTACATGCATAAACACCAAATAAGTAACATGCATACACACAAATATTTTTGCATGCTATATAGGTGGGACACATATATATAGTTGGTACTCCTTTTAAGGTTTGATGAACAGTAGTTGCTCTTCTACTTCCATCTACAACGTAGAGATGCTTCGATCTGTCCCTGTCAATTTGTATACCATGAACTTGACAGAATGGAAGATTAGTGAGCTTGACTTTGCAAGCACTACTTTATCTCTCTTTCCCCCCGCGGCAGGGTTCATATCTCCCCTAATCTTGTGACAATCTTGCATGTATCAGTCACCATTTTCTACATGACTTGAGGGTTGTTTAGTAATTTTGAAATGGTGACTCACGTTCAAATATTTAGTGTTGTTTGAGTCCAAAATATGGTGATCATTATGTGATGTGCTTGGAAACTGTGGGACTGCATGAGGTGGTAGTTTCAGAGAATATGTTCCCGGTGGTTTGATTAACAAGAGAAAACAGGAAAGGGAGGAGCAAATATGCCTTTCGCACACATGCTAGCCTGATATGGTTCATTTTTTGCAGACTAGCACCCTGTTTGAAAAGAAGGATGAGAAAAATCCCATGACTGGGTTGTTAAGCTCATCGTCCTCTTAAATCTGTCTTCTGTGCGCATGCTGGACATGACACGGTTTGTGATCTGATTATGAGCTCCCTAGTCTATGGTTTAATCGGGGAACATGAGTCCTAACTCCTAACAGTGTGACGAGACATGGTTTCATATGACATTTTTCTTCATCCCATATAATGCAACGAAAATGCATGCCCTTGTACATTCAGATGATAAATTTCTTACATGTTGCAATCGCTTTATATTTGTGCAGGTATGCACCCTATGGTCCAGAGTACCTATACCCGCAGGTGAAAGCCGCTCCATAATGACAGCTTTTGTTGAAGTTTATTATGCTTATCCCATACGCATAGTTTCATCAGCACTTTTATTTTTAGATTATAACCAGCTTCTAATGCTTCTCTGGCATTTTCTGGCAGGGTGTTTACAATCCTTATGCGAGTCAGCAGTACCTTCACATATATGGCGTACCAGGGACAGTTAACACAGCCATATATCCATACAGTCAATTGGGTCAGACAGTTCCCGGAGGTCACGGTTACACAACATTGCAGGGCTATACTGTGCCTGGTCATCAGATTGTGCAGTTTGGTGGGCCCAGTGTCAATGCAATCACAACTTCATCTATACCAACTATTCAAGCACCATACCCTACAGGCAAAGTTTTTGTTTCTTAAGTAATGTCTTTAAATGTAGGGGAATGATAGAAGGGGTTTAGTAAGTATTAAAACAGGGTTAGTTACAACACAATTTGGTTCACGTCGCAACCCCAAAATTTTTAGTTAAAAACAGTTAGAATCGATCATAAAATGTTTGGATTTAGATCGATCCTAACATTTAACAATGGATCCCAAATGATCCCATTCTATCGTAACTTCACCAGATTGAGTAGTAACTTTCTGTGTGGTACGTAAACATTACCCTTCAGTATCATAATTTTACCGTAGGCATATGTGCATGTGCCTATATATCAGTTGAGCATGTCTCAATTCATTACTAGGCAATTTTGAGAGTTTTTTTTCTATCTACATTTTGTGAAATCTGAAAAACTTCATTTTAGCCTAGTTGTTTCTTTGTCCCTTTAGCTCACATGGGCCTATTTATGACAAAGGATAAAAATGAGTTAAATGATCTGCATCAAATGTTATATTGTAAATTAGGTGAATTGTCTAGTAGGCAGATCTAATGAGGGTAGTGTTTTGGCATCATTAGGTGTGGCAGCACCTGTTCCAGCACAACCACAGTTTATGCTTCCTGCTCATTCTCCTCAGTTCATGCAAGGTAGCGGTTCTGACCAAAATGCTGGGTGAGGAGTTGATCAAGGTTAGTGATGGTGGTCACAGGTGGGAGTTTCTGTGCTGTTTTGCCTGTCCTTGCCGCCAGTCTGATTTTCTAAATGCCGATCCAGTTCTAATGTTATTTGCAGGTACCCTTAGATTGCAGCAGGACTAAGAGCACCGGTACTGCTACTTGGGTGGCGGGCTTCGGATCTAGCCTTGCAAATGGTTCATTTTGCATTCTAGAGGTACATATTCCCCGTTGCATATGAGATCTAAGTTGACATCAAGACAATATTGGGAAAGAAAATAAATCTTTGATACTTATTGTGGAGCACGTTATATGGTTCCACTGTTTCTCATTTGTCAGTTTTGGAGATATACCACTAAAAGTTGAAAAATTGGACTTGATGGGGAAATTAACATGAAGAATTCAATCTGTGTAATGTTATCTCATCTATGTGACTGAAAAACACTTGATTGTTTTCCCTAGTGAGCAACATGTCATTCAATAAGCTTTACTCATGCTAGCAATAAATGGGAGATATAATTTTGTATCTCATCTAGGAGACACTTTAGGTTAAACTGAGAAGTACTTTGTTGTCAGTTAGCTCTTTGGAACTAAAATTATAATTTTGCAGACCTGCATCATATTCTGTAAGATGTACGCGTAATCAAAGTACAAGTTAGTGCTTTTTTTGTATCTTGACAAATTTTCCCCTGTGCTACCTGGGCCAGTTACTAAAAACCACAAAAATTGTGGGAGGGGGGAAGGCTTGAATTTTTACTAATTCTTCTAGTTTAGTTTTCATTTTTTTAGAGTGGGCAATGTTTCAAATTTGTCCATGAGGATGCTTGAAACATCCATTCATGATTTTGATCCTCCATAAATATGACATGGTGATGCTGGTCAAATGTCTTCTACCTTTCGAGTTTTGTTGCAATGAGTGGACGGTTGCGTTGGTGTGTCATTTATGAAATCTTTATTTTCTTTATTTTGCACAAATTTTCAATCCTTTCTGTTCTAAAGTAATGTGTGCAAAATGGCAGGGAAAACTATTTAAGCTAAGTGTGTTCAATAAATCATATCAAAGTAGGTAATGAGTTTTCTAGATTTTTCATGCTGTCTGGTAATTCAGCATACCTTTTCGAGTTTAGATTATACCTGGCTGCACCAGCCACCTAGGATTGGTAGGGTATGAGCTTTTGGGGAAAACTTTAACCCAAATCTGTCAGATGTTATGTTCATGAAGGTATACTTCAAAAATTTGTGTAGGTGTTTGTTCCTAGCATTCTCTTCATCATCCCATTCAAGAAGTGCGCGTAGGCACATACATAGGCCTGAGGTGAGCCGAGCGCACCCGAAACGCCTCAATGAGCCCAAGGGGAGGAGCGATTTTGCTGAGGCGCAGTCAAGGCGTTAACTTTAGTTAGAATGTTGATTAAGTTTGATATGCATAACCACATTAGAAATCCAACACTCCAACTATAAATATCTAAGTGTAAATCTAGACTCCACTTGTGAACTTTACAGATCCACTATAATGTAACTCCAAGTATAAAGATATTTTTTCTTTCCTTTTGTTTTGTCTAGCTCCTAGTAAACTGAAATTAATCCCTGTTTTTAATATATTAACCTCATTTTTGGTTCAAGTAGCTTTTAGTAATGTGAAATTAGACTTTGGTTTCGAGAAATGGGATGTACTTTGGTTGAAGTTTTCTGAAATTTATTATTTTTAGTTGTGTTTGCAGTGTAATTTGTTCATTTTAAATATGCACCTCGCTTTGATCCACAGGAGATATTAGAGCCTCGGTGCATCTTTACCATTAAATGATGCTGTGACCCCGTTGTGAGATTTTTGGTTTACGATAAAAACCAGCAAGACACAGTTGAAATGTAATTGTGTAGCAAGCAACTCAGAAACATGTTATATTTCGCATTCATGGGATGGTTAGGGACTTTCTTTGCAATTGAACTCTGCATAAGGCAATATTCATTGGTTCTAACTTCTAAGCAGTTTTCATATTGTATGACCCAACAATTTCTTCCCTATTCCTTTCTCACTATAACAAGTGAATGCACTGAGAATTTATAATGGAACACTGAGAAACCATGAGACTCAATTAAAGGTAGTGGTACATAGGTTTCTCACCTTGTCAAGGGGAACTGGCAAATGTAATTGGTGCATTTAGTTGTTGTCTGTTTGGTTTTTGTTGGATTGGGATTGCAGTGTATGTCACCCCCATTTTACTCATTTATAGTTTTATTGAGCTGTAGGAAGACGCATTCTTCTAATTTGAAGCATTTGTGATGTGTGTTATTAAACAGGTCATACATAATGATGCTCACCAGAGAAGTCATATATGTCTGAGTCGCTCCTGATGGTGGAGAAAGGAACATGGAAGATGCAGATTGCATCTACGTCAGCAGTGTGTATTTAAACCCTCACATTCTGCCGGTGCTCTGGATGACTGGTAGAGAGAGAGAGAGAGTGATGCATTAATGGAAGCTGGAATCGGTTTCTAGTGTCCAAAGACGACGGTGTGACGAAAATTCATGTTGGAATCAAAATATGATTCTTTTATAGCATGTCCCAGAATTATGGTTCTGTAGATAGTCGTCGAGTTTTGTGTGTGTGTGTGTGTGTGTTGGTTGGTCCAACATAGTATTTATGTACATCATTTTGAGTCCTGTGCATAGCCATAGTTGGAGTTTATTGATACTCAATTCTAAAACTCGGTGTTTATTTTAAGGGTGTTTCTACTTCATAGAATGAAAGCAAAGCAGCGCCAGATCATACACTGGGAAAAGGTGGAATTATTATGTATTTTTTAAAATAATTATTATTATTATTATTATTATTATTATTGTGGATCCTGATGGAACATTGACTGCATGCTTGATCTGAAGGCCTTGGCAATCAGGATCAGGAGGTAATTAATTAGAGGTGGAATTGGTGCGGTGCGATTAATGCCACTTGTCAATTTTTTGTTGTCCTTATTTTTAGATTTAACAAAATAGGGTAAACTTGGCTATGTGCTCATTTTATTTTATTTTTGGGAGGTAAAACAATGGTAATTAATAAGTGAATTATGTGCTCGTTTTAGTATCAACCCAAAATTGGGAACAATTGCCAGTGTTGGGTACTCAACTTGCTTTGTTCAACAGATCTGTGGTTGTTTTAAAAGTAATTAACTTGTTTTTTTTACCTCCATCAATACCTCCATGGGCTGGGCCGAGTTAGATCAGTGATTTTTTTTTGGGTCAAGTCTGGATAGTGTTGGCTTAAGTCTTTATCTAAGTAAGTTATCGGGCGAGTTTAATGCACGAGTCTATTGGGCGGGCCTTCTCGTGATTTTTTTTATACATTTTTATTTAAAAACAATGATTTTTTTTGTAATTTAATATTTGTATAAATTATATTTTTGAATTAAAAGTAGAGTCAAAATAGATAAAAATAAAATAATAAATAATTTTATTTTTTATTAGAGGATGAACTACATCCAATAGAATAAATACATCAAAACTAGGTTGACATATATTAACTTATCTATCATTTACATTACTCTACCTTTTAAAATTTGCATACTTATCATATGAAAAAGAAAATAATACATTATTTATAGTATCTAAATTTGTAAAACTTTAAATTCTAACATTGGGAGACTTATTTTAAAATTTCAAATTTAATGATTTAAAAGTATAATTTTTTTTAAAGGAAGGGAGGCGCGAGCTAGGCTTTGCAGACGGGTTCTTGGGCTGAGTTTTAACCATTTTTTTTTTTCGAACGGACTTCGAGCTGGGTAATGGGTTTGAGGGCAAACTTAAATCCTCTTTTTAAGAATATTAGAATCGAGTTTGAGCGGATCAATTATCAGACCTATCAAATTTTGGACCTATTTCTTGGACCAAACAATGAGATCCATGGGAACTCGGCCCATGAACACCCTTAACCTATGCTTCTATTTACGATTGTTGTTGTGGGCCATTGAACTTGGATGCTAAGCCCTTCCTTCAGGAGCAGGCCTGGCCTGAGAATGGCATTGGGTAGGTCAGGTGGCCTGTTGGCTTTGGAAGTCCAATTCAGATTAATGAAAAAAGTGAAAATTGGAAGTAAGTACTTGTTTGGAGATAAGTCTTATAAAAAAATTTATAAGGAGTTAACTTCATGTTTAAAATTATATGTAATGACTTAAGTCCACTTTTTTATTTTATTTTAAAAATACCCTTCCTTGAAAGAAAGTTAAATTTATTTCCTATTTTAAAAATTGTTATCCTTAATTCAATGTCAATTAAATATGTCAATAAAATTTTCATCATAAATTTAAAATTCAGATTCAAAACTCTCTCTCTCTCTCTCTCTCTATATATATATATATATCAAATTTAAAGTTTTATCTTTCTCTCTCTCTCTATATATATATCAAATTCAAAGCTCCCTCTCTCTCTTTCTCTCTCTCTCTCTCTATATATATATATATATAAGTGAAATTTGAATGGACTTTTGTGTGGTAGTGAACGTTTTTGTGGAGGTGATGATAACGTGATGGTTGGTGTTGCTCGGGAGGGGAGGCAATGCTATGATAAGGAAAATGGTATGTATGTATATATATATATATATATACACCTAACCTATATATTCAAATTCATGTTGCTATTTTTTTATTATGTTGTTGTTTATGTTACTGCTTTTGTTGAGTATGTTACTGTTTATGTTACTATTATTTTAAGCATGTTATTATTTTTGTTGAACATGTTGCTGTTGTTATTTTTTAAAAATATTAATATTTAATATTTTATTTTTTTTAATGTTTAAATGTTACTATTTTTTTTGTATTTGAATGTTACTATTTTTTATTTTTAATGTTATTCTTTATATATATATACACCTAACCTATGAATATAGATAGATAAGAGAGAGAAAAAATTTTAAAGTTAGTCAAACTTTTAACCTATATAAGAATATAGATAGATATGAAAGAGAAAATACTTTAATGTTGGTCAAACTCCTAAGATTTAGAAGTTTTTAATTTTTAGCTTTATTTCACTTTCTAAAGAAAAATGATAGCATGGTAAAATTGACAAAAAACGAACTTCATAACAAATAAGTTTCCTTGTTGGACTTAAATCCAAACAAGTCCATGTAGGAGGACTGACCTCCAAATTTTCCATGAAAAAAAGAGAGAATTACATTCAAACTCTCTGAGGTTTGTCACTTAATCATCCAGATCCCCTGACATTTAAAATATTACACACAGATTCTTTAAATTTGTACAAGCATAACATTTAGACATTTTCCGCAATTATATTCGTTAATATATTACACTCAAATTCCTTGAAGTTTGTAAACATATATTATTTAGATATCTTAAATTTAAAATATTATATTTAGACAAAAAATATTCAATCAAATATATAATATCAAATATTTTAAATTCTATAATTAAAATTGATGTTATATTGTATCATTTATTGAAATAAAATAAAAAATAAAAAATTAATTTTTTTCTTAAAAATAGTAATTAGTATACAATTATATTGTCTATTCGAATTTAATTTGATTGTTTAAACTACTAAATTAAAATACCAAACTACTCTAGTTAAAACTAAAAGATATTGTGTCAATTACAGTCTGACTTCTTATTTATTTATTTTTTAGTTTTATTTTAATAGATAATATAATTGTATATTAACTATAATTTAAAAAAAAATTAGATTTTTATTTTTGATTTTATTTTAATAAATGACATAATAGAATGTGAATTTCGATCGTAAAATTCATGTTCTATTATGAATGGCTTAAACCTCTTGTTTATTTTTTTAATTTTATTATAATATATAATATA
>CM042193.1:454645-482663 GCA_023539305.1 Ilex asprella
CCACCACCGCAGCAGCAGCTACACCCTTCCCCAGCTCCCACCACCCTCACGTCCGACATTCCAGCCACTACTGTTTCCAAAGCCACCTCCGTCACTTCCCGCCCACAGGAGCAATCCTCCACCGACTCTGACGTCATTCACATCCCCAGCTATTCCCGTAAGCGCATCAACCCTCTCTTATTTTAACTTCCTTTTTCTTCCACCTCTTAAAACCCCAACCCTAATTCTCCGATTAAAATTTTTTCACTGATTTCTAACAATTTTTGTGTGTTACGAGTATTCGTTGTTGAGCTTCTAACTGTTTTTTAGGGTGGTTTTTGTGGAAAAACATTCACGAACGTGAGGTCCGATTTCTCGCCGAGTTTTTCGACGGTAGATCGCCTTCAAAGACCCCTAGGGTTTACAAATACTTCAGGAACACTATAATTCGAAGGTTTCGACAAAATCCTACGCGAAAGATCACCTTCACCGAGGCTCGGAAGACTATCATTGGAGACGTAGGCTCGATTCGGAGGGTGTTCGATTTCTTGGAGGTCTGGGGTCTGATTAATTACTCGGTTTCGTGCTCCAAGCCGCAGTTGAAGTGGGAAGACAAGGAGAGCAGCAAGTCCAATGCCGCGGCGTCTTCACAAAGTGGTGATCCAGGGGGCACTTCGGCTGCTGATGTTGCAGCTCCCAAGAAAAGATTGTGTAATGGATGCAAATCTGCTTGTAGCATTGCTTGCTTTACTTGTGATAAGGTATAATCAGTCTTTCATTATTCCTCTTCTGTATAAGAATACCATAATTAACATTTATTTTGGCCAAATGGCCCATTCTATTATACTTCTCCCCCTCCCAGTCCCACGGAGGTCCCGGGGATACTATTTATCATTTGCACTTTGTCCCAATTACAGGCTTCCATTGTAGGAATTGCAATAATTATATTCCATCTTTTTGTACACTTCTTAGCAGAATGATTGTGTTCTATTTCAAGGCAACGAGGTTTTCTCAAAATTTTGTTGAGTTATTTTGCCTGCTCCTTGTCAAAACTTTTGATGACTCCCAAGGCAAACACATGTATATGCTCTGCGCTCCACACTATACAATTTTTTTGTGTTAATACTTCATCCACCCTACTTATTGTAACAGACAGTTCATACATTGCTATATATTCTATGATGCTGGTCACAACTGATCTTGATAATTGCTTTACTTTTGGACAGTTTGATTTGACCCTTTGTGCTAGGTGCTATGTCCGTGGTAACTATCGTGTTGGTGTCAGTTCTACTGATTTCAGACGGGTTGAGATAAGTGAAGAGGTAAAGACAGATTGGACCGACAAAGAAACTTTGCACCTTCTAGAAGCCATTATGCATTATGGTGATGATTGGAAGAAGGTTGCAGAGCATATTGGTGGTAGAAGTGAGAGAGAGTGTGTTGCTCGCTTTATAAAGCTTCCATTCACGGAGCAATTTGTTGGGCCTCCAGATTCTGCTGAGGTTGATTTTAATTTTTATCAATCAAAGGACCAGAATGACAGTGGATTTGGGTCTCCAACCAAAAGGATGCGTCTCACACCACTTGCTGATGCCAGCAACCCGATTATGGCTCAGGTAAACACTTTTTTGGGCAATCCTGAAAATTATTTAAGAAAAGGGTTTCAGATCAGTGGCACTTAAAACATGGTGGAATTCTGTTGGTACCTGAGTCCACCATGAGCAAGTTTGACAGCCCAGTTGGCCATCATTGTGACCCAAAAGTCTTGCTTTTCACTTGTCACCATATTTTATTAAACAAATAATTTGAAGCAAATGCCAGTTATAACGAAAAAAGTTAGCTCTAAGATCTAGAGGGCCAATCGGCCATCTACTCCTCAGCAATGCGAATGTTAGCAGTTGAGCTTATATAGTTTCTGAATAATTGCAGGAAACCTATATGAGCCTCTGAGTTTGCTCCGTAACTTATTCTCATGGGTACGGGATGTTGTAAAATTTGGCTCTGCCTAATTTTATAATGGATCTAAAATGATTGAACGACCTAAATACTTCATCAGAATGAACAGATACCCTTTTTGTATTTTTCTAAATAGTGTTAGATTGGTTTTTTCAATCAACTAACCAAATTTGAAATGTTGTTTGGGTGTGTGTCCTTCTGTATTCAATTTAAATATTGCTGTTGTGGTGTATTCCTATTGAGGTCATTTCAAAATTTTCAGTCTGCTTTCCTCTCGGCTTTGGCGGGTGTAGAGGTTGCAGAAGCAGCAGCTCACGCTGCTGTGAGGACTTTGTCTGAAGTCAGTGATCAGATGACAAAAGAAACTATTAGATCTCTCACTGCTGGTGCAAGACAGCAAGGTATGAGAGACTTCTTGTTAAGATTCTTGTTGGCATTAGGATCCTCTAGTGGCACTGCAAATTTCTAGACCTGGTGTTAGTTTTTGTTAAATTTTTAAAAGGTATTATCTCACATTCACACTCATAAGTTGGACATTGGGATCCCATCGGTGTAAAATTGCTTAAAAATTCATTCTTACTCTTATAGAGCATAATATCACATCTGTTTTAGTGCATTACGGTGTTGAATGGTTTTCTATGACCTAGATACTGGTGGTTGATGAACTGCAAGCATATAAGTAGCTTGTAGATTTTAAATATTTTCTTTTGGACTCTTGGATAGCCACTTCTTTGTTGAGTCTTTTGACCGCTTTCCTCATCACCAACTACGGTGCACCAGGTTATGGTTCTGTGACAGTTGTCACCTAACTAAAGAGCCAATAATTTTCTTCAGGCAAAATGATTACAACATTCTGGACAGTAATGTGCAATGCACAGATAGGGTAGACCTTCTCAGCACATTGACGTTCTATGATTGGCAAAAATCCATCCATTGCCTAGCAACGACTCAAAATTATACGCCATATAAGCATGAAATCATAGAATGTCTTGCTGGTTAATGAAATCGAATTGAAACTGAGGCAAGCCTTTTCTTGCTCTTAACATGCTTCAAAGAGACTTTGCTCAGTAGCAAGCCGGTGTGAAAACAAGTTTTCTTGCCCGATAGCTCAGGGTATGGTTATGTCGGATTTCGATGCCCAAATTCCACATCAACCCATTTGACCCTTTGAAATTTTGGTTTTTTTGTCATTAGGAGTCTGGTCTGAGTTATATTAATCTTTTCTTTTCATTTGTGCATGCACACAAAAGCCAAATTTTTAAAAAATGGCACTGAGATGGAGTTGTAGCTTTTTATACCTGGTGTCTTGGTCCTCTATATATTGCAGAAAAAATAACAGAAAGATCGAAAACCAAAAATAATTAAATACATGGCCCCTTGTGAAGAAAGCATGCTACCCAGACTAATGTTGTTATACGTGTGTATTTGTGTCAATTTGACTGCCATGAGCTTGCAGTAAGATAATGGCTTCCTTTTTGATGCAGAATCTGAGGTAAAACCCAATGGCGCCTCCAATAGAGAAAAACTAGAGGCGGCACATGTTGAGGTGCAGCTGCAGCTTGAAAAGGAAGAACAGGACGTAGAGAGAGCAATTGCTGGTATTGTTGAAGTGCAGGTATGCAAGGCTCCAGTTTTCATGGTCTACAATTCTAATTGTAGGAGCTTCTCTGTGATGTTGGTTTGGATGGTTTTGTTGTTCAATGTATTTTTCAGGCCAAGGAGATTCAGGACAAGATTGTTCATTTTGAGGAGTTTGAATTACAAATGGAGAAAGAGTGGCAACATCTGCAGCAGATGAAGAATCTGCTTTTTGTTGATCAGCTCACTCTTCTCTTTCATAAAACTGCTGCACGAAAAACTGGAGAAAGCACAGTGGAGATTATTAAATCCGAATGAAAATTTATAATTTGTTATATTTTCCTTTCAGGATTCACTTTAGAGCCTATAGTTACCTGTCAGATCCACTGTGATTTGCTTGGGATAACCTGTGTTTTAGGACGTAAGTACCTGTTAATTGGTGGAAATTTTATTGTAAGACGCGCAGAGATCTGCCACACTTTGTAACGATATTCGCCATTTCTAGGAAATTAGTATAGCGGGGGAGTGGGGGCATAGTTAAAAGAAGTAAAGAACTGCTTCCTTTTTCTTTTCTCCAGTTACTTGGCAAGTAAAAGAAATACATTCACCCGAAGGAGTACATACACATACTTTTCCATGTGTAATTAGATATAAGCTAATTTGTCACCTTTCTGAATGAGGATGATATTTGGTCACGAAGATGCTGACCATTTTAGCCTTTCTACAATTGTGCGTTGGGCGATTGTTTATATTCTTGATTTCAGCCGTCAGTCTGGGGAAAAAATGATAAAAAAAAAAATAAAGAAGTTAGGATAGACTTTCTTAGGTTAAATTAAGAACCACTACTGGCTCTAAGAAAAGAAAAAGAATGAATGCCAATTGTTTGGCTTCGAGGTGTTTCCCAACCGAGAAGAAATGTACGAGGATCACGTTTGTCACCTTGGCCTTGGAAAGAAACTTATTTGAAAATTAGGTGCAGCACAAAATCAATAGATTGCCTAATCTCAGTTCATGAGAAGAGGAGGATTTAGTGAACTCATCTTCTAGCTCTCAGCTATGTCTCGTGGTTTTCAAAATTCCTGAAAAACAATGTATACAAATAATGTATGTTTATGTGAAATAATTGCTTTTCCAAATGAGCTGCCCGAGTGGCCTTTTCATTTTCTAAAAGGATAAAACATTCTCCATGCTAGGCAGTTGTCATAATAAGTGGGTGACTTTGTACTCCAACCACTTGCACTGTACACAAATCTCTCATCAAAGTGCAATTTAGCTATAGAAACGAGAGGTTGTTAGTTCAATATCATGTTAATGTAATGCATTTCCAAGGAAAATTTTGAGAAAAAAAGT
This sequence comes from Ilex asprella, assembly GCA_023539305.1. Lineage (NCBI taxonomy): Eukaryota > Viridiplantae > Streptophyta > Magnoliopsida > Aquifoliales > Aquifoliaceae > Ilex > Ilex asprella. The sequence goes on from CM042193.1 coordinate 459,509, forward strand.
AGTAGTTCTAAAAGACAATGGTAACATAAATGATCACTCCATCGATATCTAGTTCAGCATCTGCCTCTTACAGAGCTGGTAAAATCCACCAACATGGTTTACAATTTTTCATCTGCATCATTGTCCTCACCTGAAAAATGTAGCAGCAAGCATAAAGAAGAGAGGAGTTTGTGACATGAATATCAAAATTGCTTCTGGAATCCTCACGTGATCATATCGAAAAGAAGTTGCAAAAGTGAATTGGGGCTAGACAAATAAAAGCCTGCATGAACTTGACATTTCTCCCCCAACAACCCAGTTTGATTCCAGCCTCCCTCGACCAAAAAAATAAAAAACAAAAGAGAAGGCAAATTTAATCCCTAAGAAGGGTTGTCAAGAGATCAGGATCCTTTTAAACGAATTTTTACTGCTTGTCTAACTGCAGGTACTTCCAATGCTCACCCTGTAAAAAGAGTCTTAACGCCTAGGCTTGGATGCAAAAAGAGTTTCTGTGTACAGGCATTAGAAAAACAATTGTCATCAAAAGGTTGCTTACTTGACTGGATTTGGAATTGCCTATTCATTATATGCCACTGCTTGTAACAGTATTATCACAATAATCTGAAGGAAGCAACAACCTGCGAGGACCAAGAAAAGGGCAAAATACATAAAGTGATTCCATAATTGAACCAGTTCCATAAAGACTAACCTACGTTTCACAAAGAAACACAAATGATCTACTTGCACTGGAAATAACACACAAAATGCTCACTTGATCACAAATATCTATTGCCTAAAAGAGGAAAGCCACTCCTTTTAATTCAGGTAAACAAGGAAAGCCACTCTGAGAGACCATCTTTCTAAGGACACTCCAACCCAGAATCTCAGCTCTTGCAACTCAGGAACAACATTGCAGCAATACCAAAGAATCCCACAATTGAAAAACTACAAGTGCTTTTTAGAGAAAATTGTGTGGGATATTAAGAAACATGTATGGGAGTCATATGGGAAATCAGTCACTGAATAAGCCAGCTGTTGCCAATCAAACTCAGTCCTAGTGAGGCAGTCAGATATCATAAGTTTCACACAAAGGAACTGGAAGTGAAAGTCCATAGAAGATATTCTTGAGTCTAGAGCAAAATTATCCAAAGCTTTATCAGATAAGAATTTGTCATGCAGAAACACACAGATAGATGGTCTAGAATTGAGCATAACTTTTAATTCAGTTCAAACAGATATTTTACAAAATTTCCATCTATATTCTAGCATCAAATGTTGCTATTAGATGAGCTGCTGTTACACAGTCAAAAAACTTCTGTTTGTCTTCGTTAACCCCCTTAAACTTAAAAGCGATGTTATGAACTATCAGGTATAAGCAGTTGGAACCCCAACAAGCCCATGTTCTTGTAGATCCAAAAGTCAAATAGGAAGACTACCAATTGTTGTGTACAGACATTCCTGCAAACTGAAACAGTATTTAGTTTGTCACCTTCTCAATTTTCGAACCATATTTCTCTGCCTCCTCTTCAACAAACTGCAGCATATATAAGTTTGCCATGATGATATTTAGGCTGTGTATAGATGCAAAACTGATACAGCAAAGACACTAACACTTGAAAAATTAAGACGACGGATTTGTTTTAGCTAAACCGACCTGTCCGGTCACTGTGTATAATCTGTTGTACCAACCGTTGTTTGCTATCCCAAGCACTGAAAATAAGAACCTTCGGCTTTCACCAGGATTCTGCAGCGTGTAATCAACGTAGTACAACCCTGGCCAATTGTTGAAAGTAGCATCACTATAAATACACGAATGTATACATGTGCCTATAGGTATGAACTAGGTTTTTTCTTTACTGTTAGATCTAAAGTTCTTCAAGCTCTTCATGCCAAAAGTATACGGGTGCAGATTACAAGTCAATCAAACCTGAGGAACGGCTGGCCTTAGCCTTTCACCTAATGCTTATTCTCTATTTTCCCAAACACCAAGAAACTATATACACAAAGCCAACGGATCTGCTTGGTTTGATCATCTATCAATAATATAGTTGCAATCTCTATTGTTGTAATTATGTCACACAGGTCAGCAAATCCAAGGGTTGTTATATATTTGTTGTCACAGTGGAATAGCCACAAAAGAAGACACAATTACCATTAGTTGCTTTAGAGTCTATGAGTTTTGCTGCTACACCTGGGGGCCTCCTCCAGCTTCTGTCCAATCCACTAACCTGTTAAAGGCAATCACAAAAACACAGAATAAGATGATAAGCAGATTAAACTTCTCACTGAAAAACTATGATCTGTCTGTCTGTCTGTCTGTCTCTCGCTCCCTCTGAATTTGCTTGTTAAAGACTGTAGAAATTTGTTAGATAAATGAAGTCCTACCAGAGTCTCTGCAAAAGAATCAACTTTGCCAAAAGATTCCAGTCTGGTAAAATCCGCACCAAGCCCTGTGATTATTATGCTGACTGAAGCAACCAAAGGAATAAGTTTAATATTCATGAAACAAGCATGCAGGGATGAATCCAGCAGAACGCCCATTTTTTTTTATCAGAGTCTGAGGACTGAAAGCCCATTAATACCATTTGAATTTGATGTTTCTTCAGGGTAAAACGCAGTTACTGACTTAATTCCATTGCCGTCTCCTGCCCCTACTTGCCAATCTGCAAAAACAAATAATCATTGTCGAGAGAAGTTGGGTTCTTACATTTGCCATCTATTCTAGGTGCCCTTTGCTAAAAGATACATATCATAAGCATCAGAATGGAACCATATTGACACAACTGTATCATATATCCAATTCAACAATCAAACACATTGCCATGCTCACGTGCTACTCAACAAATCAGTAAGAGCCTCCTAATGCCAAAAAGAGAAAATTCAACGGAAGTCCACCAGTTCAGTAGATTAACCAGTTCCCCAAGTTTAGCCCATCTGTTTTGATTGCTCATGGTGTAGCCACATTCAGAGTAGGACAATAGAAATGAAACAAGCAAGGAAGTAATATTAATAGCATACTAGTACAAACGATGATCTTTCTTTGGATGATGAGAAAATGAGAAAATTATTTCAGCTTTAAGGAGGATTGACGCTGGATCACCTCGAGGAATCATTATCTTGAACTTGTTTACATCATCAGAGTACATGCGGAAATCCTCCTGCAAATCTGGAAACTCGTGTGTTGGGAATGGGAAAAATGGATGAATTAGGATTTTGTCTAAATAATACTAATAAGAAGAAGAAGAAGAAGAAGAAGAAACAATTCTGAAAATGTCCGGAAAAAGGGGTAGACAAAGGAGTGGTTACCGTTCTCAGGTGATGCAACTGAAAAATTGGCATGGAGAGAAATGGCAGTGAAAACCGTGTGGAACAAGATCTCTCTCCTTCTAGTTTGAGAATGATCTTCAATGCTTAGACTGTTAAGTAATAAAAGAAACCAAGGAAAGCAATTGATTCTAGTGGGACGAAGAGTAATTCATTACAAAGGACAGGCAAAGATAAGAAATTATAGAAGAGGAGATGGACCATGGATTTTGAGCTATTGCGTTGTTCTGGCAGCAGAAAACATTGAGGTTCCTGGTTTTGTTGAAGCCTGAAGAAATGGCGAAGGTGAATAATTACTTATTTTGAACTCTATCAGATCAAATTAAAGAAGAAAGAATATGCATATTGAATAGCGAACATTGGGGGGGGGGGGGGGCTGAGATAAGATAAGGGGTTTAGAGAAAGTGATGACCTCTTTGATGAGAATGAGAGCGGGATTGAGCAGTGAACAAGTCGGAGACACGAGGAAGAAGCACACAGTGACAGTATAACTGTGAAGACAAAGACAAAGACGAAACAGCCATAGCCATAGCCATAGCCATAGCCACAGGCTAATGCTCTTTTCAGATTGGATATGTCCACCACCACCTATTTACAACTATTTTAACTGCCGGGTACTCAGGGATCCAATAGAAATAGATTACTGGATACTCCCTTTTATTTTTTTTTGTTTTTCCCCCTTTCTTTTTCTATTATTTTTCGTAATTAGTAATATTCTATACAAAAAAAAAAAAGATTTCATGTAATGTAAAAATTATAATAAATTAGCAGAGCAGAGTAAAGAGAGTGAGTAAGTAGTACAATTTTAAATGCAAGTAATTTTAGTCAAAAAAATCTCAACCTTTATGATAAAGTTGAAGCGAGGCCAAGTGCCATTCCAACCAACCCACTAATACTGATGATTATTGATTGACTCTAAATAAAATAAAAGGACAAAACAACACCTTTATCTTTTCACATTGAAAGTACAAAACTAGCTATACACTCGCAATAGCAGAGTGGACACCTGTTACATCTTCGCCACGTGTTCACCCGACGGAGCGAGTATTTTGATTTTTGTATTCGTTCGAGCGTAAACCAAACCAAATAAAAACGAAGACGTTGCGTTGCGTTGCTTTCCAGTTAATTAATTCAAATATAAAATAAATTTAGATGAAAGTAATTTCGGCCTACCTTTTCTTTTCTTTTCTTTTTATTTAATAAATGTGTAATTTTAAAAAACACAGATATCTCGTATTTAATTTACATACAATTTCTAAAAGAAACAGCTTCTCAACAGCCCTTTTCTATTTCTATTTCTATTCGCAAACCCTAACAATTTCTTCTCCTCTATCTTTTCACTCCCTCTATTTCTTCGCTGCTTCCCATTATTTTCCCTATTTTTTGGTAAGATTTTTTTAAATTTTTCGGCTATTTTCTTATTTTTCTCTCTGTTTTTCTAGGTAAGGTAAGGTATTTTTACAAACAGTAAAATCGGAGAACTGATGGTTCCAGTGGTGTAAATTTTCTGAGCATTACTCGCTATTTTTCCTGCGATTTGTTTGAAAATATGGAAATTTTCTGCAAGTTTAACGCAAAGTCTGTCGTTTTTCATACTCTTTGTTCGCAGTCATCGGGGTTTTTTCCTTTCAGTTCAGTGGATTCGTTCTAAAGATTAGGTCCTTAGGGTTGGGGTTTAGCAATGTCTTAAGTGAGCGCTCAGCTAGGGGTTTTGTTGGTTGAATTCTATGTTGTTGTTGTTGTTGTTTTGTTTGGGTGAATCTTTTCCAGTACTTTAGTTGAAATATGTATGCGGTGTAATTTTTTTGGCTCCCTAGGGAGACGAAGTTGAGCTGAGTAACAGTTCTAAATGTTCGTGTTTTCAGTTCGTAGCGCTGATCTGAAAGACTTACCCCATAACATCTATTTGCTATGTATTTTCAGGAGTTTTGAGGGGTGATTTCTGAAACCCGCTGAAAGATGTCGGGTTCTGAGACAGGAGGAGTGATCACTACCAGAGAGCCGTTCACCGTCGGCGGTTTTCAGAAGACTTCGCCACCAGCATCGTCTCAGCCGGTGGTACAGAACATGCGTTTGGCCTACAGCGGCGAGGGAACAGCCGTCTACAAACCCTTCTCTGGTTCATCCCCTCCGTTCCAGTCCGCCACTGCCTCTGTTGAAGCTCCGGCCGGAGGCCTCATCTTGCCATATAGCCTAAACATGAATACAAGCGACCCTATTAAGCGTAAGAGAGGGAGACCCAGGAAGTACGGGGCTGATGGCACCATGGCATTGGCTCTCACACCTCCAGCCGTCACGGTTAGTACATCAGGCGGCTCTTTCTCTTCCCCACCGGGCCCTCCCGCTGCTGCTGGTCCTCCTTCGGGAGGATTGGCCTCGCCGAATTCATTTAAGAAGGGCAGAGGCAGACCACGGGGTTCAAGCAAGAAGCAACAATTGGAAGCCCTCGGTAACTTGCTATTATTCCCTCTATATCTTTCTATGCGATCTTTGTCATGTTTTAATATGTCTGTCTGTCACATGGTGGAACATGGAATATTTGTAGATGCTGTTGGGTTCTTTAGGCAAACAATTGTTTCGAATTAAACCTGTTCTTCTGCTTTTATTGTCTGGGTTTAGTTATAGTTTCTTACTTCTTTTTTTTATCTGTTGAAACCTAAAAGGTAGTTGATTTGTTTGGGTTCTTCTGTGGGACATGAATAGCTTACATTTTGTTATATTATTTGCATGAAGAGGATGTATTGTGGTATATTTATGGCTGGATAACTGTATGAATCGGAAAAAGGAAGGGCAGTATGGTTGTGCTGAAATTTTGGATCTGCTTGATCTGACTCCAGAAACATACATACAAAATTACCAATATGCCCTTATGTGCTATGCTGGTTGCCTCTGCTAGCTTTTTTAAGTTATCTTTAAATCCTGCTATTGTCATGTGCTTCAGATATTGATGAGAAAAAAAGTTTGTGCCCAAATTAGTGAGATTATCTTAACTTTTTGTCCTGTTGTAATTTTCATTTTTTTCCCTGGTAAACAGAGAACTGAAAGACTTGGGACTTATATAAATTGATTTTTTTTAACTGGATTCATATTAATACTGGCTCCTTGGTCATTTGTTTTGAGTAAAGGATATTTTTTTTCTCTTTTTCTTCTGTACCTTTTTTTTTTTGGATTTTTTGAGGGATGGTCCATTTTTTTAAAAAAGTTTGGTGTCCTTGTCACCCCAAAACAAAAGAATTCTAAATATTCTGGTTGAGGGATTTCTCTTGCGGGATCCGACCAATTATTGAGAAGAGAGAATAAGCCACTTGGTGACTATGCGAAGCACCCGGAACTACACCTGTGGTGGTTGGTTTGGTATGAGTACAAACCTATAAGCATACAGGCGAAAGTAACACTTTTTTGGCAGTTTTATGAGCTTTCCTTTTCATGTTGCATTTTCCCTGTTTTAACATTTTGGCTGTCAAAAAACATTTTGACTGAAATATCTCTGACAAAGATTTTGCTTGCAGGATCAGCGGGCATTGGATTTACACCGCATGTTATCACCGTCAAAGCTGGCGAGGTTTCTTTTTGGCTTTTCTATTTTCCTTGAATGGTTCAACTGGACATTGGTTTATTGTGATTTTGTAGATGGCAATGTTCATATGGCTTCAATGTCATACTCTACAACAATTGCACTACTGAACAAATTATTAGAAGCGTTAAATACAAAACCTCCATCACCTATGACCCAATATTACTTAATCACCTTAGACTATTAGACCCTGGAGGTCTACCTCTTCATAGTTCATTATATCACTTGACTAGCCACTCTTATTTTGTTGTCTAGAAAATGGTGCTAAAATTGACCAATTGGAATTCTTTGACCAAAAATTCTGTTGAACTACTGATCAAGAGAGAGATCAGTGGCCCATTATCACAATCTAAATTTTATATACATATATAATATGTAGAGAGATGTTTATTTAACAACTTCCTTGTCCGAGAGCTGTTTCTCTAACCTCAACAAAAGTTTTAACAAACAGATTTTTGATGGTCAAAATCAGTAAACTGCCTTCATTTTTGTAACACAAACTTGACAAACAACTCTGCGCACCATTGAATAATTGTGCTTTCTTTACTTTTCTTCTTGACGATTGCATGAACTGAGACATGATCATACTTTAGAGCATTTGCTTAGTTGCTGAGGATCTGTTTAAGCTTACCTCTATTAGTTTTAATTGGATGTGTTTTTGGGTGGGTCAAACTGTCCTTATTTTTAGTGGCTATTTGAGGTTTTTTAGTGTATAGGAATACTAAGTGGTACATGGGCAAAGGTGGAAGGGAGATTTTTAGTAAATAAGTAATATTTAAAATTTGTTCAAGGGACGGCAGTAAAAAACACCACAATTTGTTGGTGAAGAGGTTTGATTTTCCCTAGTACTTGATATCTATTTTGAAGGGTTAAATGAGCATCTTTCTCTTGTGGAAGTTGGTTGGCCTTTGAGTTTCTATTTTCATGATATCACTGCGAGGCTAAGTTTTGCTGCAGTTGGTTTTAGCTGTAAAACTTACAGCTTATTCGATGGTTTTCTATCTTATCTACACAGAGGTATTCTATCGAAATGTGGCAGTTTGTACTTTGTAGAGAAAGGACTCGTGCCAATATTGTCAAATAAGCCCAAATTGTGATGATGATAGTGTGTTATCCACATAAGGGAAATTTCCATCTTTTAAAAGATGCTGACATCATTATTTTCCTATAATCTGTCTAATGGATCGTATTCCTTAATGAACCACAATCAGTTAGATTGGATTCATTTTACATCATCATTGACTGCTTGAATTTTGTGTTCAATGTGTGCATTGATTGCCCCATTTTTTACGCACTTCAGTGATCTTTAATTTGCAACCCTACCCACCAAAAAATCTATATCTATACTACTAATAAAAGTATACTATAACGAAAAAATTTTGATTGACTACTTTAACCCTAAAACAATATATAAAGACAGTACTAGCCTTATTTAATTTAGAACTCATATTAATAAGACTTGATTGACGTTAAACTTTTAGTTGGACAACTTTGCTCTCACAATCTTGACATTATTAATATGGAATTAATATTAATAAAACTTCATTAATATTACACATATCCAAGACTTTCATATTCTTTCTTTTAAAAGACAAAAATTAATTGTTAAAATAATTAAATTTGTTTTTATTTATATCTATCTATTTTCATTAGTTGATGACAAAATTGCATAAATGTATTAGAGTCTTATTTAGTATAAGATTTATTTTAATATAATTTGGATAAGATTATTAAACCCTAACTTTTCATTTTCTTCTCTTTTATGTTTTAGTTTTAATAAATCCTTTTTAGTTATCTTTATTGGCAATACTAGAAACCATTTTATTTGTATTGTTTAACAATGCTACGAATATATTCAGTATCACATTAAATTACTTATTACAACTTAACTTTTTAAAATTTTCTAATTGTGATATTTTTTAATTATATATACTCACATACTATATAATATATTTGTACCATTACTATGATGTTGCAAATAAAATTGTTCTAAATAATTAACTTCATGTGAAAAGTTCTAAAATTTAAGGGTAGAGGTTTACAAGAAAGAAATTCATCAAGACTTAAGAGAAAATAAAACAATAAAAACCTAATATTCGTTTTGCAAATATGTAGTGTTATGTTGATTACAAATTACACAAATTATATACTAGGAATATTCAAAAGGTTAGATTTATAAGTAGCTTGTTGGTATTATATTTATTTAATTATTTTAAAAACAAAAGATAATTCAAAAAGTTCACTTGCATGGCACTTGTGCACGATCTAGTATATGAAAATGATATTTGGGTTGTTTCTTAAGTTTATTAGAGTATCTCCAATTTTTATTAAAATCCTCCAACCTTTACTCAAATCTTAACTCAAACTTAAATTTGGGTAAAAACATGTTAAAAATAAGTTTCAATCCTTTATTCAAACTCATACCAAATGGAACGATACTTAAATCTCCAATGTTCATATTTCACCCTTCTTTATATTTCCGAAGTTTATCTTTTACCCTGTTCTATGTATCTCTCTACTTTATGTATCTCCAATCTCTATAAAATATAAAAATAATAATAACTTCTTTGAAACTAAGATCATCTACCATGAACAACATTTTGTCAAGGCTAGATTTGAATTTTTTTATTTTTTGTTTTTTGTTTTTTAAGTTTTAGCAATCAAGGATGGTTTATTTTTTGGAACTTTGAAGGAAAAATATAAGAAATAAGAAGACAAAAAATGAATGATATGTGTTCATTACTTCATTTATAGGAAATATTGCCTCAACTTTAATTTGGGAGAAGAGTTAAAATGTGGTGGAAATAGGGGAAAGATATTAAGAGAGTTTCAGAGGGAAAGAAGTAGGCAAATTTGAGTTTGTCTATTGAAGTGTTTTGTATCAAATCATATTTTTCACGCAAATTTCAGTTTGAGTAAAAATTGAAGTCATGGTTCTTTGAAATTTCATAGTTGTGACAATCTAAAAAGACGTAACATTTTCAGGAACTTGCATGATGGCTAACATATGTTGCCCATGTGTAATGATAAGAGAGTATAAATAAGTACATTAAAAGCTTAATCTTAATAGTATATGACTTTAGCTTCTAAACATTATTGAAGTACTTGACACTAATATTTATTTTTTAATACTTTGCTTGTTAAAATCACTGATTATCCATCGTCATGCTTAAACTTGATTTGGAAACATGAATAATATATTTGCTAAGGATCTCTGGGGGAATTCCATGAAGTTCCTGATTATGAAAATATGAAGAGATGTTTTAACCTATTTAGTATGATTAAGCTGCCCCCCTCTGAGGTATGAGTATCTTTTGTGACCCCCGTTGACCCTCTATTATAAGCCCTTTCAACTCTTCATCATTTCTGTGATTTCTGTCTTTGTCCTTCCCATGGGTATATTGTATTATATTTTCTTTACTTACTAAGAAAAATTGTGAACATGAAAATGCTTGCACTCAATATTGATGAGATTTATCTTTTTTTTTTCCCATCATATTTCTGGTTAGATTTCTTGACGTAACAAGTAGTAAATCTACTCTTCCACTTATCCTAACATACTCTAATCTATCATTTGTGGTTCTTGCTTTTATTGCTTACAGATTCTATGTTTTTATTATAAATTTGATCCTTTATTCCCGCGGACAATTATCTTCTTATGAGAGGGTTTGAGATGACAGAGGAACATCTTACTAATTTTCTGATTAAATGGGTTTGCAGGATGTGTCATCACAAATAATGTCTTTTTCTCAGCATGGGCCAAGGGCTGTTTGCATCTTGTCTGCAAATGGTGCCATCTCCAATGTGACTCTACGTCAAGCTGCTACATCTGGTGGAACTGCAACTTATGAGGTTAGTTTTTTCGACTAGAAACTTAATGAGATTAGTTTCATTCTTAATCATTTCTCTACTGCTGTTACATTAAACTTGAAGGTCTTGTAATTAAAATAAGTGGACTCTCAATGACAGCTTTACAAGTTCTAACTACTAGTGCATGTACAGAGAGAAAAGATAATTAGATGTACAAATTTTTGATGTACCAGTGCCCAGTGGTCAAGCTATTGACCTGTTGCTCTTTTTCTGTTCAAAATAATCCATACTCGAGGAGTTGGAATTTGGTGGAAATAAGCTAATTCAAGAACAAGTGGGAAGACCCTGTTTATTTCCTTACTTGGTCTGTACGTCCCTCTACTGATGTTTAACTCATTTTTTGCAATACTTCTAAGTGCTCAAATATTTTGTACTCTTCAACCCTATATTTATTCCGAGCTACCATGACCTCACATAATCTATTTGCTGTTGGTAGTGTTATTATTGTGATCTTTTCATATGGAGAATTGCCACCATTCGATAGGAATCTTTTGGAATGAAAAATGTTCTTACTAATTAAATGGTCTATTTTTGATAAATCTTCTTTCTTATGCAGGGGCGGTTTGATATATTGTCTCTTTCTGGTTCGTTTCTGCTATCAGAGGTTGGTGGCCAGCGGAGCAGAACAGGTGGGTTGAGTGTCTCGTTAGCTGGACCAGATGGGCGTGTTCTAGGTGGTTGTGTGGCAGGTCTTCTGACTGCTGCATCCCCCGTTCAGGTTTGTCTCCTGTTTTGTGCAGCTTCCTTCATAGCATATTACATGAGCTTAGGAAATCTTCTTCTCCTTTGTTCCCTAAGGAAGAATTTTTATCAGACAGCAACCATTTACACTTTTCCTGTTCGAAACTGAGTAACAGATGTGGTGTACCTGTTTTTTTTTTCTTGATAGAAATGGTATCTCAGCGTATAACTTTACTTCACCAGACATTCATTTTTTGGGTTCATGTGGATTAATAAAACAAGGATAAAAAAAAAATCACCTCTTTGTGGTTTATTTTAGGTGAAAAAAATAGACTGGTTTATTTTGGAGTGAAAGAAGAGAAGAAAAGTAATGCACATAAGGGTATAAAAGTCATTTTGATTTGCTATTTTATTAAATTTTTTGACTCATGTTCTTTGACGATCAATTGGTGGAAATTCTAACTTTGGCATGTTAGTGCAAAGCCATAAGATGGGGTGAAATTTTGGTTTTGAAACCCCAAAGAGATGAAGTGTTGTTAATTGCTGGAAGTGTGAGGGGGTAAAATGCATTTTGCTGACAAAACAATGAGTTGTAAAAAGTGATGGTCTTCTTGGTTTTTAATATTCTTGTGATTGAATTTTCAAATGTCATCACAGCGTGTCATAATAAATTTGGGTCTAGCAGTTCACTTACTTGACAACAAAAATTAGAGACGACCTTTTCTCACTGGCCCTCAATATTATCAGCGACTAGATGAATAACCTAGGTCGAGAGCAAGTTAAAAAAATGTCATTGGCATGATCTTTGATCTGGATTGAATGAGAAGCGAAGATTGGATTCAATGGAGCTCGTCATGTATGTTATGGCTGGATATTTCCAGCTCATCTGTATGTTGTCTTTTTTAGTTTCCCCTGTTTTCTGTTGTATCTACTTCTGCAAGTGGCCTGACCCTTGATGGTTACACAAAGCTCGACTCACGCCCCAAGGGGCAACCAGTTTTGGACAATTTTACCTAGACATAACGTTAGTAACCCCTACCTGTTAGAAAACCAGTGAGAGGGGCAATCAGTTTTGGGCCTATATATGTGCAGGACAGGTCAACGGTTTTATGTATGCTTTTTATATTTGTTTCTTTGGTGCTGTTTGCCTTTGTCAGCAATTCATCTTGTTTTAGGTGTCTGTCCACGACCCCAGCGCTAGAGGATTTTTTTTCTTGTTGCAGGTCATTGTTGGCAGTTTCATTGCAGATGGCCGCAAGGAATCCAAGCATGTAAACCAAATGGAACCTTTATCTGCTCCCCCAATCCTCAACCCAGGCAGTGGTGCAACGGGTGCTAGCAGCCCGCCGTCACATGGGACTCTTAGTGAGTCATCTGGAGGGCCCGGCAGTCCACTTAACCAGACCGCAGGTGTCTACAATGGCACTAATCTCCAAGGCATGTCAGGCATGCCTTGGAAGTGATCTTTTTTAAGTCTCGGTTACTCACTAATTTGCGGAGGCATGAACTAATTTGCTGATTCTTTGGAGCCTTTGAGCAGAGTTATTTGTATTTTATGCCTGTAACTTTATTTGTGCAGAATAAGAACCATAGGTGACTTTCTAGTTTGACATTAGTATTCCCGGAGAGCACCAAGCAAGTCATGATAGATGCTTGATGCTCTCTCTGTTTTTTTCAGTTTAGCTTTGTGGTGTTAGGAATTTAGAGAACGAGGTTGTGATTTCAAATGTGTTTGGCTGTTATAGTATTCTTTGTCCTGTCTGCTTTTTTCAACTACTGCGGTTGTGACGAATAAAGTTATTAATCGAATGTGGAATGTGTTATGATGCTCTTGTAACTCCCAGTGATTTTTTTGATTTGGTTTTATTTTATCCGAGAAAAAATAATTAATTATATCATTGTGGTTTTCAGCTGTGGTTCCAGGAAATCTTCCGGCTATTAATTTCAGCAGAATCTGAAGGCATGGGGAACTGGCAATTAAGCTCCTGTCAACGTCTTTGAGCTAGCCTGGAGGGCATTCGTGCTCTGTGTGACATATCTGTCTAGTTGGCTGCTTGCTAATAGCCAAATTTGCAAAATTAAACATCCATCTCGTCTATCATTCATCCCACTTTCGTTCTTCTCAAAAGGTGCTATTAGAGTTGCCACACACTGCAAAATACATTGAATAAACCTTATTTCCTGCCTCTCTTCAACAGAAAGCGCAATGAAAACATCCCAAGTGCAAAAGTCTGCCAGAACCAGCCCCTTGCATTTACCGGATCCACTCTCCTTGCAAGTTGCCATGCATATATAGCCTCACCAAGATGTGCTGCAGTAGATAAAAGGAAAACCACCCTTAAAGCCCAGATGGAGCGGAAGAAGAAAAGCCCAATAGCTCTCAATGGTGACACTGGTCCAAAATCAGGCAAGTATGCAGCAGAGAATATCGAAGCCATTCCCATCACACAAAATATCCAGGCATATATCGTAGGCCCATCCAAAGTTCTCCTTTTCCTCTCCTGCCAGTATGAAATAGTTGCAGCCATGCCCTCTCGAGGGCTCACCATTGGGATGTAGCCAAGCTCCTGCTTTGCTTTTACAAAAGAGAAGTAATGGGTAACACCAACCTGTCAAGATATCGAGAAGTTATGCAATACACCACTGTATGCAACATCTGGCTTCCGAAAGTACAATTCATGGACAACTACAATTCCTTTACTCTATTATGGAATAAAGCCTATGTGATGGATTCCAAAAGCACAGCCCCACAATAGCTAGCTTTGCTGACTGAACACATGGTCTCATGTCACGCGGTTACAAAACAAATTCTTGGTCATGGTAATATAATATACATACAGTGTAAATCAAAGCATCAACGATATATCAAACTGTCAAATCAAGGCAGCAGGTCCAGAATAAATAATTGTCTTTCAAGTTCAAGCAGGAAGTGTGATCTTGTATTATATCTTCCTGTCTCGGGCATGGAAACACCAAAACCACCCTCCTCCACAGCACCCCCGCCCCCCCCCCCCCACCAATAAAAAACAATAAATAAATAAATAAAGTGAATGACTCAGATATATATGGCTTCATATTTATGAGATTCAGAAGTTTTCATGTCTTTGTTCTGAATAGCTCTAAACAACATATCAAATGTTCACCATCAAATCTACTTCTTGATTACCGGATGTGTCTTGGTAAGCAATGACAAGCCCATTTTAAGTCTGCAATAATACTTATATATAAGTAGGTAGTTTCATAACTAACCTTGTATACTTCAGCAGGAAGTATCAGTGGCTGAGGAAGCCATCGTTTGCTCAACCAAGGATACATGATAGTGTAGAAAGCCCAGAAAAAATTTCCCAGAAGAAGGGCATGAGGGACAGCAAGTGACGCCTTTGGCAGGTCATATCCCAGGCTTCTGAGAAGCGGGCGGATAAATTCAAAACTGTTGATCGGAGACCCTGTAAATGGAAGACAATTATGCAGTCAAATGACAGACTTGCTCAAGGCACTTGAATTGTACTAGGTCTAAAAACATTAGAAAGTGAATTTCCAATTTACCATCCGATATGAAGTATGGTTGTCCAGCAGCCACTGGCCGCCCTTCTTTCCCAGGAATGTCATCCAAAAGTCCCATACTAGCCAATAATAGAGCCAATATAAGGTTATCCACATAAACCCAGTCCGATTTCACACTTGCATCCCCAATTTTGAATGGAAGCAGACCTAGCTTGGCAAGGCATATAATCCTAGGCAGGTGCCTCTCCTCACCTGGTCCATATATAGCAGCAGGCCGAACTGCACAGGTGTAGAGACATTTCCCATTCTTCTTCCTATATAACATGGAAAACTATATAATCGCATAAACCACATTATTACACCCAGATGAGCTTCCAAGGATACAGATGGAAAATCCATATCAATTCTCTCAATATAAATTTAAAAATATAAAGGAAAACTTTTTGCAGTTTGGAATGAAGAGAATGGAGGAAAATTTGAAGATGCAAACACATAAGAAGGGAACCTCTTAAAAAGAAAAATAGAGTTATCAGAGATAATCACCAACATACAATTATCAACATTCCACTGTGAACACCTAACCAAAGGTCGACTAATGCCATGACCATCCTAGCTGAGCCCCAGGCTGAATAACTATGACACTTTGCATTATAACTTTTGCCTGTTTCTTTCACTATTTGTAAAGATACATCATAAGATCATCATATTGAGAGTTTTAACAGCTCTTTGATGAATAGTAAAATTGTTTTCTGCATGTCATCTAGAACTGTTCGCACAAAATGTTTCAAATTTTATAAACTGATAGTAAATATATATAGCATAATACACTTGGTACAAATCAGTGTGGAGGTGGAACGTTACAATACTTGAATCACCAGAACTTCAACTACACCTACAACTGAATAACAATTTACAGTTATACCAATAAAACTCTAAGATTAGATTTGCTTACTTGAAAGGACGACCATTGCTCTTCAGAACCAGCTGCTCAGCAATAGATTTGCTTCGGCCATATGGATCAACATGGTCATCCATAGGAAAATAGGGTAAGGTTTCATTTCCATTCACAATCTCCTTTCCTCCAAATACAACATTGTATGTACTCACATATACAAGTCTCTTGATTGTGTGCTCAACACAAGCTTCCAAGACATGGCAGGTCCCATTTATATTCACATCATCGACACGACCATATTGAAGCATTTCTTTCCCAGACATGCCATATGAAGCAAGATGGAAAACACAGTCTGCCCCACGTAATGCTCTTTCAACATCTTGTCTGCGGATGACATCCCCTATCAGTGTAAATTATTGGCCAAGTGAGTCGCAGCCAAAATAACTACCTATAACAACTATTAGTTAACTGAATGTATGGCTGCATTACCTTGTAAGCAAAGATCAGAATTAGAATTTTTGAAGAACATCATAGAACTTTACGATGCATTTATAGAAATCTAGAAAAATAAGAATCTATGTGGGCAAGAGAGAAAAAATGGAATATTAGTTTGTCTGCGACTCTGCAGCAGATATCCTGAGGAAAATTGGGTTTTTTTGTTTTTGGAACCTAGAGCAGGATCAACTAAACCAATAGAGCTTCATTCTCAGTTCATTCAGTGAAAAGGAAAATGGACGGCCAACCATAATTTTTACAAGTATTATTGCACAAAAATGAGCATGTTGGGGCAAGAGGTAAAAAGAAGTGTGTTTGCATCAACAAACACAATTAAGCGCTTGTGGCAGAAATGTTGATGGCAGAGCACTAATAACATAGATACGAACATTAATAAATCTCTGTCAAATACGGTTACAAAGCACATATGTCCCTTGGGTAATTTCACTAGCAATAATTAAAGTGTATCATTAACATTAATATATCATCTTATCTATGATTGATCAATATAACACAGAAATCAGCATTCTATGTATGTAGGTTTCAACACACTATATAGTTAACAAAAATACTGAAAAAAAGTCAAAAAATGGTTGTAACATATTATTAAATGTAATCCGATCGAAACCCTTGGCGTCAATATCATCAATCAAACAATCAAGTAATCATCCTAGGTTAAAAAATCAGAGTTTGATCGAAGAATAGAACATACTAATGAAACATTAAAAGGCCCTCATATAATTGCTTTGAAGGCTTGAGGCAAATGAAAGAAAATCCCTCCAAAATCTTGAGGGCCAACAATCAGACGAAATGGGAATAAAACCCAAATTGATGGAACAGTGAAGGAAGAATTGGAATCACCTTGGATGAATTGGACGCCATATTTGTGGAGATCCTGGGACCGAGGAGACGTAGTTCGAAGGTCGAATGCTCTGACCTGGCGCGCACCTCTTCTCGCAAGCTCGAGACAGAGAGCAGAGCCAACAAACCCCAACCCTCCCGTTACCACGAAGATGTTGCCTTCGATCCCCTCGTTCTCGCTTAAATGCATCCTCTCTCTCTTATGCTTTCGAGTGTATATTTATATATGTAGACCTGTGTGTTGACCTACTTGCTCATTTGAACACAAACACTGCTGAGTGAGGATCGATTGTCCAAGAAAAGGAGGTAATTTCATTTCACTCTGATCTCTCTCTCCCCCACACTCAATCTTTCACTTTCAGACAAGACCAAGACGAAGTTCATTCCGTTGACCGTGAACTGTAATTCCAACAGTTTGTTTCTTGGCAAACGCTCCGTGGGCCGGATTTAGGCCTTTTTCAATGGGCCTTGGCGGGATCATGATAGTGCGTAGTAATGCGACTATTTTTGGTTCATGATGTTGGATTGGTAAGAAGAGGTTGTTTTTGCATTTCAGTATTTTTTTTTTCCCATGAAAATTATGCTTTTATTTCCACTAGCCCGATACATAACAAATTTGAATCAGGATTTACATTTTACACCTTTTTTTTATTTGTATTTTCACTTTCTAACATTTTGCTAAAAAAAGTGAGTTTGACAAAAGATTTTTTTTACTTATTTCTCCACTTTTACTTTGCAATAGTTAAGAGACATATATCTTATTAATGTACAATGGACACAAAACCCGTGTATGTACACATTGTAACATTGATTTGGGTGGCTTATTGATATTATTCCTTTTGACTTTAAGGATTATTTTCTACTTACTTTCTTAGTTTTGTTGCAACCAAACTGAAAATGACAACAATATATTGAGTACCAACATCTCAAAGTTTCTAAAGCTTGAGTATGGTAAGTGGCTAAAAAAGAGAGACACCACATCAGAAATGGTGGCTGATAGAAATAGAAATACAAACAAAAGATGACCGATTAGAATTTGAGCTCCACTATCGAGCTTTCTATGACGTTTTTTAAAATATAGAATTATTGCAATCACACATCTTTTAGCCTCCATGATATCATAAACTCTAAATATACCAATTACCCAGCAAAATGTATGGACTTTTCCAGAAATTACAGCAGCAAATTGCCATTGAATTACAAGTTTAGTCTTTCTTATGGAAGCAAAACCCAAAACAAATACGATTATATGGCACTATGGCTCGTGTCTGGATGCTACAAAAGGGCAAAGGTAGGTGGCTGGATAGAATCCCTCCCTCTCCTTTAGTCCAAGCATGATTACATTACAAACAACTGTAGATTCAAAACTCGGTCAACAAAAATCTTGGCAAAGCTGCAAAATTTAAGACTTGTATTTCACTCTTTTTAAGTAAGAATTGACCTGTGAGAGTTCCTTTGTAAAAAGAAAAAGGATAAAGAAAATTAAAAAATATAATATGAAAACACAAGACATTATAATTTTATATTTTGTTTTTGTTTCTCTCTAGATGAAGCTGAAGTTGTTGAATCTCAAGCTTCCGTAACTGGCACTGGCATATGCACTGAGTAGCTCATTTTGGGCAGACCAGAAGTCAGCCTTCAAACCACCTCTTCTCACTGCTTTGAGTATCTTGTTCCGATGTGCATACCCTGTTACAACCACCTTCTGACTATTTGCATCAACTTCTACTTTCTCTATCCCTGTCATAATTGTATATAAATAACCAAGAAATCAAATTGGTCAAAAAACCACACAAAATCAACTACAAATTCAAAAACTTGGAAGTGATCAAGTAGGCCAATGTTAGTATTCTAATCTATTGTCATTTGTCAAATCACTCCCACCATCTTGTGTTAAAAAGCACATCAGACAAGAACCATTAGCTACGTCTCTCCAATGCAATGCAACATCTTTTGTTAGCTGTAATTGACAGCCTAACACAGCGGTCTTCTGTTGTCTTACATAACTGTACACACACACACACACACACACATAGAGAGAGAGAGAGAGAGAGCACAAAATACCTTTCAATTTGGACAGGCACTTCCGCAGTCTCTTCTCATGTATGCCAACCATCTCTACCTTCAATTCAACAGTCTGCAGAGAACAATATTTCAGGGTAAGAAAAGATGCAAAAGAACGAGCTAGTACGCAAGATTTGGGATTTTAATTGCAGATGGTGTATATCTGTTCGAAGGTAAGACACCTTCGAACTCAAATCCCACAGAAGAATTCCACCCATAAAGACTTGTTTTCCCTACGAAACTAATCATCTTGTATGACAAGAAAAGTGTGGCTTTAATGCCCATTTTATCAGAACAGGGGTGGTTGGGATAGTTGGCATTAATGAAGTGAATCCATTCCCAGCTAGTTACATTTCAACTGTTATGGACAAAGATTTACTTGAACATGAAGAGATAATAGGAATGACTCCACTACTGCACCCGGAGAGAGATAACATTCTAAGTCATAGGAGAAAGAAAAATTATAATATTAGTAGTAGTACCTCCATGAAGGAATGATGAACTTGATGATATTAGCAGACGAGAGAAACAGAGCAACAAAGAGAGAATGAATTGGAACAGTAAGAATGATGGAAGGAATAATATGGATAAAAAGATTGGGAATGAAGGATTACTTATATAGCCCTTGGGAGGGGAGATAGGAAAAGATGGAAGAATAAACAGTAAAGTG
This sequence comes from Ilex asprella, assembly GCA_023539305.1. NCBI lineage: Eukaryota > Viridiplantae > Streptophyta > Magnoliopsida > Aquifoliales > Aquifoliaceae > Ilex > Ilex asprella. The sequence goes on from CM042193.1 coordinate 479,426, forward strand.
GATGTTGGGTGTTGGGTCTGTTGGTTAAACTAGGTGAACTCATCTGCTTTAATTTGGTTTGCTAGCTTTTCTTTTTTCAAAGGGAAACAAGAAGTAATAAGTAAACCAGAAAACAAGAAAACGGTTCTATCGAGAGAAGTGAAGGGCTTATGATTTGTTAGCTCAAGCTCCAAGGTTCCATTCCCGTCAGCCCAAAGCAATGTATGTGAATCTCAAGCATACCAAATGATTGGCTTTGACGGGTCCAACTTAGCTTGCTTTTTTTTTTGGTGGGGGGAGGATCTGATCTTCTTATGTGCTTTTTCCTTTTTAGTCTTGGGGCTCACTCATTCCATTCCCTGCAGTCTTGTCTCCTTATCATGCAAATTGCGATGAAGGAAAAAGGAAAGAGAACAAAAAGCTTGGCAAATTCAGCAAGAAATGAACCGTAGAACAAGTTTTTTGGTATCTGACGTGTCCATCAGATGCTTGTAACATTATGGAAACAGGGAGGACACAACCAACTGCCAATAGTACCCATTAGCCTTAGACAACTGTGCCCAACCTTGTGAGCTAAGTATTTGTGGCAGACATGACACGTTATCACCAGTTGCATCATAGACCATTACATGACTAAATAGAAAAGTATTTATGAATGTCACCAACATGTTTTCCACCAAATATGTATCCCTATTTAATTGTCAATGTTATTTCAGTTGGAATTGTGTTTACATATAATTCTAACTTAATACTTGAAAATAGGTATGTTTCGTTTTTTTTAACTTTCAAGGGAAAATGCTTCATAATGGTGCCTCAACTTCATGCATATACAACTAGAGAGTTGATGTTTGATTCCAGGATAAAAATCTCCAACAAGTATTATAGTTAATCTATAAAGCAATAAGCTCAAAAAATTTCAACTCTGATAGGCAACAAAAAAGCAGAGAGAGAGAAGAGAAGACGATGGAGCCCATGAAGATCCAATCCAGATGCTTGGAATCAGCAGGGGCAGAGGGGGGCATGAATTGCTTTTTAATCTGAATCATCGGAAATTGCAATGCTACGTTTATTTTTGGTCAACGACGCTTCTTTTTGAATGGTAACACTTAAAGCTTTGGGTTGGACCTAACTATTAGGAAGGGGGAACTAAGGCCCATTAGACCAAATGGAAGTAGGCCTGAACCAATTAGTCCAGTGCAATTTTAGCAAATAGAAACAAGGGTTGAATGCAGGGCTGGGCTTCGATTATGGCAATCCAATTCAGTAGAGAGGACTCGGCGAAGGTAGTTATTTAAGTTTTAAAATCATCCATTTCGTAAATAAGTGTACCCGATAAGGCACAACACAATTAATAAACGAAACAGGTAAGAATAAAGTCAATCAAAAAAATATACGATACAACTCGTTTATATACTGTTTATATATAATTTGTTAGACACTAATTGTACATGGATGAAGTGTATTTGACACGAGACTCGCCCAGTGTAATTGATAGCCTAGTTCTAAGGGAAAGTAAGGATTTCACCGTTAAAACTAGGTAGTTCGCATTGTTAGAAGAAACCCATCGGGTCCGAATTTACTGCCTCTGAAAACCACCAGGCTTGGGTCAACTTAAACAATCAAGGGATTCGAAATCCAGCCAAAACCCAGTTACACCTAAGACTGTTAATCAGCCAAGTTATGTTGTTCATGTTTTGACAGAGCGATCAATTCGTCTGTATAACCTAAACCTATAAAACCTAGACTCATATCAACAAGTTTGATGTGGGTGGGATTGACAAATATTATATGTTATAACATGCCTGAACTACTTAAATGGCCACTAAAGGAACCAGGGATCCTTGGATTTGTGAGAAGGCATTAGAAGATGAAGGAATCAGAAAACATTATCTGGCGGAAGAAAAGGAAGGCTTCAGGCTCGGGGGCAGGGGACAGTTGATTAACCGTTGTTAGGTATTTATTGTGGAGAGAGAGAGAGAGGTGAGATTTTGCATTTGCCAATGAATTGGATCACGTTGATTCGATCAATAATGTGATTCTTGGATAAAGTAAAGTTATGTTATATGGATGTCCATTCCCAACTCGGTTAGTCGGGTGCAATTGTTTGCTTGCTTGCTTGATTGTTGGTTAAGACTTGAGGAGGAGAGAGAGAGAGAGAGAGAGAGAGAGAGAGAGAGAGAGAGGGGTGTGATTTTAATCTTTACTTGGTGTTGAATTCAAATAAAAACAATGTCAAATTTATTATCTTTTAGCATCATTTTTACTCATCATCTCAATATAAACTATTAAATCGTGTAGCATGAAGTGAGAGTGAGATAGTTGGCACATCATTTATGTTAAAATAATGAATAATTAGTTCATTTCATTCCCTACTTCTTTCCTTCCTTCTTTCTTTTCCTGTGAAATGACAACAATATAAAGCCAAGTGGGAGGTGGTCCCGCCCTTTTCACCTGCACCACTGTACAATTCGAATCTCTACTCTAAGTTTGATGACAGGCAGCCGCCTTCGCACGTGCGTACCGTTTAACCTCTTTAACTCTTTTCCCGTAGCCATAACCATAGCCAAAACCATAACCATAACCATAACCATAACCATTCTTCTTCTAATAATTGATAACTGCACCATACTGAACCATGCCTTATTCTATGCTTCCGCACGTGGTACGTACGTAGGCGGTAGGACCCATTCTAGTCACTTCTACTTACAACACATCTTTCATGCATTAATTGTTCAAAGATATTTGAATCTTTAATTATATTAGCTAGTTTCATTTGTATTATTTCCCTTTTATTCTTTGGATCGAAGAGACAAAAATGAATGTTAATTACATCCTTCCAGATACCCCCCACCCCACCCACCCCGCTCCACTCCACTAAAATCGATCGTTTGAATTTTTATCCTTTTTTTTTTTTTTGAAAAATTGATGTTTTCTCACTTAAATCTATAAGTGGATGTTTAAAATCCCACTGCAATTGTGTTTCCTGAGTTTTGAGATTTGGTCACCCGCGTAGAGAATAGGAGGTGAAAATGATATATCATCAAGCCACAAAGACTCATGGTATTTGTTTAGTTGGTTGAGTATAAATTGGGTAATACGCAAAACTCATTTTTTAGCGTGGGCCAAGCTACTACATGTTCTCCATGAGTCTCACACTGAGACATACACCTGAGGCTGAGGATATATGTATACATTACAAAAGAGCGTCTTGTCTACATCAATGGGTACCAATTTTGGATGGTGAGGGCAAATGTTAGGT
>CM042193.1:491229-526286 GCA_023539305.1 Ilex asprella
GGATTGGGGTGGGTTTCTGTGGGTTGTGGGTTGCGGTGGTGGTGGGGTGGGATTAGGGGTGGCTATTAATGGTGGATTTTGGTGGTTGAGGTGGTGGATTTAGGTGGTTGTGATGATGGGTTTTAGTGGTGAGATTTCGGTGGTGGTGGGGATGGGCTGAAAGTGGGTTTCGATTGTGGTGGTAGGTAAATAGGTGGGTTATGTGGTGGCTAAACATGGGTGGTGTGCTGAGTTTTTGGTGGTTTGGTGGTGGCGATGGTGACTGGGTGATGGTGCTGGGTTTTTGGTGGTATTAGTGGTGGCGATGGTGGCTGGGTTTGGTGGTGGCAATGGTGACTGAGTGGTGGTGCTGGGTTTTTGGTGGTATTAGTGGTGGCGATGGTGGCTAGGTTGGGTGGTTTGGTGGTGGCGATGGTGATTAGGTGGTGGTACTGAATTTTTGGTGGTATTAGTGGTGGCAATGGTGATTGGGTAGGGTGGGTGGAGATGTATTTGACATTAAAAAATTAATCAAAATAATTCAATGAATTATGAAAACACTATTATAATACCAAACATGTTTTTTATTTTTGTTTTCACAATTTTTTAAGTATAAATGACTACCAAACATGTTTTATATTTTTAATTTTTATAACTAAAAAAATAAATTTTGTTCTGTTTTTTTATAAAAAAAAACATAAAAATGAAAACGTTACCAAACATTACCTAAGTTTTTTATTTTGATGTTACTATTTTTTTGTTGAACGTGTTACTGTTTAATATTATTATATGAACAAAAAAATAGTAACATCAAAGATTAAATTTTTAATTAAATTTTTTATTGAGTATGTTACTATTTGATGCTAATATTTTTTTGTTGAGCGTATTACTGTTTAATGTTATTATTTTTTTGTTAAGTGTGTTACGATTTGATGTTACTATATGTGTGTGTGTGTGTGTGTATATACACACACAAATATATATATATATATATATATACACTCAAAATTCAAATTATACACAAATATCAAAAGGAATCTTAAAAGTCTCACGTTCAATTAGGTATGCACTATTTATAGTAGGGGTAATAATGGAATATATTTTAGAAAGAATTTTAAAATATTTTAAAATGTGTTCTTATTGACAACTATTTAATGAAAAAGATTACTTAAAGGAAGATAAGTTTTGAGGTGGTACTAAAAATCAAATAAATTTTGAAAAATGTACTCACATCTCATTATCTCAAAATTTAAATCCATGAAAATTTTAGGCCTTATAAAAATGCCTCAAAAAATTTAAGTCTAATAAAAAATTATAATTTCAATAATTTAGGCCTACAATTCAATCCATAATATTAAAAACTTAAAAATCAAAAATTTTAAAAATAAATAAATAAATCTCTCTCTCTCTCTCTCTCAAAAAAAAAAAACAAAGCATCTCATCCTCTTCTCTCACTTAAAAAAAATATAATATATTTTTTTAAAAAAATAATACTAAAAATAAAAAGAACTCATTTAATATTACCGTTTTAGCCCTCAATTTACCTTTAGTCGCCCTTACCCCAAGGACGAGTAAATATGCTCAATGAGGGAACAGACATACTCACGGGCTATCTCAATGATTAATTGTAATTCGACGAGTAATTATTACCTTGTTATATTAACTTGGGGTCTATATCGAACCCATAAAAATAGAAGAAGACATTCCCCTCGCTGATGGGAATAGCACTTGGGATAATTAAATTGAATGTCCAATGTAGAATTATAAATACTCGACATGAAACACTTGATATTCGGGATGAATTGATGAAAAGGAGTGGGAATTAATGAATGCTTAACCTTCCAAGCATTGAAGTTATAATTGCACCCGTCGCCAAGTATTTAATGAGGCATGACAAGGCACACTTATTGCACAACTCGATGACAAGAAACTTGTTGATATGCTCAAGTGATTGTCATGTCATCATATTTGAAAGTATAAATAACCTATTGAGATAGAACTCAAGTATATATGCTAAACTAGCTTTGTGCAATACACTTATCCTTTTAATCTTGGGTGCCGACTTATTTAAGCATCAGAGGGAATAAGACTGGTACACTTCCGATCCTTTTTTTGACTTCATTCCTTATTTCAATAATCTCGTTCAAACTTAGCCAAAAGTCATTATCTCAAATCATTGTAAGAAATCACTCGTACAATAACCATCTTCAAGAAAATAATATAAAACCTTCACTCTCCTTTTTTAGTATTAGTAAAGATGACACAAAAAATTAGTCAATGTTAAACACAAACCACCCAGCTCGGATTTCTAAACTCGAACCCTGCAGTTCATGATCACTAGCTCGAGGTGTGCAGGTCGATAAACTTTAATAACGAGGCCCTCTTACATGCGATAACAACGACAACTAGTACCTTCTAGAAGACTACATCATGCCTAGAGAATATAACCCATAACGGCCAAATATTATGGCACATGGGGTCGCAACAGGATCAAGGGAAATCACGTTGATTATGCTAGAATGACATTGGTTACAGGAGGATCACAGAGATCACGCAAGACAATTGTATACTATAAATAAGGGTCAAATCTTTTGCATTTGAAATCAAGCAATCATTTATGCTTTTACTCTGTGTAATCTCCTTCCCCTCAAGGTGAATAAAAAACTCTCTATGAGAAAGAGATTTCATTGGAGTGAATTAACCAAACTTCTAAGATGGTGAAACACTATAAATTCTCTGTCTATTCATTTTCATCCTTTGTCATCTAATTTAACCTTACAAGAGCCTAAAAATTCTGACTAGACATCCCAATGATCCCTAAATTTTTAAACAATTCACATCTACTCAGCTTTGCAGAACACACCATTAACTAAAATGTTTGTTTTATTTTTTGTTTGGTCAAGAATGAATTTCACCTCCCACACGACTGTATCACATGGGTTGTTACTTGTTTCAACCATTAATCAGTAAAATCGACTATTGCGATCAAAATTCTAGATATAAAAAAAATTGTAGTGTAAGAAATTTGACATGCATAGAAGCTATGAGTAATACTCCAGTTATATAAAATAACTAGTTATTTCTCGTGCCTAAAGGCACTAAGTAATAAAAAAATGATAAATAATAAACATATTTATATTCACACCAAAAATCAAATTACAAAAATAGAATAAGAAGAAAGAAATTTAAGCATCGATTATAGTAGTGGTGAGCGATGGTAATAGTGGTGGAAGACTGTGATGGGTGACGACGGCCGGTTGTAATGGTAGCAGCCTTTGGCAATAATAGTGATAGTGGTGGTGGGGTAATGAGAGTGGTGGTGGTAGAGGTGATGATGAGACAGTAACGGTGGCGACAGTGATGGTGATGGTGGTGATGGGGCAATGGGGGTGGCGACGGTGTGATAGTGATGGTGGTGACTATTATGACAGAGGTGGTGGTGTTGGTAGTTGGGGTAGTGGTGGTGGTGGTTGATCAATTCCAAACACTATTTTTTATTAAAAAAATATTTATAAGAAATTATAAATTTTAAATCACTTTTATAATGTTAGTTCAAACACCCCCTTATGAGTCTTTTTTTTATTAAATTTGGGGTGTTAATATTAGCCATTGGATTAATTTTAAAATAAAATTCAAAAAAATCTCAACTGCGAAAAACAAAAGTCATTTTGTTTATCTTTTGAGAATTGAATTGTATTGTATTTTATTATATAGATATATCAAATTTTCAGTCTTAGAAACCCCAAAAAAAAAAAAATTAGTTCCACCATTTGGCGTTTCTGTTTAATTAACTAAGATTTACCAATATTCCTATGATTAGGCATTACCAGCAAGGTGATATTGGTATTTTTAATTAGGAATACTACAAAGACAGAAGTTAAAGAGAGTCTTGCGAAAGCGAACACATAGTCGAATATTGACTAAATCTATAGCTTAATATATAATTAATAGGACAAAATTCAAACACCTAATCAGGTATTATTAGGCCTTTTTATTTGTGGGGATCAAAGAACTTTCACATCTTTTGTACCATAATTTTAGTCAGCCTAATATTATTTTTTAATAAATATTGTTGGGCTAAATAATGTGTCAATTAATGATCATTTATTTTGCTGTTTAGACAACATTAATTAGTATATCAAATTCTAGTTGTGAAATTGGAAGTCCTGATTGATGTTGTCGCCACAAGAGAGCAGAGATCCAAACCGAACTCTTTTTTTTTCTTATGTTTTTCATTTTCAGTGCTTTTCGTTTTCTTTTTCGAGTGAGGAAAATTTAATTGATTGTCTGAGCTTGCAGAGCAGAACGTCCAAAGCCGCAAGTAAACTCATGCAATGCAATGGGGTTACAATAATGGAATAAAACAAGTTCAAATCTCGAGAGAAATCAATTCCCTAGCTAGCTAGCTAAGACCTAAAGGACCATGTACAGTATCCATAGGGATGTTTACAGAGGTGTTAATTAATGGGGAGATTGCTACCTACCGACGTACGTACCCACTACCCACCCATGCTATGCTATTCTGTGCTATGCATTAGGCTTATGTAACCCTACAACAATACAAAATTATCTTTATTATTGTCCTCGTGTGTGTCTGTGTGTGCGCACTGCCTTGAATCCTCTTCACAGTTGCTATCTTTTGCCTGGTTTAAGACACTAACATGCATATGCTTAGTTAAGCCTACGTGACCTTCAATTTAATACCCAGATTCTACACACCCTATCCTCCTCGAATTCTTGTGCGACGTAATGAAGGGTTTTGGCTGTTTGTTTTCTCCAAAATACAGTGTGAGGAATAGGAAATTGAAAAAACAAAACTCAGCCGCTTTATCTTGGCAAGGCCGTCTCATCTGCGCCCAGAAGAAAGAATATTGGATAAAAACATTGAAAATACACATCCAATCAATGTGCATACAAATTCACTAGTTAATTACTGGCTCACAACTAGCCCCTCTCTCTCATACCAATGTGGCAAAGCTTGGCTAGTCACATGACAGTACTTGACGGAAAAGTGATAAAATTTTAACGCTCTTTACATTTTCTGAGCATCCCAGTTTTCTATTCTGGCAATCCCAACTTGAGAATTTAATGACAAAAGCAAAATAGATTATGCACCACGGCTGCTAAATGAAGTTCAATTTTTTTGGTATCTATATCGTGACAATATCAAGTGATGTATATTCATTAATAAAATATTATACATTCTCAACAAAGGATTATTGCTTATTATTTTGTCAGAATATTTTTTTTAAAAAGTCAACTTATATAATTCACTAAGTTATTATTATCATAATTTATCATTGAATGTGCACACCACTAAACACCGCACCATGTCATGTGTATAGCTCACCGAATATTAATATTTGTTCCCGTTTGTGACACATTTTCTAAAGCATGAGGACTTAGCCCCTTAGAAAATCAGAATGCTGCAGCGTTGGATTTTGAAAAGCCATTACAGTTTTAAAGTCATTAACTTTACAGCCAAAAGTTTTTCAAGAAATTATATGAAATTAGACAAAATCTCTCAAAATTTGAGGAGGGTGCATCGAAAGGTGGGGTCGTATATTTGTATTTGTGGGTATTAGCTAGGGCTGCAATATAACTTTTTGGGGTTTGTAAAAACTAAAAAGAGTTAGGTGGAGGGATCATGGATGATCTCACTGTTTCAGAGGGCTACCCTCGTGTTGTGTTATGTCTATGATCATCTGAAAATCTGACTCAATATCTAAACATGCTCACACACGCACGCATAAATCTCTGCAACAAACTTCGCATTTACTAACCCCGTTCACCTTCCACACAACTCTTGTTTTCTGAATTTTTTTTTACCTATTTTTGGTACCCCTTTCAGGTGGGCGTCTGTAGCTACTGCCATAGCCTGTATGAACCAGAATCCCTCTCTCTCTCTCTCTCTCTCTCTCACACATAGTTTTCCTTCTCTTTCGGTTTGAGCGCTTCTCACTATATTTGGCTTCATGATATGTTACGCCATACAAGTATATAACCCATAACAAACCCTCCATTCGTCCATCCCTCCCTAACCACAAGCGTATTCTCTCTCTCTCTCTCTCTCTCTCTCTCTCTCTCTCTCTCAGGCACAAATCCTGTGTGCGTGTGTGGAGATGTTGGGAATGGAAGAAATTTTGTGTGAACTGACTGGAGGAGACGTGAACGAACAGGGTTTGCCGCCAGGGTTCAGATTCCACCCAACTGATGAAGAGCTTATTACCTTTTATCTGGCTTCAAAAGTGTTTAACGGCCGTTTCTGCGGTGTGGAGATTGCCGAGGTAGACCTCAACAGATGTGAGCCTTGGGAGCTTCCGGGTACGTTGTTTCTGGTCAAGTCAATGACATAATATATCATGAGAAGGTTAACCTATGTACAAGAATAGTTGATTTCTCTTGAACTTTACTTGTTTAGCATGTCCCAGTATACTGCACAAATCTGAACTCTCAAATACATTAATAGGTGTAACATTTCATTTTCGCTAATCTCACCTTTTTTTTTTGGGGTGGGGGGGTGGGGGGACGGGAGGGGATGTTTGTTAATCTGACTTCAAACATATTATGAAGTCATGGAAAACAGCAATAAACATATTTTTCAGTCTGTCTCAAATAATGCCACAACCTATTCCAACAATTTATTTGTTTATTGAGCTAAGACAGAAGTCACAGTCAGGAGCACAATAGTTGATTCGTCATACAGCATTGATTCTGCAATCTTGTGGCTCAAGTTGTTTGTCCAGTACTTACTCCCGTTTGTGTGCATGTACAAACAACTCAATGAATATAAAGGATTTTAGTACTTTTGGAACCTGAATTTAATAAGCGACTCATCAGCTTTCGACCTAAATTATTCAGACATCTCTCTCTTTGGTTATTGCGTTTTATTCTTACAGCCACCCCATATTTTCATGATACATGTCCTACATTTTAGTACCAATCAAACATACAGTCTTGGCCAAAAAATCTCTCCTTGTATAAACCATAAAATATCAAACATTTCCACATTGACGCATGTGTTGAGACAAGCACAATGCTCAGCTGGAAAAACTGAAAAGAGAGAGAGTCGGCTTTAGTTGCAGTTTCGCCATTTCTCTCAAATTAATTATTCTCATTATCAAAAAAAAATTGGTGAACTGGTTTGATCTTATGATCATTGCAACGTACGTGTGATTGTATTTGTACAGAAGTAGCGAAAATGGGGGAGAGAGAATGGTATTTCTTCAACTTGAGAGACAGAAAGTACCCAACTGGGTTGAGAACAAACAGAGCCACAGGGGCTGGGTATTGGAAAGCAACAGGGAAAGACAGAGAGGTGTACAGTGCTTCGAGTGGTTCACTGCTTGGGATGAAGAAGACACTGGTTTTCTACAAGGGCAGAGCCCCTCGTGGTGAGAAGACCAAATGGGTCATGCACGAATACCGCCTTGACGGCGACTTCTCCTACAGTAGTCACACGTGCAAGGTAACACCCACACGCATGCTTCACTTCTAACGTGCGCCCTCGTAATCGAATTTATGATACCCTGCACCCACATATTTTGTTTTTGTCGTTTTAGGGTTTTTTTTTCCTGAACAATTCGTTTTAGGGTTTGACTTCTTTTCTTCATGCGTTTGGATGATGGGACTTAACTTGTGATCGTCAATAGAAAACCTGCCGATTAGGAGTTGCCCACTTTCACTTGACTATTTTTGACGTCATTGTGAAAAGAGAATCGAAAAAGCTACGTACTGTTTGTAGAAAATCAGTAGCCAACACAGAATATATGGTTGAAACTTATCATAGTTGCTCCACTTTCTTTTTCGTTTCTTTTTCTGATAGATAGATAGAGCATGTTGTGTATTGAAAGTGCCTGCACTTCCCAATTGTTTCAGACTGGAGAAAGAAACAACTCTATGTTAAAATACAGAAGTTAAAGAAAAAGTAGCAGTGTTAGTTCATAGAGTAATGTTATTACCGTCACAACAATACTATTTGATTATGTATGCGAAATGCCGCTTTTAATTTGCAGGAGGAATGGGTAATATGCAGAATAGTGCACAAAATGGGTGAGAAGAAAAACCCAGTGCTCCAAGGACATAATAGCTACCTGTTGGAAGTTTCCTCATCTCCCAACACCAGTTGTTCCCTGCCCCCTCTGCTTGAAACCCCAACAACACTATTGGAATCTCAATCCCAAAACCCAATGCATTCCCTCCAAAACTCTTTTCTCATTGATCACCATCAAGAAAGTAACCAGCTGATATCTCTAACCCACCCACTTGTCTCCCAACCAAACCTGTTTTCAATAAATGGGTTCTTCCAACCCTCCTTTTCACCCACTCCCAACACTAACAGCATCACCACATCAAACAAAGACACAGACACCAACTACCACGGCCCATCACCGTCACCGTCACCATCCATCCTCTTCAAGTCTCTCCTCTCACATCAGGAACCAGCAGCAGCCACTATTCCAAAACAGTGCAAGACAGAAGCCAACTTTTTCCATTTTCAACTATCTGAATCTGATGCTAAGTTGCGCTGGGCAGATAAGAATCAGCAAAGCCCCTATAAGAATCCTTTATTTCTTGGGTGGGATTGCAGTGTAATGGGGTTCTCATCAGCCGCTGGTGCTGGAGCAGATGCTCTTAATGACATGTCCAGTACTTCAGTTGCTTTCAACAAGGCCGGCTTTCAGATGCTTGTAGATCCTTCCATCAAAGCCACTGCAGATTCTTGGCCTTTCCATCTTTAATTAACATCTTCTGGTCCTAGCGCTATAAGCATGGGCTACAGTACATACAATATTCATACCCTCCTCTATAGATAGTTATTATGTATGCAATGTTGCTGTAAATGTTGTGGGCTGCCACCCATCATAAGCAGTCCATGCACGTAACTCATGTATGTTGTATTTGGATATATGTGCTGCAGCTTCGGAACAATGAGTTTCCATTTTAATCCCTTTAAGAGAGATTATGCTGTCTATCATTTGTATTGCTTCATTTTTTTTAAAATTGCTTCGTTATTGTTCGAGCGATGTTACATGAGCTTGAAAATTAAATTTAAAAAGCAGATTTGCTAATTACAATAATTTTACTGTGACTTTTAACATTTATAAGAATCCATTACTTATTTACTATTTATGATTATCAAATCTATTTTTCAAGTTTATGTAACATTATTCTTATTATTATGTGATTGTAGAGTTACACTCCTTGATTTGTAATTGTATTGAAGGTTCCATTTGGTAACGTTTTTATTTTTGTTTTTCGTTTTTATTTTGATTTTTAGAGTAAACAAGAAAAAAAAATTCGTTCACTAATCGATTTTTTTTTTTTGTCACTGTTTTGTAAAAAATGGACAATTTTTAAAAACCAAAAAAATATGTTTTTGTTTTTTATTTTTTAAAAAACGAAAATATTACCAAACAGAATCTTGATTATTGCTTCGTGAATTGATGCTTTAAACACTTTGGGTGAGGACCGAGGTGGTGGTGGTGGAGAAAGGACTCAATGGCATTGTGGTGGTGGTGGTGGCCGGGGATATGTTTGTAAGATTGATGATGGGAATTGGACAGAAAATTTTCAGTGGGGACACTACACACCACATGGTACTATTGTCACAAAATCACAAAAGAAGTTTGTGGTACATATAAGTTGGTTTACTCAAAAAAAAAAAAAAATCTAAGAAATGGATAAGGGTTAAACATTCATCGGACATTTATAATTTTGTATTGATAATGTACATCACGTCTAATTTTTCTGAATTGGGTCCCTCCTGTAAGCATGCATGTGCAGTTAAGTGTACATGGCTAGGTTTGGCAGGACCCGATTAGCTAGCCCCTAGTCTAGTAGGCTGTGTTGTGTGTAGAGAAACAGCACCATCGATTGGTGTATAAAAGAGAGGTGGTATACTGTATGAATCAATCAAAGTATGGCTTGGGGTGTTGCCAACCCAATATTCATTAATTAATAATGGCATGTCCACAACCACTTTCATAACAGATAAGGACAAAAAAAAAAAACAGGTACGACATCCCATAGTCATATCCTACTGTTCCTGGGGTTCTTTCGGTTTCGTCTTCCATGAAAACAAAATGATGTCTTATGTTATGTATATGACGTGAAATAATTTTATTTTATTTTTTTGTGCAGAACAAAATACTGTTAAGTGATAAATAAAATAATATTATGAGAGGTCGAATGTTAAACCTTTTCTTTGAAAGAGAAAAGTTAAAAAAAAAAGTTGGAACTAACAGAGAAAAAAAAAATCTGAGGAAATATAAGATGATGATGATATAAAAAACAAAAGCAAAGGTAGATGGAACATACGTACAACGAAGTAAGATAGATAATCTACTTTATATTATCTCAGAGCACGGATGCTCATCATGACTTGAGTGTTTGTTGTCCTTGCATTGATCAATTTCAACTGGCTGGGGCCGGGGCTGGGTAAAAGTATTTCACTTATACCCCACACCACAAGATAAGAAGAAGAGGGTTTTATGTTTGTTAGTGTAATATCAACCCTCTTTGTTTGATTGATTGATTGATCGATCGATCGATTAGTTTTTCATGTCACACAACATAGATAAGTTTGTATTATGTAACAATTAAGAGGCAGAGAAATCACAACCAGTACTTCACTTCACTCCACATGTTGCATAGATTGAATAAAAGCGAGACTTTGCCTCTCGTTTGGTGTCTTCTATTAAACTCCATCTCAAATACCTTATCCCCTGATAATATAATATAATATAATATTACCAGTCAAATGGAACCACATATCCCTAAAAAATGTCACAATTCAACATTAGGGGAAATCTCAAACTAATATTTTTCAAATGACTCGTACCCTTGCTCTTGGCATAAGGTGTTAAGACCATCAAAAGGAAACATTTGAACAGAAGGCTTGTAACAAATCAATAGATAAGTCGAGATTGTTAGATTCCCAACCCCAACCATTTGTTCAAAACTTGGGATGCTAAGAGCTCTTTGATGGCCTTTCTTTATCCTCTCATGCTAAAAGGTAGTGATTGCAGTTGCCAAAAAAACAATTTTCGGCCATGTGGAACATAACACACTCAAATATATAGTGAAGGAAGCCTCCCTTATATATTAAGTGAGACGCCTAACAAAATTAATGATGCAACAGTTACAGTATTCAAATTTATTTTTTCCCTGGACTGGTTTGTTTGTATTACTTTGGTCCACAAAAGGATATGATCTTATGTAGAAATAAGTTGCATTCTGTATATGTTGTGTCGGCCAGCTGCAGGGCACTACATAGAGCTAAACATTAAGCTACGAATTCATATCGAGAGGCCTAATCCGCAGCTGCAGATTAGAACAAACCTTTGGACAATTTTCAACATGATAAGTGACCTTCCATGATACATAATACGCGCAGTGCAAAAAAAAATTTAATGAGAAAAGGATCAATTAAAAGCAGTCCATGAAGAAAGATTATACATTCCACAATGGTACCAAAGGAGTAATCAGCATTTATTAAAATCTCCTCAATTGTTGGTAGAGCAAGTCAAGAAAGAGTGCTTAAAAAGTTCATTGGGACAACATATTCAAGTTCCCACAAGCCTACAACCAAAATACAGCAACGAAGTGACTATGAGGATTAATACACCATCCAAAGGAACTCTATGCATCTGCAAAGATGCATAGTGGTCAATAAAGTCCCTGGGTCAAAAGTAATAGTACCAGTTAGTTATATAATATAGTGTAATCCTATATTCTTGTAGGAGAAGGCATGTCAATTGTAAGAACAGATGTGCTGCTGCTGCCTTTGTATAAAGTTGCATGTGTGTAGCTTATACTTTTTAATACTTATAATCGTCGTCAACAAGCTGAATTAGAACTTCGCCCAATTGGGCCATCAGAAACTGTGGTTCCAACTTCAAACAATTACCAAAGAGACCTAGGCTTATCCATAAGTAAGACTACAGGGAAAGAGAAAACATAGAAAGCATGTTGGATTAGAATTTTGTTATAACCATGCTCAAGTAACACAACCCTAGCACAATCAATGACTGAAATATCCATTCTAATGCTCAAGAAAGGCATCTAGAAACATTACAATCTTTTCTTAACCACAAGTAGTAAATACACAGATGTGGACCAATAGGACTCAACTTAACACAACAAAATATTGCCCCAACTACTTCAAAGTTGAAATTGGCCACATAAATCATGTTTTGTCATTGTGCTCAATCAATAGTCATATGATCTACTAAACACAATTTGCCATGTCATTTTATACAATTTAATTTGAAGTTAATTTTAGTCTATCTCTACCTCTAGTATTTCGATCAATAGGTTGATCATCATTGCTTATTGCTGGTGCAACAATGGATCTTTGTACCGGTCAGAAATACATAAGTTCATTCTCTCTTAATTTGACTCCACTAATGTCATTTAGTGCATCAAATTTGAGATGGTAAATGTTTTCCATTGCCATAAGCCACAAAGTTTATGCAATGCCCATATTTTAAAGTGCGAATTACACTTTGCACAATGAAAGATTTAAGAATTTTTATTTTGCACCCTCAAATATTATATTTCTCACATTACACCTTCAATGTATTAAAACCATTCTATTAGTTTTCATTACTCGGTATGTCAACGTCAATGTGATGGTTTTTGATGGAATAAGCAATAAAAACTAATAAAAGGGCCATATTACAACATTTTTGATAGATTGATGGTGTAATGTGAGAAATCTAATATTTGAGGGTGCAAAGTAAAAAATCTTAAATCTTTCAGGGTGCAAATGAAATTATCCCTACTTTAAAAACAAAGGATGTTTTCATGTTGAAGCTATTATTTTTACCTAGTTGGATTAGAATATGCTACAGCGGCAATGTACACTCCATAAAAGAAATCACAGACTTCACTTTTTTTTCTCTTGCACATATTCACACATCTTCAACCCAAAAAAAAATGTCATACTTCGGAAAAGGATTCAAATCATAGAGAAATATTATATAAGTACCGGTATGAACATTTTCTAATGGGTTTCACTAAAATCAAAATTAATTAATTAAGCAAATAGCAATTGTTGTTTAAAAAGGAAAAAGAAAGCAATAATTACTACAATTTGCAACACATGTTTTGGTTGGGCTCTATAATCTATCATTTTTTGTAGTAAGTTTCAGTACCTATTTTCATTTATGGCTTAAGCCTGATGAATTGTTGCACGAAATAGAGATTTAAAATCCATAAATGTCAACACCAAAGATTTGAGGTCTAAAATTCATGAACTTGATTGTAGGCCTAGGGAGGGTAGTCCAAGAAGTGGGTACCTCACAGAACCTTGACCCGCCTACTCAGCTCTTATAGGGATATGCAGGAAGGCTCGAAGGAGTGCTCCTACATGTGTGTAAGGGTTGTGTTTGTTTGCTAGAATGGATTCCTTGTCAAGTCACGCTGGCTAGTGTGTACACAATTGGCTGGACTCGGCTAACAGCTACCAGGGAGAAATCAAAAGGAATTGTACTCGACTAGGGATGGACGTAAACTTGTAAGCTACCGAGGGTACGAATCATCATCCAAGTTTTACTATGAAAGCAAAAAGGCCAAAAGCCTTTTTTAAAACAAACAAAAGATGAGGATCGACTAGTTTAGTATAGTTCCGAAGCAATTGGTGGAGTACTACTCCGTTTTACTATCTCATAATCGTATGCAACTCTCTCCCCACCAAAAAAACACTTAATTTTGAGAAATAAAAAATTTACTTTATATTTGTACATCTCTCTCTCTCTTGGAAATATATATATATATATATATATATACATGGAAATGTCAATGTTCCCTACAATAGGGTGACACTAGCCTTTTCCCCAAAAAACTTCATTTGATGGAAATATAGGGCATTTATATATTTGGGTTTGTTTTCTTGTCTAGTTTGACCACCATCGTCTTCTCCCTCCTAAAATCCTTTTGAGTGTCTCTCTTCACAACTCTCCACCCCCCCCAACATGGACTCGAAGGTATTAAGATACATCGGTCATAGTATCGCGGAATATAATGGGTGATTCATATGGAATGCTACATAGAAGCAAAAGTTCAATAGCACAAGTGTTCATTTCATACTGGGATGTTGCAGAATGAAATTGGTCGATTCGGTGACGATGACTCAAACAACTCAAGGTTGAATAAGAGATGTCTCAAACAACTCAGTCGAGTTACACGACTCTCTTAGTTTACACAAATCGTGGAGGGGTATCAAATTTGAAGGTACTAAATCAGAAATAACTCGGCTGAGTCAAATTGATATCGGTTGATACTTAGCATGCATATTAGACAGGGGACAAATGGAACCGTGGTTTCAGCCTCAACCTTTGTAGCCATCCAGGGAAGGTGTCAAATCGGCCTTGTTATTTTGGTAGCGAATGGAGGTGGCCTGATTCAATCCCCAATCCCTAGATGAGACAATGGCCCCAATTGATTTTACAAGAAGTTACATAGATTAGAAAACTAGAAGACAATTGTACTCCTTCAATCAAGAATCCATTAACTAAATCCTTTTACCCAAACAATGGACTCCAAAAGCTAATGATTTCAACCATGTGGTAAATCTTTAGATTTTAAATCTATATCAAAATTTCTTATCAAAAAAAAATCTATATCAAAACCCTACTAACGACTCTAAATCTCAGCATATTAAAACCTCTCTACAAATCTACTCATGATATGTTAGACCACTAGCATAACTGTAATAAAGATCATAAGAATAGTTCGTGCACGTTAATCGGGACTTCAATTTTTCTGTGAAGAAAATGAGAATTTTAATCAATTAACACTGTTGTCACAGTCCGAGATTTTGACGTTTCCAATAATCTACCTTTCGAGCCTATAACAAGCAGATAAAAATACGAAAAAAAAAAAGGAATTCCCTAATCAGAAAATTGAGTAGCAGAATCGTAAACCCTAGATCAAGCATAGTAAGTCGGACCTCAATTTCAAATTAAGAAAACATCTATGAGTAGAGTAGATAGAATCCCTAACCATAAAGACAATAAGAAGAACACGTTTACGTACCTGTTGGAAGATTGGGGGAGAAAAGAGAGGCGGGGCGTATCTACTTGGATGGAGAAGAGGAATCATGATGCTTCTTGTTAGACGCGTAATCGGGAGGAGAGTAGATCAAAGCAGCTATCATGGCTCCCGGTAGCACCCCGTACTTGGCCAGCAATGCCAGCTTCGCTACCAACGGCTCTCCCTTCATAAACGCCATCTCTAACCTTCGCGTAGAGAAATCGAAAACAGTCGCCTCTGGCCTCCCCAATCACAACCCTTACAGGAAACTTTTTCCCCTTGTTTACCACATTTTTTAATTGTTTAGTCATATTTTTCCAAATTAACGTAATTGTGAAATAGAAATTCTATTTAGACAAAAAAATATTGAGACGACAGAAAATAAGACTCGAAATCATTAGACACAAAACTGAAGGTTAAGTTTTTATTTACGGATTATATGAATTAACACGAATATGATACAAAAATAAATAGATAAACACGGTATAACTCGATTAGTTAAACATATTATGTTAAGATTAGCTAGTGCTAGATACAAACATGACACAAAAATAAATAGATCAACACGATTAATTAAATAAGTTAAATTAGTGTTAAATACAAACATGATTTGATACAACACAATTATCACCCTTATATTTTATTGACTCTCTTTATCACAATTATTGAATAAATAGTATGTCTCAATAAATGTTATAATTCACAATTAAATCAGTAACAATAATACTGAGAAGCGGCAAATGTTATTAAAAAGTTTTACAACCCACCTTTGTTACTTGTTAATTTTTGAGTTTTTCTTTTTAATTTTCAATTTTTAAACAATTCAAAAATAAAAATGTGTTTGGTAAGTATTTTTATTTTTTTCCAGCAAATTTGTCAAAATATGACCAATTTTCTGAAGAAAAAAAAATTGTTTTTAAAAACATAAAAAAAAAAATGGAAAACACACGTTGACTTAGCCAATTTTTTGGAAAAAAAACCCATATTTACTCTCTCTCTCTCTCTCTTCCCTCTCTCTCTCCCTCTCTCTCTCTCGACATTTTTTTAGAAGAACTCTCTCTACACATTGATTTGTGTGTTTTTGTGTGCGAGTTTTGTAGGTTTATGGTGTGCGTTATGTGTATGTATGTGTTTGTGTGTGCGTGCGTGCATCTCTGTGTGTGTCAATTGAAATAAATCTTTGAACATGTTAGATTTATATTTATGATTTCTTCGAAGTTTAATGTATGAATTATAGTAAAAAATATGAAGAAAAAAAATCTACAAATTCATTCATTTGAAAATTGTCCATGGTGTCTCTGATAAAATTTCATTTTACCAATATGTGGAGTTCGGTGAACAGAGAAAAATAAAATTCATCCAATGGCATGATAAAAGGGAAGATTGAGCTGGTACAAAAAAAGAAATATGTGCGCGGTGATTTTCACATAATAGATAAAAAGACAGTTTTTTTTCTTGGTGAACTAGTGTTTATCTTGAAAATCGATGATCTAATGACAAAGGAAGGCACAAGATGCCCTAAGGAGTGGTGATGAGTTAGCCTCCAGGCTGTCCGATTGATTTTGGCGGGCTGGAGTGTTTTTTTCGGCATATCTTGACACTCAAAAGAATGGTAAGAAGGGCGTCAGAATATTTTTTGATGTATCCCCTCTGACGGTCAAATCAATTTCGTGAGAGAGGATAAATGAAAAGCATTGTTTGTATTTTTAGGTGAGATTGCATACCTTTGCTTCACATCGATGAATGTTATTTATATCTCCATTGAGGTAATTATTGTGGACAGGTGAAGCATTGAAAGAGAAGCCCGTCATTGGCCTTTTTGGAAAACAGCCTGTGGAGCATAATCCTAGGGTAGAGTGTCTTTCTTGTCATGCTAAAAAAAAATTCTGCATTAATGCCCGAGTTCTAGAGCATTTAATGCACTCCTCCCAGAGTTCGCACGAGCAATAAATGTGTGACATCCTTCTGAGGAATCATTTAATGTCCTTCGTTGTGATTGTGCATGCGTTGGGGCATTTTGTGTCCTTTGCCATCCAGGAGGTCACGTTATCTAGACTTTGTACTTTGTGGACTCTCTTTATTGATCACTAAGTTCTCTACCGTGTCCTCGACTTCTGATGTAGTGACATAATTCTTGACTTTTCTAAGAACTTCATTATTCGTCATAACTCAAGTCTCTAGGTGATTGTCAACACCTTGGCAGAGTGGAGGTTTAGACGTCGAAGACACGTGTCGGGTGAAAGTCTCCTTGGGGAACTTTGGGAGCTATAGATAGATGTCACGTAATGAAGACTCCGAGGTACCTTTAGAGTTGAGGGGACATGTCATGTGAATAGTGCTCTGCTAACAAGCTGTCAAGGATTTCGTAGATAAGATGTCGAGGACTCCGAGGTGCCTTTAGTATCGAGGACACGTGTCAGATGGAGGTTTCTTTGAGAAACTTTGGGAGCCGAGAACAGATGTCATGTGATGAAGACTCTGAGGCTCCTTTAGAGCTAAGGTGACATGTTATGCAAATAGTACTCCGCGGACAACATGTCGAGGACTCCGATGTGCTTTTAGTGTCGAGGACACGTGTCACTTGCAGGAAGTTTCGAGGTGCCTTTAACGCCGAGGTGACATGTCATGTGAATAGTATTTTGCGGACAAGATGTTGAGGACTTCACGGACAACATGTTGAGTACTCCAAGGTGCCTTTAGTGCCAATGACACGTGTCACTCACAGAAAACTCCAAGATGTCTTAGCGTCGAGATGACATGTCATGTAAATAGTGTTCTGCAGATAAGATGTCAAAGATTCTACGAACAAGTTATTAAAAACACGTGTCGTCTAAAATATACTTCACGGCTAATATGTCGATGAGAAGTGTCTCGTCCCCTTATTACAGGGAATGTCCCATCAAAATACAAGCCTAAAGCTATAAAGCAGATTAGGCAACGAAAAAGAAGAATAAGCATGGGAAAAATGTCAAGAATATTCTCTCTCAAGTAAGGATTCTTCTTATAAGGTCAGTGATTGATTGGAAGAAACTAAGTTGTGGATGCCTCCGGTGGGAGAACGTTGGGATCCTGATGACGGAGGAGATCGATGGGATTTTGGACTTTGACAATGAATTTTGATTAATTTTTTAAAGAAAATTAATGTAGAACTATTATTAAATTAGATAAAAATTAAAGTATTTATCAAACATATTTTCTCAATATTATCAAACACAACATTAAAAATATATTTAGAACTCAAGTCTTTGCGAAAAACTTAGTCCATTAAGGAGCATGATTTAAAAGAACTTCTTTTATTAAAAATAATGATAATTTTGTCACAATAAATAATCTCCTATTGCTATTAGTTTTTGTTTTTTTGCCAGACCCTGACCCACTCCTCTCTGCCCTCCGCTCTCTTAAGCATACCGAAACATCATTATATTATACAGTTAAAGCAAAAGAGGCACATAGAGAATAGAATACAAATCAAGTGATGATTACCATAAATTATGGCAACTTATTATCTAATTCAGTCTTTTAGCAAAGATATTACGAAACAGAGCCAAAATCGTGGACTGCCAAGTCTCGCTCACTCAGACACTCCCATCTGTCTTTCCTTCGATCCCTCACTTTCACACTCGTATCAGAAGACGAGCTTTTGTCGATTCCCAGCGGACGGACCAAATATTAATAACACAGAAAGAAAGGTGAGGTACATTGATTACAACTCTTTAGAGACCCTATTACCTCTTTCATACTATCTACAATACGTATTACACTCTGTTTCTGGATCCAATTGGACTTGGTTGGACGGTCAAGGTTTGTTGGTTGATTTGTCTCTTCTCTACTTTCTCCGATTGTAACCTTAAAACTTAATTTAATTTCTCCAAACCACTTCAAATTTATTGAATTTCAAAATTCTTTTTTTTTTCCCCCTTTGAATTACCTTGTAGTCTTCAGAACTCAAACTTGAAGTTTGTCTATAGATTTTAATTCTATTTGAATTCTTGTCTTCTGGGTATTCATTCCTCCATGTTTGATGTGTGTTCTTTCCACTCAAAAAATTAATGACTATGTTGACACATGCCGAAGGGTTGTTGGTGTGCGTCCTTTCCGTTTTGAACCATTTTCTCTCACTCTCTGCAACTTCTATTTGAAGCTTTAATTTGTCAGTACCCACCCAAGATTTTCATTCAAGAAACCCAGCTAGCTTATTCCCTGATATTTGTGTTTTTTTCTTTCTTTCGGTCACTAGATATTTATGTTGATGTCCCTAAAGAGGAAAGCTTTTTGTGCTATTTAGCTGTACTCTTATCGGGTCTCGCTCTCGCTCACTCACACATACACACACGCACTCGAGCCTCTTTACTTTACTTTTGATATTCCAAGGTCTTTGCTCTCATTTCAAGTGTCTCTCAAATCTGACCTTTTTGGTTCCTAGAAGGTAACCAGGTTTTCTGTCATTGGATCGCTGAATTCTTTTTGTCACTAGGTTATACTTTCTGATGTTGATGGATTTTTCTTGTTTATTCGTTCCTGGATTTTGTTATTATAAATACTAGTTTGTATATGTGTGTATAATGGCATTAAACAAGCAGAATTATGGTTTATTAATACAGTGACCATGGGTTTGTTTAGATACTAGAATTGGGGCATGCAAACCCACTGCCATTTGTGCAGACTGCAGTGATTTAACTCCACTGACGGAGAGTTTATTAGAGCGGGATTGTTGATGGGAATGGTCAGTTATTCAATCCATTGATCTGTGTTTCTCTGTTTCAGATTATTTTGAAAGATTGGGAGTTGAGTTCATTAATCAGCAAGATGAACGGGGCTGTGCTAGTGGCTATTACTGCCACAATTGGCAATTTGTTGCAAGGTTGGGATAATGCAACCATTGCAGGTACCTTTCTTCATCGGATGCTCAATATTGCTTTTTGAATCTAAACCCAGTAATGCTACCTGAAGAAAATTCCATTTTATTTTTAGCATTATAGATGGGAAGTTCCTCTTCCCTTAAAATAATGACTTAACTGATTTGAATCCTTCTGGTAATCATATCATGTTCATTGGTTTAGTGACAGAAGACTATCTTTTCTTTGCTTCTTTGTCTATGTTTTAGCTTCTTCTCTTCTTAAGAAAGGTGCAAAAGGAAAACCCCATTCCTTGCTAGACATTCTGTGTCGTTAATTTGCTGCTGGAGGCAAAATGAAACCTTGATTTTTCCTAGTTATATTTTTACAATTGCAGGAGCTATTGTCTACATAAAGAAGGAGCTTACTTTAGAGACTAGTATAGAAGGTCTCGTCGTGGCAATGTCACTCATTGGAGCCACACTTATCACAACTTGCTCAGGGCCCATATCAGATTGGATTGGTCGGCGTCCAATGCTTATACTCTCGTCTATGTTCTATTTTTTAAGTGGTTTGATAATGTTGTGGTCGCCTAATGTCTATGTCCTGCTTGTAGCAAGGCTACTAGATGGATTTGGTATTGGTTTGGCAGTTACTCTGGTCCCTTTGTACGTATCTGAAACTGCCCCTTCAGAAATAAGGGGAATGCTAAATACTCTTCCACAATTCGCTGGTTCTGGTGGAATGTTTTTGGCATACTGTATGGTTTTCGGAATGTCCTTGATGGCCTCACCAAGCTGGCGATTGATGCTCGGAGTTCTTTCTGTTCCCTCTCTAATTTATTTTGCATTGACAGTGTTGTATTTACCCGAATCTCCTCGATGGCTTGTGAGTAAAGGAAGAATGCTCGAGGCAAAACGAGTTTTGCAGAAACTACGTGGCAGGGAAGATGTTTCAGGTTCATTCATTAGTGCTTCATATTTGCGAATAATTATTCTTTTGTCTTGAGCTATCAGTTTAATCTCTTTATATATGCATGAATTTACTTGGTAACCTTGACTTGATGCTAAATGGTTTGCTATAGGCTATAAAATGAGTGTGCATCTTAGAATTAGAATACGACTCATTTTGTAAGGCCCAGTTTTGTGAAAGCATAAAACACTAAAACAGGCAAATTACCTATACTACCTCGAGAAAAGGGTGTCTGGTAGCATACTTCATTTTGCTTCTTTTTTTTTTTGGTACAGTGGAAAGTTAAAAAACATTAACTAAATCCTCTAACAAAGGAGATGCTAGCATGGTCATTCTCCAGTGGGCTTGCCATTGAACTTGGGGGACGGTCCAGGACAACGAGTTGTTCCTGTTGCTGAATTCCCAGATTCGCCATCCTATCAGCGTAGAAATTTCCTTCTCTTAATGTGTGCATGATGGGGATTTTGTGTGGATACTTCATTTTGCTTTCAGCCAAAAGCATTGACATCCTGAATGAAATGAGAGTTACAAGAGAATAAGAGCTTACTTTGAGCTGCATGCACTTTTTTCTGTTCACATCACGGGATAAGAGAAGTATTCGTGAAGATAAGCGTCCCCAAGCTTATCAAAACTCTGGAGAAATATGTTTGCAGACTGCATGTACCTCCAAAGTAAGCTCGTGAGTTTATTAGGCTGAGTTGAGTTTAATAGGCACCTGCAGTCTTCTGCACTTATGGTCTCCTCTACTCAACTCAACAAAAACTTTATCCCAATTATTTGGGGGGGCGGCTAAATGAATCTTGTTTTTCTGCCCTATCAAGGGCACCTAGTAGATATAATGGTAACCCCCAAAATATTGAACTGGGATTCTTCACATAAAGAAGCCAATTTCCTACATGGTCACTAGTTTTTTTGTCTCCACATATTTCACTCAGAACATTGGAGTAACCTCAACTCAACTCAACTCCATATGAGTTTTGTCCCAATTTACTATTTTCCTTAGGAAACCCAGCGGAGTCAACTGCACTACAAAAAGGAAATTTCCATCTAGCTGAGTTGTATACCTCCATAAAATCTACCTTAAGAGCACAACTTAGATTCATGCTAATTTCTCATCATTCCTGCATTACAGGTAACCTATGGTTAAACTCCCCCTAGTCAAATGGTTAAACTCCCACTTGTCTATTTGTATATGCCTTGCCAATACATTTATACCGTCTGCAGCATGATATTAAAAGTTCAATACTCACTTACCAGAGATGTATTTGGAACTTGGCATGAGAGCTTTGGCGGTGAAACTAGATTCTTATATATATGCTTTAGAAAAGATAAGATGTCATAGTTTCCTTTAACTTAGACAATACAGCTTCGTGCCATCAGGTCCACAGACTTGTTGTCGAAAAAGGGATCTTTGCTTTCTTCGTCAAAACAAACTCCTGCAATTCTTTCACTTGATCTGGTGTCATATATTTGTTTACATTCATGGCATTTATCTTTTACCGGAATAATATCAATATGAGGATTTCCCTTCACTTTTTAAAGAGCTGCACTACATAGGATGTTACTTTTTTTTTTACTCCTGCTGCTTGATCAACTATAAGCATTGAATTTTGCCTACACAGTTTGTTTTGGTAGAACAAGTATTATCTAATAATTTCATCACATACTTCAATAGTACTCTTTTTGTACATGTAGATGTTTGATTATATGTGCAATAAATGGATATAAGCACATGCTCATGAATGAGACCTATGCAAGATATGTCATGCACTATAACAATAGTGCAGAAACCTTGGAAGTTTCAGAAAGAATTGAATTTTCGATACAATACTAGGAGTATATTTGTAAAACCATAGAAGTAACACCAATAGGAGATAAATTAAGAGAGAATTGACCGAGGTGCTTTGAACTTATTTATAGAAAACCTAATAATGCACCGGTGAGGAAGAGTGATTTGATATATATCAATGGTAATACGAGTGGTAGAAGTAGACTTAAAATAATAGTGAATGAAGTAGTAAAAATGGACACCATAGCTTATACTCTAGCAGAACATATAACCCTTGATAGAGTGCAATGGAGAAAATACATGTAGCCGACCCCAAATAGTTGAGATTTAGGCTTTGTTGAGTTGAGAAAGAATTAAAAACATCAGAAAAGTGTAAAAAGAATAAGTATGTTTACTTTGCAAGCAGATCTTATGTTGAGATGAAGAACACATCAGTGTATGCTTAGGGAATTAATGTTATCAAAGTAATACTTTATCTGGAAAATTGATTTTGTTAACATATAGATGAACATCAACTTATTGTTCTTTGCAATCAACTTGTGCAGTTGGCAGAAACCTGACATGTAGGTGTTAGTACTCTTTACTCCATGTTTTTCATCACATAGAAAAGAAACAGTGTAAATGTATTTCACACACCATCAGAAGGCCTTAACTTGTAGAGGTGGTTTTTTTTAGTTCAATGGTCAGGGGTTTCCGGGCCAGCATACACACACCTCGATTAATCTCTTCTCCGGTTCCGTTAGAGGCAAGTCATCCATGCTAGAATAAAGATATCTATGAGAGCCTCAATGGGTTGTTAAGAATTGAACTCAAGACGTTTGGGTTAACAGCTCGTCCTCGTTACTACTTGAGGCTCATGCGCACATGCAAATCTGATGTACGACAAATGACTTTTTTTTTTATCACATTGGAAAGAAACACATGGAGAGCCAAATCCTCCACCATCTCAAAAGAGCCTAGCTTTTGCAGAAGAAAGGGATTTTGTAGGCAATGTCTCTTTACTCCACAAGCATAAAGTTTTGTTTTTGAAGCATTAATATGATCTAAAAATTGCAGTTAATATCATTAAACTAATTCTTTATCTAGCGCAAACGTTTTACTTCCATATAGATGACCATCAACGTAGTGGATACCTTGATTCTTTTTGAAGTTCTTGGATGCCTTATGTTATAATCTCTACTCTTCTTTACTCCACATGGTTGTCGTAGAAGCTTTTAGTCATTGTCCAAGATGTCATTTTTTTTTATAAGAAACAAAGCTTCATTAATAGTTGAAGATAACATTATCTGAGCAATGGTGGACAAGAAGTCCAACTCTATTACAATGATGACAAAAATACAAAAAATGGAACCACTAAAATTTCAAA
Organism: Ilex asprella; assembly: GCA_023539305.1. Classification (NCBI taxonomy): domain Eukaryota; kingdom Viridiplantae; phylum Streptophyta; class Magnoliopsida; order Aquifoliales; family Aquifoliaceae; genus Ilex; species Ilex asprella. Next base: position 515,210 of record CM042193.1, read on the forward strand.
ATCATCTTCCACAAGTTGCCATCCGACTCGATGTAAACAAAAAAGAGGGATATCCTCAAAATCTTTAGTCACTGGAACCCAAAAAAAAGGGAGTGGAAAAAGACCCGGGCCCAACAAACCTTCCACGACTTCTTTGTCTTTGAAAATTCTCGAATTTCTTTTCAACCAAATGACCCAAACAATTGCAAAGAACGCACAATGCCAAAGAGGAACCCCCTTTCCACTTCCACCCAGACATTTGTACTCTGTCAAGAACACAGATGAGATAGATTGAAGGGCCACCCAACAAAGCCCAACCAACTCAAATAACCCAAGATGTTATTTTTTGACAAGGACAAATGTCTGATGTCTTTGTTCACTTAGTGTGTATAGCTTCATTCTTATGATATTGTTGTCCAATCTTTTTTGCCCTGCATATCATCCAAAGAATCATTTAAAATGCTAGAACAATTCTGATATCTATTATCAGAACAATACCAATTTTTTCATTGAAAAGTCCAAATACTTGAACTCTGATGAATTGTCTTTTGTTTGTATATGTCTCCAATTTGGTGGGCCCTACTCTTATTATGTTTCTATGATTTTCAACTAGAACTAGGAACACTTGATGGTGTGGTATAACTTTAATCTTATCCTTTCTTAATTATGCTAATTATGTTGATGCTTTTTCATCCACAGGTGAGATGGCTTTGCTGGTTGAAGGTCTGGCTGTTGGCGGTGAGACATCTTTAGAAGAGTACATCATCGGTCCAGCAGATGAACTTGTGGATGATCAGGAACCAACTGCTGAAAAAGACTCTATAAAATTGTATGGACCTGAGGAGGGCCTTTCCTGGGTCGCCAAACCTTTGCCTGGACATAGTAGTTTTGGTCTTGTATCCCGCCAAGGAAGCATGGTAAACCCGAGTGTGCCTCTTATGGATCCTCTTGTGACTCTCTTTGGCAGTGTCCATGAGAAGCTCCCTGAGACAGGGAGTATGCGAAGCATGCTATTTCCCAATTTTGGCAGTATGTTTAGTACAGCGGAGCCCCAAGGTAAAAATGAACAGTGGGATGAAGAGAGTTTGCAGAGGGAAGGTGAGGGTTATACGTCAGATGCTGGGGGGGCAGACTCTGATGACAACTTGCAGAGTCCATTGATCTCACGCCAAACAACAAGCATGGAAAAGGACATGGTCCCTCCTCCTTCCCATGGAAGCATTCTAAGCATGAGACGCCATAGCAGTCTCATGCAAGGAAATGCTGGCGAAGCAGTCAGTAGTATGGGCATTGGTGGTGGTTGGCAGTTAGCGTGGAAATGGTCTGAGAGAGAAGGTGAAGATGGAAAGAAGGAAGGAGGCTTTAAAAGGATATATTTGCACCAGGAGGGAGTGCCTGGATCAAGGCGTGGGTCTCTTGTTTCACTTCCATATGGTGATGGTCCTGCCGATGGTGAGTTTATCCAGGCTGCTGCTCTGGTAAGCCAGCCTGCTCTGTATTCGAAGGAACTTATGGATCAACATCCAGTTGGACCTGCAATGGTTCACCCATCTGAAACTGCTTCAAAAGGGCCAATTTGGGCTGCTCTTCTTGAACCAGGAGTCAAGCATGCATTGATTGTTGGGATTGGAATTCAAATACTTCAGCAGGTAGCATAAAGTTTCTTTTGATAAGTTCTGCCCCCCAACCTACTGTCCCTTCCCCCTCATTGAAAAGAATACGAATGTATGTGACTTTCTTGGCCTTATTTCTAAGGGCCCTCTCTTGTCTTGGTGTAAACTTGATACAGTTGTCCTGAAACTTAAGAGGATTTTTAATTTATGGAAGGTTGAATAGATTCTGATAACACAGACACACACTATGAAACTTTTCTTATACTCAGCATGAGATGTTATCTGCCTGATGATTCAGTTGGACTTTGTGAGTTTCTTAGCTTCTTGTTGCATTAATTTTAAAAAAAATGATTCCTCTTTTTGTTCGAAGACATCAGAATTTTACATAGGACTCCCTCACAGAGCCCCATACCATTATAGACTTAATAGTTATCCAACAGGGATACATACCTTCAGTCATACACTTAATTTTTAAGGGATTATTCTTTTGATCCCTATTGCTTGATGTTTCCTTGGTTTTAGCCTAGTGAGTTTAACATAAGATGGATATGGTGGGGCAGTTAATGTATTGTGGCTGGGCAGTAATTCAATGTCCTGATATCATTTTTTTTCTCAGGAGAAGAGAAGTATATGTACTTTGGACATTTAGAACTAATTAGCAAGTGATTTTCCTGTAATATGATTTTGGTGTTTGAACTTAATTTTTTTTTTTTTGGGTTTATTTTTTTTGGGGCGAATTGAGGACACTTAAACTTCATAGTTAGTTGCACTGCTGCTTGTGTCTCATATGTTTTATTGTTGTGTGTGCAGTTTTCTGGCATAAATGGGGTCATGTACTACACTCCTCAAATTCTTGAGCAGGCAGGTGTTGAAGTTCTGCTTTCCAACCTTGGCATTAGTTCGGAGTCTTCCTCTTTCCTTATCAGTGCATTCACAAATTTTTTGATGCTTCCTAGTATAGCTGTCGCCATGAGATTCGTGGATGTCTCAGGCAGAAGGTAACTTATTTTCCATGTTTCTCTGTCCTCTTTTCCTCTTCGATTCTGCAATTTTGAGTGATGACAATCAGGGTTTCTGTCTTAACACTTTCTCAAAGATCAACTGACCAGAACACTTGTACCATTCGGCTGTGTTGGATAGGTTGTGCATATATCACTCTACAGGAACCTGCGCTTGACTGTGTTTATATTGCAAGTGTTTTTTTAGTCTTTTTTGGGCTGTCCTATTCCAATTGCTTCAAAAGAAGAAGCATATGCACATACACATTCATGAATCTAATGAGCAATATTTATCTCTTCTATACCATTTGAGAGCTGGATGAAACATTGGATATATTTTCTGCATGATATATGATTTAATTTAGTAAAATTGTATTGGACATAACTTTTCACATTTGACTCATCTAGTACCATTGTACAGCAGCTCTAAGACTGGGATGTTTGTGTTTGAGCTACTTCTGTCACATCTTAATGAGAAAATTGCTGGAAGAAAATCTTGTCTTTTGATGTTAGCCACTGTGAAGACTTTTATTTGGCTTCATGCAATACTAATTAATTCTTAACCATGCATGTTTAGAAAACAATCTGCAGATAAGTATCTATATTCTGTCTTACAAAGCTATAAAGCGTGTCTTTCTTCTTCTTTTTCCTTCCACCATTGGTTTAAATGTGCTATCACACATATTGCAGGACACTGCTGCTCACTACCATACCGGTGTTGATATTGTCGCTCATCATCCTAGTCATTGCCAATGTTTTTGACTTGGGAACTATCGCTCATGCAGTAATCTCAACCATCTGTGTTGTAGTCTACTTCTGCTGCTTTGTTATGGGATATGGGCCAATCCCAAATATCCTCTGCTCAGAAATATTCCCTACACGGGTTCGTGGACTCTGCATTGCCATATGTGCCCTAGCTTTCTGGATTTGTGACGTTATTGTTACCTACACGCTGCCTGTGATGCTCAATTCAATTGGCCTCGCTGGTGTCTTTGGCATTTATGCTGGTGTATGTGTCATCTCCTTGGTCTTCGTCTTCCTAAGGGTTCCAGAAACCAAGGGTATGCCCCTAGAAGTCATTACAGAATTCTTTGCTGCTGGTGCAAGGCAGGCTGATATTGCCAAGAATGAATGATGGGGAACGTTGAACAGCATGTCAGTTCTTTCATTGCATTTGCTGCTAAGATACCGCATGACAATTGAGCTTCCTTCCAGCGAGTTTTGTGCACTGTGATTACATTGAGGATTAAAATGTTTTGCGTTATAATATGGCAAAGTTTGAGTTAGGGTGTAATCCATGTACTTTAATAAAGGAAGATATCAAGTTAACACGGCAATACTCATCTTGGAAAATGGTTCAGGAAACCTCCCCTCCCTCCATTTGCAAAACTCGCAGAAAAGAAGAGGGAAGCAGAGGGAAGGAAATAAAAAACACAACCACTATCACTTGCAGCACCACCACAATGGCACAATACAATTGGTGTCTGTAAATTGGTATTTATCACTGGGACAGAACAGGTACAATGTCAGGGGATGATCAAGTCAGCAACCACAATGCCTAAGAGTCCTAGTAAGACAACTTGGACGAAACTGCATGCATAGATCTTGCAATTTTAGGGTTCGATTTAACATGTTCCATCATCCAAGTTCCAGTGTGTTGAAAACATCGCAGCAGGAACGCACATGGTGATCAAATAAATGTATGCTCATTTGCCTAGCTTAATTAAAGCTTATTCATTGATGTCTGGCTGTAGTTATCTTAACCGTCCGCAAAGGGATAAGAAAAATGAATACTAAAAATGCTGTTCGGAGGGGTAAAAGAGAGTTCGATCTGCTGTTCACAGTCTACTCCTATTACTTCCTCAATTCAGTGCATCTGATACAATAGGAAAACCAGCAATTGTCATGAACAAGTGAATCAGTGCTGAAGTTATACTAGAGTTTGGATTGGATGATATCACTGTCCCTTCACAAATATATTGCCAACACCAAGCTCTCAACAAATATACAAGGCAATAGTGTGTAAAGATAGATAAAACCTTTTTGTCTGAAACATATAAAACACTAGATTCTACTCATTCTCCAGTCTTCACTGCTTTCAAACTAGATCTCTGAACTTGGTAACAGGAGGACTCAAAACTGGTTCCACTAAATGAACAGCTCCGCTTTTTCTTTCTTAAAATTCAAACTTTTGGTCTCCACAGTGCACAAAACTTATGAAGGTTAGGAGAATATTGCTGGGAATCAGATGAAGGTTGGATCTTCCACACGCTCTAAGAGGTCAAATGCTTTCAAAGGGATTGTGAGCACGATCTGTTTCGGGAGGCTTAGAGTTCCCTTGACTATTAGAAGGATTCTGTTCTTTCTGCTCATCAGACTTCAGATGGAATTTAGAAGGTCTCTCAAAATCTTTGGCGACTCCAGGATCAACAAATAAATTATTTAATTTTTGCTCCTACAAGCACGCAAAGTAAAATGACATCAAACGCACAATCAGTAAGGATTTGCTAGCATGTGTTAAAAGACATGAAAATACATATAGATCAACCCCAAGATATACTTTTATCCAAACAGAACCATAGAAAATATGAGCAAGATGAATACTATAAAAATGAGCAAACAGTATTTATAGTATTCATATTTCTTATAAATTCGTCACTAGAATATAAACTCGAGAAATAGTAAAACTAATTTAAAAATGGAAGCCTCAAATCTAACATATATTTACTTCGAGCAGTTCCATAACAAGATGAATTCCAATTAGAAAATTATTAATAGCAGACCAAGTAATTGAGAATAATCTGATTCATTCATTTTCTAATAGTCATCAGAAATGTAGCAAATTTCAAGATTGCGCTAGGAAATCAGATGCTTCAGAATTATAATTGATGATGCAGATATCATATATAAGACCCATTAACTGTAGGACTAGTATTAAAATTCCATGAATTGGAATGAAGTTGGGTTTTATCATGTGGTCCTAGAAGACCACAAATTAAGCACGCATAGTTTCCATAAAAAGTACGGGCATGAATATGGATACGGATTTGGGAAATTCGGATAGGACGCTTACAGATAGACTGACACAATTCTTTTTCAAAAATGTAGGACATGAAGATGGCAAACACATCGGATAGTACATTCATAGTTCATGACTGCATAATAAAAGGAACCTTATACAAACCAAATTAGGGATCACAAAGTTCATTAATTATAGTAAGGTACAACATCCATTCTACCATTAAAAGCTTCAAGCATCACTCAATCTCACATTTATGCAATCACAATAAAATTATTGGACCCAAATTCAACGAAAAAACTTTAAACAAAGGGGAACCATTCATAGCTTCATGCATGACTTCTAGCATGACAAGTATGTCTCCAGAGAGGAAGCAGCAACCGATTGAAACTTCCTGAAAATGCCAAAAATATGGTCCTAATAATAGGGGGACAGCACCAAAAACTTGTATTGCATCGCTTTTTCGATCAATCTGTGGTTTTTACGTTGGTTGAAGCCTATGGTCGTAAGGAAACAGCATCTTCTAATCTTTTCGATTCTTAAGTAACTTTTATACATCTGACATTCACCACAATTTAAAGGGAAGAATTGCAGAATGCCTTCAAAGTGTCCCTGCGTTTCCCAGCATGTCAAAAATCTTTGAAAAAAAAAGAAGTCGAGGTAATTTGGCAACATGTCTGAGCATGTGCCAAAGCATGTCCATCTATCGATCTGTGACTGACACTAGTATGCAAACCAAGGGAAGGTGTATGTGCTTCCTATGAGGTTACTTGATCCATTATAGGCAATGAATCACTAAAGGATATAAAACAGATAGACCTGATTTTCCTTGCGGGTAAAGTGAACCGTAAGTTTTAAAAGTACTTACACTTTGTAGGGCTTCAAGCTTTCTTTGAAGTGCCTCATGCTCAGCTTGAATACGGAATGGAACACCATGCTTCTGATACACGTTGTTTTGTGCTAAATCTTCATCGATGTCACTTGCAGTAGTTGCAAAAGGATGATTTGCTGGGATCCACCTGACTGTATCAGGGTCCACATCAGGCGGTATTGAATCCCCTTCTCTAAGAAACATCGTTGGTCTCTTCCACTGATATGCACGTGACCTCCTTTTCTGATGAATATCTTGTTGCTCTTTTGTAAGAGTCACTGGTGCTAAACGATATACCTTTCCACACATCTCGACGGTGGAATTGCTCTTACCAATTTTCACCAATGGGTTGTTGAATGGGTCTTCATATTTCAGAGGCCTTGAGCTGTCAAGGTAGAGTTTCATATTAAACACTACGTCATAATCATAGAAATCATTGAAAAGTGAACACATAGCAGGTGACAAGATGACATTTTCCTGATAGTGCTATGTAAATGGTCTCTGTGAATACTTTTCCATTTCGAAACTAGAGTCTAAAAACTATAAAGAAACAAACACCCATAGCTCACAGGTTTGAATCATACATGCCTCTTCTATCAGATCTTAGCTGGCCACGCCTGACAAGATCAGTTACAGAACCAGGGCGACTGTACCTAGACTTCCTCGCCACATAAAATCTCACAGCAATGACAAATAAGGTTGCCACAACACATATCCCCACAGCAAAATTGTTATCAGAATATCTTCTCATCTGAAGACACAAAAGAAATATAAGGAATGGCAAATTGAAAACATAAGCATAAGCACCGGTGTTATCAACCTTAAAATTCTTCACCTACATTCTAACCTAGTAACGTGAACTAGACCAAGCTGGTCAGCCCATATTAAAATTGAATATAATCACCAACTTACACCAGTTTAAAGAAAAAAGATATTTTGCCTCAGAAAGAAGATCATGGGTAGACAAATGTGAAGACCCACAACAAACATACCAAAGAAACCAGAATTTCAAAGTACATTTGCAAAACACACTGATGTGGCATACCAACACGGCTTGCTATATCACCAACTTAAAAAAAAATACCAAAATGTTGTTTTCTTTTAATCTGGCCTGTGTGAATCCCAGCTTCTTGGATAACATTTCCTTCAAACAAACCACCCGTTTCAGCTTTATGAGGAGAGAGCCGCCAAACTCATAAAGGTATATCAGAAAGTCAAACAAGTGTGAAATTTGGGTATTTATATTCCATCTTCCTTTCTTTTTTTGATAGAAAATCGCACCTTGGTTGAGCAAGACAAAATGAAGCATTCCAATAAGTAAATTGAAAAGAGGAAGAAATTACCAAGAAAATGGCAGGAGGGAGAGAACTAATAGTGTGTTTCCATCTTGAAACAGGGTTTCGGGAATCCTCCACGTTTTCTGTCTGAGTCTTTACGACAATTGCTTCATCATGAATGCGCTTATCTTCTTCAGAACTTGCCGAATCACCAAACGCCCTTGATACAAACCTCGGATACGTCTTCTGTTGTCGATTCCAACTTAGGCAATGACAATGAAACCCCAACACGGTCTTAAGTTCCACTTCATTTGGCGCAATTCGATGCTTCCCAACACAATATAAACTCTAAATCAAATCCATGTGCGTATAAAAGAGATCAATTAAAGTGCGCCGACACAAAAAAACGAAGAATCAATTTTGAAATCTATTACCGGAAAAGAAACCGCATGAAGTTGTAGAGTCCAAGTTGAAGCCATTTCCTATCAAAGAAAATTTTCATCCTGGCAATAGAAAAGGGATATACATAGTAATGCCTAAAATTCGAGAAATTTGACGAAAAATTAGGGCTAGGGTTAGGGTTCCGCAAGTTACCAGTTTGTTTTGCGTTCTTACACAAACAAATTCTCAATCGCTTCTCATTGCACAGTCGTCCTACTTGTCAGTGCTCAGGTGCTCGCTCAACTCTGGGGGCTATCTCGATGCGTCTGGCTTGTTTGGCTGATGTTGGTCACCATTGGGCTCATGGGCCAGGATCCAAAGTAGGGCATTCAACCCATTGAGCTTACTGGCCCTGGGAATAGTGAGGTTTTTAAGACATAATTGTAAAAAATATACATAACAAAATATTTTGAAAAAAAATACACAGCTGAGACATAAATACGTAAATATCCATTTTCTAAAATTTTCTTTCCTAAAAACTGTAACAAGTCATTTATCTTAAGTGCTAAAATTTAAGATTATTTAATTCAAAATCTCTAACGCATCTTGATTAATGCGTTTTTTTTTAAAGTAGTTTTGTTATCAAATTATATTTATACATTAAATATCTCTTAATTTTATAAGAAAACTTTAATATTCCATTTATTTTAAGATATATCACTTTATTTGAATTTCAAAATTTGTTAATTATTTTTTTATATAATTTGTAACATAAAATTATTTACACTATAACAAAAACGTAACAAATTCATTAAGCAATAGGGTAACAAAAACAGTGTAACAATACACTGTAATAATACAATGTAACCAAAACAATATTCAGTGGATTTGTGCATGTGGTAACAAATTCAAAATAGAGATGAATTGTTTTGAATGAAATTATATAAAAATATATGTTTGACAAAATGAAATAATACAATTTTTTGTGTAAATGTCTGTTACATTGTTATTATTACACTGTTATGGAGTTCGGATATTAATATAATTTAAAAATAAAACCACTTTCTAAAAAAATACGCATAAATCAAGGGAGAACATAAAAATATGAAATATTAAAGTTATCCCATAAAATTAAGAGATGTTTAATGTACCACTTTTCAAAAAAAAAAAATACACATGGACCAAGGGAGGATATAAAGGTCAGAAGAAACTGATGATGCACAAAATCGTCCTTGTGCGAAATCAACAGTCAAGTATTCGTACGGTCGCAATCAAAGAGAAATAACCAAGCAATTAATAGAGAACATAAAATAAATAGTCGACTCAGGGATTTATAATGGTTCGGTCTCGGATGACCTACGTCCACTTTTTTGAATGGCAACGGTGGCCGACGATCTTTATTAATGTATGAAGGTACTCCAGAGAGTTTACAATGCTTAGAGAGAGAGAGAGGTGTGTGTGGGATCCGGAGGAGTAGTGCGTGTAGGGATCAAGATGCTCTGCTGGTGAAGAGAGCTTACATTATATAGGCTAGAGTTAAGGCGGTGAGGCGGTGCTGTGAATAAGAGGAGCTCTGCTATTTTGGTAAGTACGACTTAGGTAGGAGCTCTGCTATTTCTCTCCCTCGTGTTCCTATTTCTTCGAAAGAGGACTCTTCGTCTCGAGCTCGAACGTGTCTTGGATCAACGTGGATTGGATTTGTATCGAAATCAAGAGGCCGAAGCAAGAAAGAGGAGGAGACTCTCAAAGGGGCCAGCCCAAGCCAGCGCCCAGGGACTCTGGTTTGGTGCCTTCCTCTTGATGCCTTCCTTATCCATAGGTCGAACCAGTCTCGATTTGGACTTTCTCCGGTTGGTGGACTTTGATTGGACTCACTCTTGGGCTTTCTTAGTTTATCTTGACTGGGCTCGGCCCAGCTAAATTCGGGCTCATCAGAAAATATAAAAATTTCAAAATAATATACTTGGAAACAAATAATTATCAAAATTAAAAAAAAAAATTACCCTACATTTTTTTTTTAGTATACTTTTTTACAACTAAGTTCAATTTGGTATATTTTTTTTCTGTGTACTTTTTATTTTACATTTCCTTAAGTTTTGGATGCGTCCGGTTTGGGAGTTAATTGCAACAAATCCTAAACACCCCTTAAAATATCTTATGAATCCGGTTGGGTTCAGAAAAAAATAAAACTAATCTGATTTCTGAGGACCAAGTTGATTTAAAATAAGAATTAAGTATTAACAATTGGGAGACATAAAACAAACTAATGGATTATTAAATTAAATAGATAAAGTTTGGGGTTGGTGGAAGGAAGAGAGTTGTAATATAAAAAAGTACCAAAGCCATTACTTTAGTAGTGACAATAATTAGTAATCATTTATCAGGGCATACAAGATTGAATTGAACACACAAATGATGCCTCCTCCTCCTCCTCCATCTTTTATATATATATATATATATATATATATATATATATATATAAAATTATTATTTTTATTGGACAGCTCAGGCTCATAAAATAACTAAAGTGAATAATTAAGAAATATAATAGCACTAATTAATTAATTAATTAAGATGGGACAACAAAAGGTGGTAGTTGTTTGAATGGAAGTGGAGTTTCATTCCTAATCGTAACATTAATTAACTACATATTTAATGATATCTTCAGCATAAATTTATGGTTTACCATGTTTGGTATTTCAATATCAATTGGTTGTTTACCAACTATTGTCGTTGTCATTGTCATTCTTACGTGACAAAATTTTAGTTTAATGTTCTCAAAGACATTCAGATTCATCCAACCCAATCCAATCCAACCCAACTCTACCAAACCATTTATTTATTTCCAGAGGGGCCTGCCTACACAGTGGGCACTACTTATGTTTCTGTGCGTTTTATTATGGCTGTGTTTGGTAACAGTTTATTTTCGTTTTTTTTTT
>CM042193.1:526686-545638 GCA_023539305.1 Ilex asprella
TTTCATGGGTTGTGGGTTGCGGTGGTGGTGGGGTGGGATTAGGAGTGGCTGTTAATGGTGGATTTTGGTGGTTGTGGTGGGGCTTGGTGGTGTCGATGGTGACTGGGTTTGGTGGCTTGGTGGTGGCGATGGTGACTGGGTGGTGGTGATGGGTTTTTGGTGGTATTAGTGGTGGCGATGGTGATGGGTTTTTGGTGGTATTAGTGGTGGCTGGGTTTGGTGGTGGCGATGGTGACTGGGTGGTGGATTTTTGGTGGTATTAGTGGTGGCGATGGTGGCTGGGTTTGGTGGCGATGGTGGCTGGGTAGGGTGGGTGGAGATGTATTTGGGTGAAGATGAATTTGGCATTAAAAAATTAATCAAAATAATTCAATAAATTATGAAAACACTATTATAATACCAAACATATTTTTTATTTTTGTTTTCACAATTTTTTAAATATAAATAACTACCAAACATGTTTTATATTTTTAATTTTTATCACCAAAAAAATAAAATTTTGTTATGTTTTTTTTTATAAAAAAAATATAAAAACAAAAACGTTACCAAACGCTACCTAAACCTAAATAAATAATGTTTGTTTTACAATGTCTTGAAAAGCTTTCTGTATCGGGCAAAGTTAAATTTAGCTTGAATAGGCCAAAACTAGAATCAATTGTACTGATGAGGACTGTTGTTCCTTTAACAAGTTTTGGTGGCGTTAGTTAAGTTAGGTAATAAGGTTTTTTTAATGCATTTTTGCATAATTTTTTGTTTTTTAGAAAGTAATATTTGTTCGTGTGAGAAACAAAAACTACACATTCCCTCCCTCTATTTTCCAAGGTTAATTAATAGCAAACAAAATTTTAAAACCTTACCAAACAAAAAACATTAATTTCATGACCCCTTTTCGATCTTGATCTTGTGGATGACCTCAAAAATTGAACATATCACAATCTTTTTTATATATATATATATATATTTAAAAAACTTACGATGTAGTAGTAGTAGTAGTACAGTACACAATAATATTCCACTGAACTCCTATTATTTACACCATTAATCCCAACATTAATTGCTTCATTGTTTAGGACGGAACCCTTGTTAATATTATTACTATTATTATACTATATCAAAAGATAGATCAACGAAAATCAATGCTAAGGCAAGAAGCTACTGATATGATCTTCTCTTTGCTTTGATCTGGCTTCAGCCTCAGCTCCAGCGACCGAGCTCGAGCTGGCCTCTGCTGGCAAATCACCGCACTTCTGACACCTACCCACCGCCAGGATTTGACGGCAGGAAGGGCACGACGAATGAGATCCCAACCACGTGTCAATGCATCCTACATGGAATCCGTGTCCGCACTGCGGCAACACTCGGATTTCGTCCCCAGCAACAAATTCCGTCAAGCAAATCGCGCAATCGGAAAAGTTTCCAGCTTCATCGTCACCGGAGGCGTAGGTGAGCTTGGGCAAAGATTTGAGGATCTTTTTCTTGAGGCCTTTGTTCGCTGTAGGAGGTTGAGTAGAGGAATGCCTGGTTCTGCGCGAGATCCGGCGAATCCAGGCACAGCGAGCGACGGCGACAAGGCCAAGTACGCAGATTAGGGCGCACAGGAGGGCGGCGAGGATGACAACGAAGTCAGAGTCGACGGTATCGATGTCGGGCGAAGATAATTCCTTAGGCGGAGACGACGAATTTACGCCGGTGAAAGTAGTGGAACGAAGACTCATGTGATGTGAGTATGAGGAGCGGTGTAGGATTGAGGAAAGAGACAAAGGAATAGTGGGTGGTGGTTTTGAAGCGGAAAAGTTATTGGATTGTGTAAATCAGCATCAGCTTTGATAGTTTTATAAGGAATCAGTTCGTTAACACTCGCTAACCAACTGTTTTAACCACAAATTATAAAATGGTTTAATCTGATAAGCCTGTTCAATCCCTCTAGGCCATGCTTCCAAATTTCTATTCAATGGCCTTAATAGGCCTAACCATACTTCAAAATATGGGCCAATATTGAAATAATTTGATCAAATTCTATTTAATTTAACATTGTTTTTCGTTTTGTATAAATTACAAGTCTCACACAATTGAGCCAGAGTTTTGTAAAACGCCTACGGGACACATTTGGGTTATTGCCACTTGATCAACAAATATATTATTTCAAACTTGTCATGTTAGTTTTAGTTTTAGTTTTAGTCTTGGGGGGACAATGTTTCTCAAGTTTTAGGTAGATGGAGGTAATTGTAAATTAAACAAGGTTCTCATATCTCAATCATCATATTTTGACGTCTAATCAAAGAGTTATTGTTTGCTTAAGTTAAAAGCAAACCATAGATTTTAAAAAATGACGTAGCTCAATTTATCATCCTTGTATACCTACTACTACTCCCACTCTACGAGGGAGGGAGGGAGGGAGAGAGGGAGGAAGGAAGGAAAGGGGCATTCCAGTGAAATGTCACGAAATAATATTATATTAATCAAATTTTAGAATTAAATTTAAAATTTAAATGACATAACAGTTGAGTTGAATTTTTTTATTTGGTGTCATGTCATTTGAGTCTCAATAACATCTTCAAATAATATGCTATCATATTATTTAAATTTTAAATTTAATCTCAAAATTTAATTAATATAATATTACTCAATGCCGCAACGTATATGGTCCAGCCACCTAATCTCAGACCCCTCAAAACTTTGATTCAATTCAACAATAGACACGACTCGTGTTTTTACCTCTGCAACCATGAGCCACCCAGCCCAGTAAACCCAACACGTGTCATATACCACCAACAAGAGAAGATATGAGGACCCACGTCTCCCAATCAATATTGTCAGATAAAAAAAATTAAATTATGCTAGTTAAACTGCAGGCCCACTAATAATAATAATAAAAGAATGAAATAAAACTAACTCTACACTGACCTTACATTTAGTGTACCCCACTACACCCAAGTCAAAAAGCCATACAGCAGAAGGTGGACGAAAGTTGAAACCTAACTCTACACTGACCTTATATTTAAATTAAATTATGCTAGTTAAACTGCAGGCGCACTAATAATAATAATAATAAAAAAAAAAAGAATGAAATAAAACTAACTCTACACTGACCTTACATTTAGTGTACCCCACCACACCCAAGTCAAAAAAGCCATCCAGCAGAAGGTGGACGAAAGTTGAAACCTAACCTACCCACTGCTCATCTCTCATCAAGGTTGGGGTTGGTTGAGCAGATGGAGCAATTGATATCGTGGGTACCAGCTGTTACATTAAAATACCTCTTTTTATGGTTTTCATATCATGGAAAAAGCCATTGGACTGTCCTAACATTAATCAAACCCTATAATATACATTCTTATTCCATTCAATTTTTTATTATCAAATTATTAATTTCAGTACAAATAATTAACTTTCTATCCACTTTCCTTTCGATTTTGGAGAGATTGGTTTTAGTGAGTTGAAAGGAAAGTTCATCCATCCACTTTTTCACCATTCATACTTTCATTCTTTACCAAATATAATATTTTATTTATCATTTCATTTTTTCATCTTTCCATTTTTTTATCAAAGAGAGCATTAGTTACGTTAGAGAAACTCTTTTCTTGCCCGATTAGGACTTTCCAACTAATCACGAAATTGGGTCTCAAGTTCGACCACGAGAGTTAATCACGTAATAGAATAAAGAATCAATGAATAAAATAAATGTGCAAACGTCTCATAATTGCCTGTGTTTCAATTGACAGGAATATTGAGAACTTATATTACAAATTAAACGATAAAACTCTACAAAAAAGGTAGTTTATCAGGCACAATCATCACAATTTGACGACTAAGAGACCATAAAACATTCATTATTTGACGACTAGGAGACCAATTCTTATGTCGATTGGGTTCATATGAACTAGAACTATCCTAGAAGCATGAATTAACACAAATATATTTGTAATACTATGACTAAATGAAGTGCATACCTTTGAGGTTGAGTTGAGACTTGAGATAGAATAAAAGGAAAAGAGAAAGGCGCTTTTCGAATCTCCGGCGTATCTCAGTGAAGTCTCCATTTTTTATTCTGAGCTTAAATAAAACCCTAGGCCTAGATGAGGCGGAGACTTGGAAGTCCCACTACTCCGTGATAATTGTCATACGCTCAACCAACACTCTGTAGTATGTAGTCTGTACTCACTACTACTACTACGAGAGAGAGAGTCTGGTTTTCGAGAAAATGTTCAATTTTACGGTGATGGTATGGTTTGGTTCAGCTTGTTAAACTGTGGACCTAGTGTAAAAAGCCCACTGGACCACCCAGTTAAATTGTGGCGCCCATTTACACACTTCAAATCAATAGAAGTCCGTTTAGGTACGCCTTGTGTACAATTATGAAAATTATACACTTTAGGTCTGACACCCGTAATATGTACATTGTTATATCATGTCTACTACATCCACTAATCAACCAAGTTACATATGATCAAGAAACTAAAACTCAAGCAAGAAAGGATGATCAGGGTGAATAAAAGGATGGTGACCAATTGTCCGACAATCATCAGAAACTGAAAAGAAATTCATATAAAAAAATTACAACTTTCTGAAGTGATACAAAAAAAAAAACCTAAAAGCGAGCTGTATTGGACCAATAGGGCAATAGACTACAAAGGGTTTGTAGCCGATTCATTGCACCAGTACATTTTTCCAGATAGACCAAATTCAAAAGTTAGATGAAACAAAACTAATACTTGTTTCAAACACCCCCCTGTGCATTATACATACATAACATGGAGTATGGTACAGAATAAACAACCACACCGTCAAAATTTACCCTCTAGTTACCACCTTTATTGCCAGAATCAAGGACCTGTTAGGAGGTCACGGTTACTTGACTGCAACCCATTGTAATCAGGGGAAGGGTGCTCTGCTGGAATATCCACACTGGCAATGATGTTGGCTGTATGTGTAGCAGCATTACTCATATAGGGATTAGGATGTGTTGGGGAATTCTCTGGTGATCCATCTGGGCTCCCACCTAAAGTTCGAGTGGGAGCTGGTGCTGGCCTTCCATCATTCTTCTTCTTCATGGCACTCTTTTGCCAGTTCTTCAATGCCTTGGAAGTTTGTTCGTCAAAAATAGACTGCTTCATGGTTGATCCCATCTAAAAATTTCCAGACAACAGCAGAAAGGGGAAGGGGGAGAAGCACCGTAATGTTATTCAAACTTTACACTGAAATATGTGTTGATGAATGAATGCGTGAGAATCTCCAAACAAGAAAGCTCGGAGATTGATAGTTAAGAAACTTTCTAGTTGAAGTAGAACTGCCTCACTATCTGGGATCATTCTGGACTTAAATTTTGTTTGTTTTGTGTAGTTGCATCACAGAAGTCACCAGTTACCAACAAGCAAGAACAAAAGGCATTAAAAGAAGGCTCACGAGGAAGCAATTAGTGGAGCATGGCTCACCTGTGTGACGAGGGCATAGAGTGGAAGTGTAATGTAGCTGCATAAAAATTGTGCTCCTATCCTGCCCAATAAAACTCCCCATTACTTAGATCAAATATTCAATGTAAAAATGATAATTCTCTATCTACATCATGGCTCTTATCTTCAATGTTTAAGAACCAAATGTTTCTGGTACTTTTAGTCCAGAAAAACTACAGGGTGTATCAAAGCACCTTCTCTGTGACAATGCATTCAAATGACTACTAAAATGTTGCTAAAATGATAATTTACCAGCAAAATTGCATGAAGTGAAGCTGTTTGTTGAACTAGAATATGAAATTGATATATTATAAAGGTTAGAACGCAGAATGTGGATTTATGGAAGTAAATCTTGCCTAAAGTTGATTCCAGACAATGTGGACTTACCCAAGAGCAACTCTCACCACTGCAAGAGTGAAATTGTCATGAAAGCAAGAATATAACCCGAACTCGTACTGTACCACAAAACATTACTTCATACAACTGGTAACAGATATACAAAAGAACAAGGAAGAAAGAGCAGGGCAGTTTTTTACCGCTATCCAAAAGAAATATGTTATCTCGAATGCATTCTGAACACAGAAAAGACAGAATTGGTTTGTTAGAAAGTTTTCAATACCTTCACACCCAAAAAAAAAATACTGGCCCTTCAAAAAGTATATAGAGAGAGATTTTTTAGGCCAGAAAATGAAAACACAGAGTAGCTCCATCTGGGAAACTGAAAAATCAATGGTTCCTCGTCAGTTTTGTGAAATATGCTGGTGGCTCATAAGCCATTGAATGCACACAAACTCCATCGCTTTGGTTATCTATGATATATGACCCACAAAAGAGGCAAGTTCATACCTGAAAGAGGGTGAGTTGGATGAGATAAATAATCAACTTAGGCCGGCCAAACCAAAAATTTCTGTCAGAGACTTGCACAAGGGGGATGCCTTGGACTACAGCATGTCGTTCTTGAATTTCAACAGCCATCTGAGTTATAATTGCTTGGAGCTTCGTTCCAACTGCTAAGGTTACCTTTAACAGATCCAATCGTTAGTATTTCCTCTTTCCTAAAGCAGAGATCATGTTGCGAGAATTATATTGCAACAAAAAATTATTACCATTAGAGGCAATATGGACAGCCAAAACATAGCCTGCCATCCTGCGATAATTTACTTAGTTAATACATCAAGACATCTTAGAATTTGGATGCTGATAACACATAAAGAACCACATCATCCTAAAATGCAAAAATATATGACAAAGAAAACTCACCGTTAACATTAACAAGCAGATAGATTACTGCAGAAGTCCATAACACTGGACTGGAAGTAGTGCCAAGAATTAAGTCAGATGGGTATGCAGCATATCAGAGCATTATCCATAGGCTAAAAAATTGTAAATTAAATCATAATGGACATAACTATACCTGATTCCCACGACTACCTTGAAGTCATCTTCTAATGACCTCTTAATATATTTCTGAAAGTCAAACTTACTTCCAGGTGCTAAATGAACCTACAGGAATAAAATAATTAATTGATGGTGACTTTATTGCAGTTTGGTCTTATTATCCAAAAGAGAAAGAGGAAATTGTTCATCTCAAGAAACTTACGGAGATAAATCCATGGCGCATTGTCAAGTAGTCAGATTTACGAACAGATCGAAAGAATTGCCGAAAAAAGCATACCTGAAATCGTTGAACAAATTAAGTATCAACTGAAGCTAATGGATAACGCGAGACCAAACCAGTCTGCATCAAGACCAGCTCCAACCCTCTTGCCTCCCCCAGGCGGAAAAAAATCTCCCACCTCACTTAAGGAAAAACTTTGACACCCTATATGCCTTCAGTGTCATAGTTCATTTTGTTGAAGACAACTTGAACACACTAGCAATATCATTCATTGTTCTTACAACATAAAAAAGGGCTGGTGTTGTGGTCCAGAAACTGGTGTGATGTTTCACGAAAGATGTCTCCTTTGTAAGCCTGAATCTTGCAGGGTCTGCATTGTAGGCACACATAAAATCACCCATAATTTACTAACAGAAATTTCACGAGTGATGTTATTTATTCACCTATGAAATATCAAGATACTGGCAAACATTAAGTTAATTATTCTCATCAAAAAAACATACCATTGGAGACTGCATAGTCATAATCAATTATGTCACGCTCCCATTCTTTCCACCCGCGAATCTGCATATTAAGAAAACATTAAATGACAACTTTAAATACAAATTATGCTGAAAAAATCAAATATCAGAATCAAATTCCATTCCCACTTGCATCACACAGTTCATTTTAGAAATGACAGAATTTTTTGAGTGTATTAAAGCAAAAGCACAAAAAAAATACTACCTTTAATCTCCCGAGCAGCATTGTTATGGCACTATAAATAACATGAAACACTGCCAAAAAGAATATGAAGATGTGTAGTTGATGTAATCCGTTGACACTTATGAGCGGCACAGTTCCCTATTGACATGAAATTTGTTAGTTAAGAACTTGAATACAATACATTGTCAAGTGATGGAGACATAAACAAATTAAGAAGGAGAAAACTAAGGCGTTACAACTTGGCAACAAAGGGTAGGCATTATTCAGTCAGAGAGTAGATAACAATTTTTTAACTTTCTATTAAAACAGAGATTTGATTTGAAGAGACACCAAACCACACTACAAACATTCTTGTGGACCACATACCTTCCAATGGTATTTTAGGTTTGCAGATATGTTTTGTTGAAGAGATATTACAGGAGAAAAAGAAAGTGACGACAGCTTGAGATGTAGTCAACTGTGTCTTCAAAAATCAGGCATGCTTTCTGTTAAAATATGATCTTTTCCCAGACCAGCTATAGTCCTCGCATAACTCGTTAGACAAACACCTACGATCAAATTTATGATCCTTGGGCAATGGAGCTGGCATCCTCCCTCATATACAACCTCCTTCTTGCACGTAGAGAGGCAACCAAACCACAGAAAACTACATTCACGCAGTGTAAATAGAAAAACAGAACAGAAAACTAGATGAAGAGATGGAGACGTGAACTAAGACCTCCTATAACCAAGACAATCAGTTGCTTTAAAGTGCAAGCTGTTAAGGAGTGGGCCTAAAATGTATGTTCTCACACCTTCAAGTGTGACCCCCCTTCTTGAATGGGGAAGGCATATAAATTCAAAACTGAAACTTACTAGACTGAGAAGACACAGGCCCACAGAATAGGGAACCTAACACTTGTGTACTTTTAAGTGTTTCTATACTTTTATCACAATAAAACGTGGTGTTTCATAACCCTTGTGTTCAATGCTCTCATCATTAAGAATCATGCATCAAAATGAAAAGAAAAATGATTCAACTCCTACAGGATTTTATCCCATGAAAATCACATTCCTCTAATTAAGATTTTTTCTTACAGTTTTGTCATTGACGAAGTTTCATAAACTGTATGACTTTCTTGTCATTTCAACCTTCTCAAGAGTCTTCAAACAAAATTTAGACATAATATCTCCTCAGGATGGATCTAAGAGGCAAACATTTATGTAACCATAAAGTTTGTAAAGGAGGTTCGAAAACAGAAAAAAAAAATCATAGAAAATATAGAAATAGAGGGAAAGGTCTTGGTTTGATGAAATAAGGATGCATACGACTTATTTCTCCCAGGCTCCGCAGAGGCCTTGTGCACTGGTTGCAATTACAATCAACTATTTTCATGAAATCATTGACCAAAGAAGCAGACTAAAATGTTTTTATCTTTATGTGCTCGCTATCAAAACCTATTTGTCAAGTATGATAGGTGCTCACGGCTATATTCCCTTGAAGTGGATGTTTTAAGCAGATAATCAGATAGTTATAAGATACGATTGACCAGATTAAGCTTGTTCCTGTCATTTTTCTTAAATTAAACAAAGAAGACTGAAATTAAAATCTAAAATAACTAGCGAAAAAAACACTTACAGGTTTGCACGCTTTTGAGAGACTATCTGCTGCTAAGATTCTATGCTCATTCCATAGAAGCCTCCGATGATGTTCTCCTGCACCCTTATCTGCTGTCGGGGCCTCATGTTTCTTATTCAAGGGGCACGGCAACATAGTGTCTGCTAACTTTAAGGGAATACATAATTTGGTAATGTAATTCTGCCCGAATGTTAGAAGTAAGGATATGAATCCTAGAACCATAAGCTCTGCAAGAGTCAATGAGGAAGAGGAAGTTGGGTCACTGAGCTAATCACTAAAAAGACAGTTGAGAAAAAATTGCGACCCATCTAAGTTGAGAAACATGTCCTGTAAAGGTATTGCTTTGGAAGAAAAATAGAGAAGTTGCAGTGCTTACCGCCTTTGATCTTCTCGAGAGCTTCAAACAAAGGTTTCTTGTTTTTTTTGTGAAACCACTGAAACGAAAAAATCATTAGAGATGACAGAGAAACCACAAGGCAAAAATAAAGCAGCAAAGTTACTTGAAATTGCTTTCCCCCCCCCCCCAAAAAAAACTTCCAGTGTTTAATACAGCTTTCTAAGATGTTTTTTCTTCCAATTTTCCAGACTCAAACCTTAATTGAAAATGTTTATAATCAGATCAATACAAAGCTGCTACTAATTTGATCCATGCTAAACCAATTCAGGGTGCTCCACCAACTTAGAACATTACTTGCTATTTTCTAGAGGAGAAACAAGAATAATCAGAGAGAAGAGGACAAAGGGATTGACAAGTTTCTTTTCCGAGGCTTAGCTATCCAATTGGTCATCTGTTCTAAGCAAGCCTGGACTGGACCCAAAAATATAGATATTTACATTTCTCTGTTTGCCTCCAATCCAGTGATTATTTTTTATTTTTTATTTTTTTTTTAAATTTTGTGGTAGCACCACTAATCATACACTGAATACGCAAAAAAAATTGAAAAAGATAAAAAAGAAGGAAGGATTCTCCCCTGCAAAACAACCATATGAAAAATCTCATTAGCTGCTTCTCCCTACCTGCGAGTCGTAACCTTTTACTTTTTTTTTTTTGCCCCCTCCGCCATTTACAGTCCATTAAAATAGATCCAATCTTTAAAAAGGGAAATTACATTATCTCTAAAAAATTATGAACAAACTGGTCCCATCTAAATCTGAAAGGAGAATTAAAAATAAATTTTGAAAGTGTCTCTAAAATGATATATGATCTACGGTTACCTCCCCGATTCCATGAATAGCTTTCTCCAGCAATATAGAAACTAGAATCATGACTGCACAGACAAGAGCAACTGCCCAAGTGGGTGTATTATCAAGTTGTCTGTCGTTAGGACTTTCTCCTTCAGTCATTTCTTCTACAATTCGATTCAGCCGAACCGCCTTGTTGAGAGATCTTTGAAAAGAGAAAGAAAAAAAATTAAAAAACGAAGGCACAAGTGGCAAGAAAATCTATGTAAAGAGAAACTTCAGAAAGGTTATGTTGGGTGTTGATGAGCAAAGGACCATGGTGTTGTGTCCGGACTTGTGAGTTGATTTTGGCAGAGAAGACGGGTCCGATGGTTTGTCAATGGAGTTGTAACTGAACTGAACCGGGATTGTACGGACAGAAGCGACGGTTGGAAATGGAGGATTACGAAGATTGCCCATCAGTGTAGTGGGTAATTTCATAGTTGCCCCTTTAAGAACCTGTTAACGAGAGTGTTAGTAGGGATTTTAGTTATATGAGGTGAGAAAATAACCCCATAGAAAGAAAAACAATAGCCAACCACTCTCTCCGTTAAGTATAATTTACTTTAATTTACAACACCACAAAACCAAAGCTTGTTGCGGCATTTGATCAAACGGATGAAGTCTATGTATAGCATTCATTCAACACTACGATATGATAGCGTACTCATAAATTTAAACTAAAAAATATTAGATTTACAACACGTACACAAAATATATCTCCAATTTTTGAGGATATAACCCTGAAGAAACATTCAAATCCGGGTCGTCAACGAAGAAACATTCAAAAAAATCAACTTTATAGGAAGAACAACTAAAAAAATATCGAAAATATCGCCGCCATTATCTGGAACCAAACCCAGGACGTCGGCATGACTGGCAAAAATACTTATCACTATGCCAGAACGACCTTGATGCACTGACATTTTTATTCTATTTATATAATTCTTTTCTATAATTTGAGTAACACAAAGCCAACATTTTGTACGGATAAAACTTATTCTTAAAAATCAATTTATAAAGGAAGGAGTGCTCAAGAATTTATATACACACAACTAATCTTATTTTTAGCCGATGTGGAATGGTAGCACACGCACACGCACCCGAACCAATTGGGCTACGCCCAAGTAATCCCATCTTCTTTTTTCCCACATGGATTTATATAGTGCTTTAAAAGTAACGTATTAATTTAACGAGATCATCTCAAAGAGAACAGTTGATTCGTCGTGCATTAATTACCAGGATGTAGAGACACTCTTTGGAGGACTTCTGTGACGGTTAAGTTCATGATAAGTGTGGACTTTAAAGGCAAGCTGCAAAATATGATAAATGGAAAATGCATCGATACGTTTGTTTCTTTCTTTCGTTAAACCACGGTGAAGTACAGTAGACAAGCAAGAGCAACACCAGATGAAGAAACAAAACCAAAATTTCAGGAAGTGGATATCTAAAATCTAACTCTAGGTTTCTGGAGGAACAAATTGGTTTGTATGCCATCTCAGTTTAATTGCCTTCCACCTAGTGTTGCTGGGAATCACTTGGAACAAACACAGGAAGGTGGCCGCCTCTTTGTGACCTACCCTGTTGATAGTAACTCGACGTGGAACCTCTGTCATGACCAGCAGGCAGGGAGCTGCCAATTCTTGACCCTCTGCTCGACTCTTCACTCATAAGGGGACCCCCGAAGAATATAGATTGACCTGTGTATGTAAGCTCTGTTCCGGATACATGAGAAGAAGAACCAACACTTCTGGTGGCTGCAGAGACAAAGCGCCCAGCTTCTTGATCCCAAAACACGGAAGACCTAGAATTTTCTGCAGCACCCACATTTCTCCTCGTTGCTAAATCACTAACTCTAGTTTGATGTGCATCACTTGCCTTTGCTGACCAAGGAGATTGATCTGTAGAGGATAGATAAACAGGGTTGACGTGATCTCTGTTTGAAGCCGGCTGCTCTAATGGAGAAGGGGTGAGGTTAGAAGGATGAGGACTGCTTAAGTTACTAAGGCTGTGACCACACGTTTCAGTATCTTCCCTGCTAGCCCGACTTGGTGGGTATGAACTCTTTGAAGGAGATAACCTAGATGTCCCTGCTCTGGCATTTCTTTCACGAAATCCATGATTGGTGCTGGTTGGACTGCTTCTGCCACTCACATTGCTACTGGAAAAATGATCAGCATCATATTGATGATGTCTGGAACCTACTGGACGTAAAACAGATGATGAAGCTCTAGCCTTGGCACCCGCCTTCACTGCCTCATTAGAGTCCAATTTTGCAAGCTTCCATGCACTGATACGGACTGGACGCTGGGGCAACTTTTTCCCCTTGTCAGGTGGCTGCATTGCATCTGGATCAACAGTGGACGGCAAGCGGCCTGGCTCCAGATGAGGGATAATTTCATCCTGGTTATATGATAACAAAAAAGTTTCAATATAAAACTTTATCCTTGTAAGTCATCACAAACGTAAAAGATATCAAAAGATGGTGCATGCAAATGCACATGAAAGGAATCATGATGCTCCAAATATAGTAAACAATAACCCTGGCATCTTGAAGTGGCAGTTGAACTAACTTTTAGTCATTGAAAAAATAGCATGTAATATTCAAAATGACAGTGAACCAGATTTTTTCCATGGGATAGTCCAACTTCAACCCTTAAGAATAGATAGAAGAATAGAAACAACCAGACAAACAATTCCCAAAAGGGGAACAGATAGAAATATAGTGTAAAAAGGGTGTCATATACAGGGAGGTTCCTATGATGGTGATAATATAAGTAATCTTGTCCACTGGCTTTCGACTCTCTCCACAGTACTTCAAAAGAAATCTGAACTATCCTCTGGTTTATGTTTATGTTGTCCTAGCTTCCTTTATTCATGGTAAATAATCATAAGCAGTCTACACTAACCCACTTGTAGTCAGTTTGTCAAAATAAAATCAAGACAGCAGTACCTGGAGGTCCATAAAGATTCTTGGAGGAGTACACCAAGCCCCTTTATACTGCAAACCCATTCCAATAGAGCTTCTTCCACTAATGGCAGTCACAGCAGAACTTGTTGGTGAGGATGGCAAACTCTGCTGATCTCGTTCATCCAATGAGGGCCCAGGAGGCTCACTTTGGGTCCTCATAGCAACCACATATTCATAAGTTGTGATACCCTGCAACAAAAGATTATGATGTGTTACCCTTCTCTTTTTTACTTTATATTTATGTGTTTTTCTTTTCGTGCCCCCCCCCCCTCAAAAAAAAAAACAACAAACGCGCACACAAAAAAAGGTGGGAATGGAGGGTTAAGGAGAGGACATTGAAGAAACAAACCTTTCGAATCAGAATTAAGTGGAAAAAGAACAGTTCTCCCAAAGGCACGGTGGCCAGAAAAGAAAGAGCTGTACATATGGCCTGAAAAAAAAACCACATAAAGTTGATTTTCTGGCAAAAAAATAACAGTAGCTGCAGATACAACTACATTCACTGTGTTGAATTCAAAATAAGATGTGAAACCATGATAAATTAGCGTAAGGAAACAGATTAAGGATAGAAGGAAATATACCACAACAGTAGCAAATGGGGGTTGTGAGAATCCACCTCCAAGCCTTTCCATTATCTGATGTTCTGTTGCCTTTCTATGAGTGAAGCATCGAATAAGGACAGCAATTCCCACCCCACACTCGAAAGAAAGCTGGCACACAAACGAACATCATCCACAAAACAATTTCTTTAGTTGGGCTAAACGGAACAACTCATAAGGAAAATGAAGCCTAAGACAAGCAAGTTGAAATAAAATCCAACCAAGCATCTTTTTGAGCTTACCCAGACAAGGCCCATGGCCATAAGGCTCACGAATGTGATATAGTTTTTCCTTCCAACACAATTATTCAACCACTGCACCCCAGGTCACCATGCCAAAAGTGATTTTAGGCATGAAGAGAAGAGAAGTAACTGTTAATTCCCCAGATATTTATGAATATCAAATGAATAACAGGGGCATGTTGCTTGGGGATAGCAAACAAAACTACTTATCACATCAGAAATCACATACCCTTAGGCCTTAACAAACAACTTGAGCACTTTAAAATCACGTGACAGGAGACTTTGGTAGAAATTGAAGATTAGACTTACCCTGCAATGATGATCAAATCCATCAACGCATTTATCACAGCTTCTGCAGTGTTTGCTGAACTTGCGCACCTACAAAACAACATTTTCCTCAAATTCTTGCTTTGGTATGTAATGGGATCAGAATATGAAGTGGGAAGCACAGTCTTCTAAGCTTGAATATATATCCTAATGAGATAAATAAAGACATTATGTTTTAACGAAAAATATGAACCTAGATAGAGCATAATGGAGACAAGGCTTCGTTGAGTTAATTTGTATAGTGCAAAATGGAGACACATGATTCATGCAGTCGACCCCAAAATAGCTGGATAAAGGAGTCAGGAGATCCAGTTCAAATGCAGCTCCTGCTAGCTCTGTCCTATTTCCGTTCCCTCACACATCATATATCCACAAGCAATGAGCTCATATCCCAGGCAGAAGCATGTATACATTGAGATAAGCATGAGTAATTCAAAGAAAGACTTCAGAATATTCTTGAGTCTTCCACTTCTTTTTTGTTCGGGCCAGAAAGGGAAGGAGGGATATTGTATGACAGATTTTGATGACATCACTTGATTTTCAACTTGAGAAAAATTGCTCACCATAAGATTCAATCTCTTTACTATTTTATACGACAGTAAAATACACGGCATGAGATACAAAAAACTTCTCCCATAAAAATTTACCTCAGCATTGCACAATGTGCAGAACAAAGCATCTTCCTCTCCAGTTTGTAGCTGTAAAAGGTCTTCATCTTTGCGGCAATCTTGCCACACAAGAAAACCGCAAAAGAATCCCCCTAGTTTTGAGCAACAACTTGAACCATGCCTTTCAGCTTTTCCTCCATTATTCAATCCTGCTTTGCCAGGTTCTTCAAGAGAAGATGAATTTCCTAGTCATGCACCACAAAGCTCGTAAACAATAATCCAAAGAACAAAGTAATGGAGTGGTACTCAAAACATAATCTTATGCTGCCTTCTCCCTCAACATATGCAAATCCTGATAGCTTGGACTTATCAAGGGGAACTCACTGATCAACAACTCAATTGTTATCATAAGTACTCATTTGTAATCGATTGCAAAGGACAATCAGATCAATTTTCGGGTGAATATAGTCCAAAGAGAACACTCATGGGTGCTCCAACAATTGAATCTACTGATCAAATCGCCATTGACCTTTCATCATATGGAGATTCAACTAATTTGGATATATATATTTTCTCTAATTTCAAAGAAGAAAAGTGAAGTTGAATCACTAACCAGGAAAATCTGCATCGTTGTGGGATCTATTGGCTGGTGTCTTGTCGGCTTCAATCAAAATTCCAGGATCAGCAGGATCAATAGCTGTGCATCTAACATAAAGTACAAATACACAGACTGCCTGAAAATAGTAACACAGACAATAAGTCAGAAATAGAGTCAGCAAAGGATCATGGTGCACTTTCCATCGAAGTTTAAAGGAAAAGCAGCCAACTGTTATGCTTACCAAGAAGGAATAAAAACCAATGGCCACATATTCATAGAGGTCCTTTCCAAGAAAGGGCGCAAAAAATGTATAGAAGGCAACCGATAGCAAGAAAAATACTGTTATTGCTACAACCTGTGCATCAATGGAAAGTAAGAACGACATCACATGCCTCAAAATATATGTAAGAAATCAAAAAGAGAGAGAAGAATATATCATCACAAAGATCAATAGAACTGTCCCACAACTTAAGTGAAATGGGAATTCCTGGTCCATTGATTATAAATTAGGTCTCTTAAAACAAAATTTGATCGTGAAACACGTTCAAATATGCACTCAGAAGATTATGATGTGTCATATCTGTAAGAATGTAGACAGGAATGCGCTATTAAAAATTTTCCTTTTCAGATCTTAGTTGCACTACCAGAAATGAATATTTGGCTAAAACATCGATGTGGAGATAACAACCGTGGCCGTGATAAACAACTATAAGAACTGACTGACGAAAATCAACCGAACAACTGCAACCAACATTTCACATTCTACTAATCCCCTAGACTAGGATAAAGATGCTAGAGACACAAGTAAGATGCCAGATACTGCAAGTGTATTGGATTATATATCAAGCGACAGCCATAGCTATACACTGTTGAGGATAAAGAGTTGCCATAAAGATTGTCAGCCGGGAAAGCAAAGAACACTTTATAATGACGCTAAATACATCTCCCAGACAACAAGTTCCAAACTCAAATCAATTACAAAAGAGGTACAATGATCGCATGCACTTACAAGTTACGATTTCCAAACTCAACACAGTTTGGTGTAACCGTAGTACAATGCTGCTTTTTTTTTTCTCTCTCTATCTATCTTGTTAGTATTAGAACAGGAAATTCAGTTAGTGGCCTCCCTGCTCACAGACATTACAAAAAATACATTTACAAAAAATACTAAAAAACTCAGAAATGGAGGGTTAATTATTCACATCAAGTAACTTGGATTGATCTCAACTCCCAACTTGAATACCCACTAAAGCATTCTTTCCAAAGAAGTGTATGCTAAGGACTAATGGCAAAACTGAAACAAAGTCCATAACGTATTCTTCTTCACAAAATAAAGATAGAGCAAAGTACGTCAGAAACATGTGCTTTTGTGGAATGATAAGAGCCAGACAGTTCTCGGATAAGATCTATTTGGGATGTGTTTTTATATTCTTCTTTCTGCATTAGAAATTCAAAAGCAAAATAAACAGATGAGCTGCAAGAATTTAAGGATACACATGGTAACCAACTGAACAAGATGTAGTCGAAAAATATCAAACAAGAAAGAAGCTAATGACCCATAGTTACCAGTACCAACTATTTAAGAACCGACAGCAACAAAAATTTACATGCTCATTGACAGAAAAGTAAAACAAAATAACACTAGTTTGTAATATCACAAAGAAAATCTAGCAAAAAGAAATCAATTTTAAAAAGTCAAATAAAACCCACATTCTGAATATCGAGTGATTAGAAGGCAGAGGAGGGGTAAGTACCTGAAACGTGTGGGCTGGGAGTTCCCATCCATGACGCCTAGCCATGAATGATAAAAGAACGGAGTCAAAATGTGCCACTCAACGGCATTTAGAGCCAAAGAACCACACTAAGAACTAATCCTAACTACACGCGGTATGAGATTCCGAATTAGAGTCCCAGAAGTGGTGGTTCAGAGTTGGTCGAGCCCTTGCTTTCTCTTGCCTTGGATCACTTAAACTCACAGTTTGGAATGGGTTTGGTTTGAGTTTGAGTTTGATCTGGATCCAGAAGTTCAAACGAATCAAACCCCTTTTCAAGATGAATCACTCACTTGACTTTCAGTCCTAGGTCTTCTGGATTACGATTAATCGATCACGGAGCCATGGAAGAAGAAGAAAACTGGTTAGACTTCTATTCTGATTTTGGCTGCGGCGTTGTATCAAACATTTTCTGTTTTGGGTATGGATAGAATACTGAGCAATGACTCAGCAGCAGCGGGAACGGGACTATGACTATTACGGCCGGCCACTGCCCTTTGCATCCTCTCCCCAATACTCTCCTCTCTAAAATATAACGGGTAAATTTCATATATACCCCTTCAATTATAGACTTTATTTTAAATTCTCTCTTAAATTTCCAATTGTTGAAATTTGTCACTCAACTATATTAATCATTAAACAGTTAATTTTATCTCATGTATTGGTTAATCTTGATAGAATGGATGGATTAAAATAAATTATATAGTTTAGAAAAAATTAAAATAATTAAAAGTTCAAAGAATAATTTAAATTAAAGATCATAGTATATGGGTCATTTATGAGATTTAGCCAAAAATAATATTCATAGACTTTATTTTGATTTATCTGAAGAAAAAAAATTAAGCTAAAAAATCCTTTTCACATTTAGTTAGCTGACCTAATCCATTAATCTAATAGTACTCATTATCTTATAAAGATTTTATCTTTTTGAGATCAAGAATTCAAGGACCTATTTGATTTACGTTTCAAAAATTAGTATCCAAAAATAGTTTTTCAAAAGAGTTTTAAGAAATTAGTTTTGATATTTTTTGGAATAAAAAACTTGTTTGGTTAGATGATTTTAAAAATAATTTTACAGTACAGAAAATAGTAAAATTTGTTTGGACAATCTAAGTTATTTTTAGATTGACAATTTCATAAAAAAAAATCAATAAACCAAACTTTAAAATATATATTATATATTATATTAGTATATACTTAGACCTTTATATTAACTAATATAA
>CM042193.1:555638-579908 GCA_023539305.1 Ilex asprella
AACATAAATTTTACATCCAAAATTCATATTCTATTATGTTATTTATTAAAATAAAATCAAAATTAAAAATCTAGTTTTTTAAAAAAATCATAGTTAGTATATAATTATACTATCTATTAGAAGAAAATTAAAAAATTAAACAAGATGTCAAACTGTAATGAACATAATAATTTTTAGCTTTTATTGGGGTAGTTTGATATTTTCATTTGGTCGTTTAAACGAGCAAATTAAATTCTAATAGAAAATATATTTATATATTAATTACGATTTTTTGAGAGAAATTTGATTTTTTTTATTTTATTTCAATAAAAGATACAATAAATCATGAATTTTAATTGTAAAATTTTAAATATTTGATATTTTATCTTTGATTAGAGTATTTTTTGTCTAAGTATAATATTTTAAACTTAAAAAGTTTAAGTATTATAGACCTACAAGTTTTAGGGGGTCTAAATATAATTTATTAATTGATATATTTATAACATGAATCTAAATGTTACACACATATAAACTTCAAGGAATCTGTGTGTAATATTTCAAATATTAGGGGTCTAAGTAATTAAGTGACAAACTAAGATTTGGATATAATTCTCCCTAACTTTTTCGATTTATATTTAATATTTTAATCATTCACTTACACTTTAATTACACTATGACAAACATGACCACCCTTCACTCTTTTTTTTGTACTTTTTTTTTAAAAAGTAAACAACTTTTAAAAACTTTTGAGTGGGGTTATTTTCACTTCACAAATATCTATTCTCACCTCATTTAATTTCTCATTATCAAACTACTAAACTTATTCCATTAATAAATAAGTTCACGTCATATTACATAACTCTATTAATAGTTAAACGTACTCATTTTATGTAAAAGAATGTGTAAAACTATAAGACGCAAAACCGATATGGAAAAAAAAAACATCAAACACAAACAAAAATACAAATTTGAATAAGAAAAAAAAATAACAAGTATATATGCAAAACCTTAACAAGATAAAAAAAACAAATAATATGAAAACACACACACACACACACACACACATATATATATATATACGCACATAAAAAATTTAAACAAAAAATTATTAAATTTGACAGAGATATCAAAACAATACAAAAAAGAATGAAAAATACATATAACAAATATGATATCAAACATATAATTAAATTGAGAAATAATATTAACCTGTATCTGACTTAAAAATTTTATATTGAAAAAGTATTTTTGTGAGTGCATGAGATGAGATAAAGAATGAAACCCTAATTATGACAAAATATAAAGTGAGTTTACTTATTAAAAATGGTGTATGCAACATGAGGTGGACTTAGTTAGTGATGAAGTTGATATAAAAATTGTGGATTTAGTAGTTTGATAATAATAAAATTAAATGAATTGGAAATGGAGATTTGTGGGATGGAAATAGTTCCACCCAAAACTTTTTTCAATATTAGACTCATACGCATATCAAACGAAGAGAAACTATTTTTTAAATTCAAATCAAGTGAAACTCATTTTTTTACATATTTCACTAATTGTGATATTACACTATCTTTAAAAGATCTAGTAGTCATATTTATCCACTTTTAAATAAAGATTCTAATCTATATAATAAGATAGTTAAGTTTTTAAATTTATTGAGGGTATAATAATGATGCTATCTATATAATAAGATAGAATAATATTATAGTTTAATGTATAATGGCTTCAATCGCCAGTGATTTAATATTACACATGACTCGAAACTATTAATCTTATACCACCGTACTCGCAACTTAATAACGTTGTGAAACAATTTTTTGGTATTGTGGGAGTCGTAATTATTTTTCAAGGCAAGGCAATCATATGACCATCATTACTTAATGGTCCCCCGGGGGGGGTACTCTATCACTTTGTATTTTTCCTCCTCGCAATGCATATTTCAATTTTCAAATCTCGATTTCATCGAACAAAAAGACATATAACCTGCTTTATTTTCATGTTCTGGTGGTCTCTCTCTCTCTCCCCCCAGCTCTCCTGAGTTTTTATCTCTCGGAAATACTGAACAATGAGTGGGCTATCAAATTCTTTGGTTCTAACAAAGAGTTCTTCAATCCATCTCTCAACTGGTAAATTGTCGAACACTTACATTTCTTTGCTCGGTCTGATTACGAATGTCATTATGAGAGTTATTGCTTTGATCTGGTATTTCATTTTAATTTGCATTCGTCTCTCCGTTGTCTAGTACTATGTTTCTTGCTTGTCGCTATCGAATATAATTTTAACATTATTTCGGAATTTTATATATCTTATTGACTCTGCTTATTTACGTTTCACCCATTTTTATTTGTTTGGTTCTTGGAAACACTTGAAAGTTTCAAAATAATAAGATGCTTCAAATGATACCAAAATTTGATCAAAGACGAACTAGTTCATGTAACAAAAGGGACATTTGGGGTTTTGGTTTTTTGGTAAATAAGTTAATGAATATAGATAGTAGGAGATGTGCCCTAGACAGGTGCCTCATTGGGTAGTTTGTACTGCCTGTGTTATTTGGAATGACAAGCACGCCAACTTTGATACTGGTATCAATAAAACTAGAGGAATGCTGAATATAACGGCCACCACACTGGAGTTTCAATTGGCACATGTTTTGTTATTGTATGGGTGGCTATCATGAAACAAGTTATTCAGTGGCAGTGAATAGGATTCCAGGAGACTGTTGGATGTTATAAAGCTATCAAATGGCGTTGTGAATCTTGTGGTGCTTGCCAAGTGGGTGGAGTCCCAGTCCTCGAGAAAATATTCAATGTAATGGTGACCACGTCACCATTTTCACATGGTGGGACCATCCAATAACAAACTACCATGTAGGTAAGTGGATGCCGACTTAATTTAGTAATTTCTCTAGCCATTTAAGAAGATAACTACCCTATATAAAGAAATAGGGCTTACCAAGCCCACTTGTAGTCATAGATTCATTATTGGATGGTAACACCACGTAGCATCACGTGCCAATGGTGACATGGTGTCACCGTTACACTGAATATTTACTTCTAGTCCTCCTGGACAAAATGTATTCCTCCTGGACAAAATGTACTTAGAGCATTACTTAAGCAGTTATGCCTAGCAATACCAGTGGAACCCATTTTCTACCAAGGTTCTACACCCTCTCCTAGACGTTAGTGGCTCCGGCACACCTTTGGATTTTTTTATCTTTTCGTTGTCATAAGAATCATTGGAGTACATATTCAGCAGTTGCTGGGCACATTGTACTCAAGTAGCATAATGCTTCCAGCTTTTTTGGCAATATTGGTTTCAATTAGCATCCGGAGATCTAGGTGTTACATTGATCTTAAGCCCTCGACCAGGCCTGCTAAATGTTGTCTTCTGGTGTCGTTGTCCCATTTAGTGGATTCAGGATCACAGTGTGCTCAAAGTTCCATTGATTTGTTGGTAATTTTTTCTGAAGGAAGAACTCAACTTGAAATACTTTGCTCAAGGTTCCATTGGCTTTTGTTGGTAAAGTTTGCCGGGGGAAGCCAGTCAAGTTTAAGAGTTGCAAAGAGTTTGAACAGCATCTTCAGTTACAATTATATCAGCCTTGTTGATTTTGTTGTTCTTTAACGTGCTTGTCAATCCTTTGCAGTCCATCCCTCAAAAATTGAAAAAAGAAAAAGAGAATAAAAAAAAAAAAAAACAGTAATGGACATTCTTGAAATGTCACCTACTCAGTGTATCTTTGTCTCTGGAATGGTGCTTAGCAAATATAAGAATGCATTGTCCTTCTTTTTTTGATAGGGATATGATTGCATTAACCTGCTTTTTTTTATAGGGATATAACTGCATTATCCTTTTGATCTTAATTTATAGTTTTTGTAATTATTTCAACGTCTTTGTTACTGTTGAATCTAATATTAGGCTTTCCTTTGAAATCAGGGGATCAATGTATTAGAAGTGTGGGCTCCACCAACTTGTCATGCAGTCCACATGCAGGAAAAGTACGATTTCCCACTTCCAGAAGGGCGCTTACAATTCAAGCAGGGTATAGGTATTATTTTTTCCCTTAACCCTTGTGATGTGATTGATATTTTTTTTTCAAATATAGGTGCTGAATTTCGTTATTGGTGTTGGTGTTATGTTATGAGCTGTTTATTTTATTTTATTTTATTTCAATTTCCCTCTTTTACGTAAATTACACCCTCGTAGTGTGGTACCAGTCTTAGTCCCTGCGGTATCAATAAGAACACTTTGAATCTTGAAATAAGGTTGTTTGTTTTGGGTTGGAAAAAGGCATATGGTAATGAGTCACATTCACCAATGCCCGTACTTCTTTTAGATTCTGTCAATGATTTGGACATGACGGCCAGATTACACCCATGCCAAAGTCCGAAGATCAATGCGTTTCAATTGAAACTACAGCAATCAATGGCTTAAGCTTACAATGTGGAAAAGTATAATCTTCTCATATTCTATTTCTCCATTGATGGTTTTATATGAATGGAGGTTCTGATGGATACCCTTTTACTTTGTTGTGAATATAGGGATGGAGGCAGGCCCGGCAGCACTAGCATCTTTGTCGGCGGGTTTGTTTTGGGAGGATTGATTGTTGGCACACTTGGTTGTGTGTATGCACCTCAGGTATGATTTGCATATGGTGCGTCACTGACCGACTATTGTTGGGTGCCACCTAATATCTCTGTGTGCCTATTATTCAATTAATCGTACAGATTAGTAATCAATTAATGGATTTGTTATTAAGATTACTTTTGGTGGCAAGTGGTCCTTGTGTGCTATTATTTGGAAGCAGCAAGCCATATGATTCACTATGAAGAATCGTAGTGTACTGAAATGTTTTTCTTTACAGATCAGCAAGGCACTTGCCGGAGCTGACAAAAAGGATTTAATGAGGAAATTGCCCAAATTCATATATGATGAAGAGAAAGCTTTGGAGGTTGGTGGTTCACCTATAAAGTTTTTAGCAGGATCTTTCTCCTTCTTGTTCCCTCTCCTCCTCCTCCTCGGAGTTGTTTATACTCTTCTTCTTTTATTTTGATTTGAGAATTCCTTATTTGCTTGCTGGGCTATTTCTGCATTTATTGAGATTTGACCACTGTATACTCTATACATTCCACATGGAAAGCATCTTTACTCTGGCTACTTTTAATCAGTCACCGTGCCTGAATAAACTGATGGCTGTGTAAAGTTTCCATTCCATCTGTTCTATCCTATTAATAGTTAATCCTAAGATACATAATTACTTTTCCCCAAATCCATTCGGAAACAAGATTACGGCACTAATGTGGTGAAATATATAGAAGTTCTGGATTTTTATAATATTGTGGTGGAAAATCTTAAAGTTGTTTAACTGTAGTTATTTGCAAGATTTTTAATTCCCAAGTTAAAGATTATAAAACATTGGATTGTTATTAACTTCATATCAAGCCCGCATAAGTTTCTTGGACCAAAACGGTCATCAAGAGAAGAGCCAACCATTTGGAGTAATACATTTTTATATGCTTTCTCGGTCTGCAATGCACTTACATGTATCCCTTTCACAGAGAACACGGAAAATACTGGCTGAAAAGATTGAACAGTTGAACTCTGCTATAGATGAGGTTTCTGCTCAGCTGCGACCTGAAGATTCCCCAAACGGAGTGGCTGTGAACTCAGATGAAGTTGAAACTGTCATATAAGACTGCTTATACTAGATTCAGATGAGATTAAGCAATCACACGAGTGATCTTGCATTTGATACATTGCAGGATTAAGAAGTAATAACTAGATTCTTGTCATCTTGTTTTGATTATTCTTCAAATCCACATGGTTGTGCTCTTTAATGTTGCTGTTTTTAGCATGAGTACGTATTCAATGAAACTCAAATAAGTGCTCAATGTTGGGATGATTAAAGCTGTTATCACCTTAGCTGTGTGCCTCTGTATCGTTTGGTACTTAATTGGTATTTCAACTGGGCAGGTTTTTACAACCAGACCTCTGTTGTAGAACTTAATTTGAGATGTAAACACAAATGTGTAAATGGTTCAATCACATCATAACATGATGTCATCTTCATGTTATAGATGACATCATTTGGCTCATTGTGATTTCACGTGTCTACTTAATCCTTGATTAAATTTCCAGAGTGCTAGTAAGTAATTCTTAGTTGATTTTTTTGTCTTCAATTTATCACTTATACAAGTGGTATGATGCAACGACTTCTTTTACACAGACCTCGGATAGCAATCACTTTTATTGGGTATTATGGAAATCTTTGTTGTGTATTTCATTTTTGCATGGGAAAAGGTTGATCTAGGGTTTTTACAGAAAACACCATATATGCAGATGGAAACTAGCAGTTTAGCACTACCTTCAATATAATGGAGAAAACTTTTGGACTGTCACTATTGAGGAGAAAGGCTGTGCACGCTACCCTTGTTTCTATCATGATATGCTTTTTGGTTGATGATTTACTTAGATATTGTGCCAACACGGTGCTGATGTGCCAACGAGGTGTAAGTCTTGAGTTCGAGTATCCCCGCGGCATAACACCCATGATTGATCAATGTGCATGATTAGCAAGTAGTTTTGTGCATATATTTAAGTCCAAAGAGCATGTGTTTGGGAAGATTTTAACAAAGAAAAACGGAGGACATGGAACGGAATATTCTCAAAAGCTTAGGTTGCTATGAGTATCAATTTCTCACCCAACAATTCAAATTGGGGCTGGACAATGGCGCCGAAACTGCATCTGGGTGAATGCCGTTTGCAACTTCATTTATATTTTGACCAGAAGAAAAAGACAGAACATGATTTCTAATATGGGCTGTACTGTATTGTTTGTTCTAACCTAAAACTGACAAAGATAATATTTCAGAAGTTCTACACCATCAACCTCGATTTCCTATCATCCAAAAGAATTCCAAGTTAAAATCTGATGGCTTAGACTTTTTGAATGAGACGACATGAATATGTTCCATCCAACTGTGGTTTGTAACATGTTGGTAACATGAAAAAGGTATGCAGAGACATGCAAGGAATACAACGGATTGCTCAAAAATCTGTGGTTCAGATTTTAAAGGTGCAAGCCAAAACATGATCTTGTCTCTTGTTTTCATATTTCACACGTTCCTATTACTCAATTCGAACTGTAGCTTTATTCACAAATTTGACATGGAGACATATTTGTAATAGCAACTGGAAAAACATATTTGAAAGTATAAATTGTGAGGAAGTTGTTCTCATCATAGTTTTAGTTGCAGCCATGGCCACCCATGCAGCTCTGGCTTCTTCAAGAATCCCAACTAGGGCAAGGATTCCCTCTAAGACCTCCCATTCTTTCCCCACTCAGTGCTCCTCTAAGGTACTCAAATTTCTCTCTGAAAATTATGCAAGCTTGTACAATAGCAAGTGGTTTTGTTCCTTTCTAACTGAGTTCTTTTAGAGTGTCAGAGATTGGAAGTAGCTGAGTTCTCTGGGCTTCGATCCAGTTCATGTGTGACTTTTGCCAATAATGCTAGGGACTCATCTTTCTTCGATGCAGTGGCTGCACAACTTACTCCCGTGGTATCTTCTTTTGCTTTTAGAATAGACATTCGCATATTAATTTTCCATTTTTTGATCTTCTTCCCCAATAAACCATCACATAATCCGTTCCAAGCAAGATTAAAGCCAGAGTTGTGTCTGAGTCATAAGATTGGAAGTGCACTGCATACATATGATATGAAGCTAAAAGCTTGATGCAATGTTCTTATGGGCAGGGCAGCTGAGGATAGTTATGACACAATTGCAGAAATGGCCTCTTACTCATGGTTGAATTCATATATTTTAACCATTGTTCTCGTTATTAGCTGAAAATTCACAAATGATCTGAGGGCATATTAGCCACAGTAAATTTTAGACCAACCACAGGAAAAATACAATGTAAATTTTTGGCATGGCGTTTCAGTGATTAGATTGACTTGAACTTCATCCTTATGATGTCGAAAACAGACTCTTGGCAAAAAAAAAAATGGTGGAAATATTAGGAAATCTGTGTTGGGGTTGGGAGTTGGGGAAATTCAGTATGGAATCGAAGAAGTCTAAAAGTATTTAATTTGATAAGCTTGTTGGGGATGAAGGCTGAGTTGAGTTTATTGGTGATAATCTGGTTATCCAAACTTATATATATATGAAAACCAAAAATACAAAAGGTAATTTAAAGTTTTCAAAACCCATTATTTATGATGTTATGGACCATATACGCTCATAGAAGAAGTGGAAGACCTTGAGTTTCAGAACTTCCAACATAAGATCAACATAAACAGAAAAGTGATTGGTGAGATGTTTTAATTTGAAGTGATGAATGTTGTGAAAGCAGAAATGGTAACCTTGATGCAAACATTTTAGTTACATTGAGCGACAATAATAAGTTGTTCTGTCTTAAAATTAGACTGCAGGATCAACTCCTGTTAAGGGAGAAACAGTGGCCAAGTTGAAGGTAGCAATCAATGGTTTTGGACGCATTGGCAGGAACTTCCTCCGATGCTGGCATGGTCGCAAAGACTCACCACTTGAAGTTGTCGTCGTCAATGACAGTGGAGGTGTAAAAAATGTGGTAAATCTGTGTAATTCCCTGTAGTGGCCTATAGCCATAATTTTCAGAACGCATCTCGTTAATTGGAAAGTATAGTTCTACTTGATTATGGACTAATTACCTTGAATTGCAAGTACAGGCTTCTCACTTGCTGAAGTATGATACCATGCTGGGCACTTTCAAAGCAGAAGTCAAAGTAGTAGACAATGAGACTATCAGTGTTGATGGCAAGCCCATCAAGGTTGTCTCTAATAGGGATCCTCTAAAGCTTCCATGGGCTGACCTTGGCATTGACATTGTTATTGAGGTACAGGTCTTATTCCCAATCTCAAACTTTAATATCCCTTCTATTCTGTTCAATTTGTGCTCATAAGTCAGAACGTATCTGTGCTTTTAAGTTACTAAACACTAGATAACCAGTATCTCTTCGAAATATATACAAATTGTTAAACAGAACTGATCAGTTGTATGCCTCTTTATCTTAAGGAATTAGGCTATCTTGCACAATACTTTTGGGAAGCTGCACAACATCATGTTTGATGCTTTTTATGTGCAATTCTGCTGAAGCTATGTTGCATAATTCTGGAATTGGCGCTTCATATTCATCTATGTCCTTTTACACATAGTTTTACTGTTTAACACGAGTCTGTTCTCAGTAACCTGATTTGGACATCCTGATTGAATCAGCCAAATTGCAGAAATGAGGGGGAAATTGGCTGAATAATTATTACGAATATTACTTATGGTCTTGACATGCTGAAATTCTGAGATAGGCCTAAACTAATTGAATCTTGTGACTATAGGGAACAGGTGTGTTTGTGGATGGGCCAGGTGCTGGGAAGCACATCCAGGCTGGCGCCAAGAAAGTTTATCATCACTGCTCCAGCAAAAGGTGCTGATATTCCAACCTATGTTGTAGGTGTAAATGCACAAGATTACGATCACGAAGTTTCTAACATTGTAAGGTGAGTTTCTTTAATTCAGCTTATGGAACCCTAATCTTATGCATTAATCTAACAAAATTTGTTTTGATTCTGGTATTGCAGCAATGCCTCCTGTACCACAAATTGTTTGGCTCCTTTTGTGAAGGTCATAGATGAGGAGTTTGGTGAGCATCAGTTTTTATACCCAGTTTTGAAAGCATTATAATAACAAAATAATGGCCGGTGGATATAGCAAGGTCCAACGGGCAGTGACTTTAGTCAGATTTTAGCATATAATTGATGTCAACCGATAGTAATTGGGAACACTGTACACAGTGATGTCTCCCTCGTTCAATTACAGGTATTGTCAAGGGAACAATGACAACCACTCATTCGTACACTGGGGACCAGGTAATTGTAAACTGAACGTAGAAAAAAATGTCCACTGTGGGTATTTGTTTTTGTTGGTCAAGCTGATTATAACAATCCAAATACTATAGTTTCGTAGGCTCTAACAACACATTGTACTAAGTTATAGTGGAAAATCTTTAGAGAAAATTACATTGTTTTAGCTCAACAGAATATGTTGTTGATTATGCCGCGTGCAGAGGCTTTTAGATGCTTCACACCGGGACTTGAGGCAAGCAAGAGCTGCAGCATTGAACATAGTCCCAACAAGCA
The DNA here is from genome assembly GCA_023539305.1 of Ilex asprella. NCBI lineage: Eukaryota > Viridiplantae > Streptophyta > Magnoliopsida > Aquifoliales > Aquifoliaceae > Ilex > Ilex asprella. Next base: position 565,794 of record CM042193.1, read on the forward strand.
CAGGTGCAGCCAAGGCTGTGCCTCTGGTGCTACCACAACTAAAGGGCAAACTCAATGGCATTGCCCTCCAAGTGCCCACACCCAACGTATCTGTTGTTGATCTTGTTGTGAACATTGAGAAGAAAGGAATAGCAGCTGAAGATGTAAATGCAGCCTTTAGAAAGGCAGCTGAAGGACCTTTGAAAGACATATTGGACCTATGTGACATCCCTCTCGTGTCAGTAGACTTTCGGTGCACTGATGTTTCTTCCACCATTGACTCCGCTTTGTGGATGGTCATGGGAGATGACATGGTCAAGGTGGTGGACTGGTATGATAATGAAAGGGGATACAGGTACATATCATACCTTTTATAGTCTAGTGAAAAAATTCATTGGCTTGAAGTTGGGTCAAACATAAACAATGCTTTGGGGATTAATATTTGAAGCCAATAAATTGGTCATGGGAGAATGCAACCGTATCTCATGTTTATGTGTTTGTCAATTGCAGCCAACGGGTGGTTGATTTGGCACATCTGGTGGCAAGCAAGTGGCAAGGCATGCCTGTGCAAGGGAGCGGAGACCCATTAGAGGACTTTGGTAAGACGAGCCCTGCTGATGAGGAGTGCAAAGTCTACGAAGCTAATTCTAGTTCGTTATTTTTTTTCTCAGCCTTTTGAAGATAATTTCTTCTAGGGGCCAAGGATTTGACAGTACAATCTAGGTGTAGATGATAAACCTTTTTTTTATATATATATATTTATATATATTTAAAACCATTGCAGTGTACACACATCACATAGATTAACATTGACGTGTATATAAAATAATCTACCAGCTTTTGAAATAGACAATTGATTAAGAACTATAAACACTAACCACTTGAAAAAATTTGTCAGGTGACGTCTTGCATGTAAATCATATGCCGGAGGTGGTCTTCAATGAATTGAGTTTAACTGTTCGGATTCCTTCTCAATTCACTATCCTTACTATCTTCTGAGGACGATCTCTCCATTTTCCTTCTTTTAGTCTCTCTCTTTGTGGGGTCTTCCTTCTCATCCATCAATGATAATATAGCCTTCATACGCCTAGAATGTGAGCTAACTGGGCCATCTGAAAATGATTCAGCAGGGGCAGCATGGCGAAACTTGTGCAAGATCTGCAAGAAATATATGAAGAGAGCAATGAAGCAAGCTATTCCACATAAAAGAAAGAGGCCAGCAAAACTCTTTAGGTGAAGCCGGTTCGATTCAATCTCAGCATTGTCTAAACTGCAGGCGCTTCGTATCAACCACTTGTCATGGATCCTCTGGAGATCCCCGTTTTCAGACAGAGTTAAAATTGCAGTCGACAAGTCAACAGCCAAAGGAGAGTCTCGTGGAAATGCCTGGTAAGATATAACATTAACATCTTAATCACTGGTAAGAGATGTCGAAGTATTACAATTTGTTAGGAAGTTCAGTAGACATAAATCAAAGTAGAAATATTAAGTCATTACAAGATGTATTGAAAAAATATATATACATAAATCAAAATCATGAAAGCAGCAAATGATGACAGCATAGATGAAGGCAAGGTGGAGACAGAGATTTCAAACCAAGCCATGGGTCCCCAGGTCATAAAGTCCTATTAATAACTAAGATGTCTTGTCATTCATAAGATGCTCCAAAACTCTGTCCTTGTGTGTGTGTGTGTGTGTGTGTGTTTGTATTTATATGTATGCATGTCACTGCTTGGGTGTGTACACATGGATATATTCATGAGTTATATTTCCACTAAACAGACGTAAGAAGATGCAACGCCTACTGCAAAATAAATTGCACAATAAATTAGAGAGCTAGCAAATGCTACCAGAACAATGAACAGACGTAACATGACGCAATGTTTACAATTATGCAAAATAAATTGTACAATAAATTAGAGAGCTATCAAATGCTTCCAGAACAATGAAAAAGTATCGCTATTACATCAAAGAATCCAACTAATATCTGTTGATGCAAGCTTTCCTTTTCCTGGTACTAAAGAGTTTGACACAGTCCAACTCATCGGAGTAGTAGAATGGTTCATACTCAATTAACGGATGAGATATTGTTTACCACACCTAGGCTTAAGTTTTTGGACAAGAGGAAGTGAGGTTCAAGGGGTCATACATGGAAATAGGGCAAGCGTCTGGGTTCAGGGCAGCAAGGGAAACAAATATTAAAATTAGGTCTTGGTCTTTGCAAGCTGCTGAAATACATAAAAGTTGCTAGAATTTGGAGCATAAGAAAATCTGGGACTAAGGTGTTTGATTCATGAAATAGAGTTAAGAAAAGGATTAGGATATTAGGAAAAGGCTTCAAGTTACGAGTTATGGTAAAATATGCTTGTGATTGAGGTTTAGATTGTGTTATAGTCTTCAAAGAAGTAAACAAAAGAGAAGATGAACCTTATAATCTTTACTAATGCTATCTTGAAGTCACACCTAATAAAGATACCAATGAACTTGGACCAATCCATCAATTTGAGTCAGAAATATACAGGATTATTCGTAACCACTTTATATAATAGTGTCTGCAAAGTTCCATAATTTGAATATCGGAATATCTAGAAACAAAAAAAATTCATTATGATACTTTCAAAACCTAATCAAAAGGCAAACTGATGCCAAACAAATACAGAAGTAGGAATCTAGAAATTTAAAGCTAGCTAACTCAAACACCACAAGAGAAATTTTCAAACATAGCAGACCATTCTGATGATTCCATAGGAGGTAGAAGGAACCACAAATTGCACTGTAAGTAGTTCGTTATGTGGCACTCTATTGTAAATCTTATTAATCAAACAATGAGGCCTCTATAAGTTGCCCTCCCTCCCCCTCCCCCATCCCACCTCTCCTTGTCCCTCTTACTATTTGGAAATACACTTTTATAGGCTTATGCTAGCCAAAACTACATACCAAAAATAATCTGTCTCTTTCTTTTGCAAATCACTTTGAAATCTAGCCTATTGTGCCTCCAATGTTGGAATGAATCAATGTGTTTCCAATAGTGATAAATGAGTCTAGAAGTTGTTCCTCTATCAGAGAGCTTTTAAAGAAACCATGGCCAGGCTTCTTCCAACCTGTTTGACTATTGCATGACCTACGCTTCTTCCTCAGATGCCTCGTAAACAACATTTTTTCGTTTTTTGACTCTATATTAGGGATCTCAGGACATAAGTTAGCTACACATAATCACACATGCCATGCTTGCAAATGCACATGCCTCCTGAACAAGAAGTGAAGAAACAAGGTAATACAGATACTCACAAAACCCCAGCCGCTTTTGGTGAACTCCTGACCTACAATCCTGAATTTGCATTGGCTTGACAAGAAAAGCTCTACGTATGGGAGTTCATCAACCACAGCAGCAACACCCCCTTTTTTAGGGCCACGTTGAATAGCCGTAGCATATTCTTCTGGCGATCCCAGGGCAATAAGCCTAGACTTAGCTATCCCAATTTCCTCCGTCAAATAATGTTCTGCATAAGAGCCCACTTGATATCCAATAGGTTCATTGCTTTCTTTCAAGGTTTCAATTCCTTTTATGGGAGAATATAGCTGTTGCACTGTGAGTATGGAGGTCAAATTTGCAGTGTAACTCGAGTTGATTATCAAAACCACAAAGAGCCATATAATTAGTACTACACGACCAAGGGTACTCACAGTGTTCTCTCCTGCATAAGGGAAGACATAATCCAAAAGTTAAAATTGCTGATTCACGTTCCCACCATGTACATAAATTAAGGATAAGAACCTGAGTTCCACTTACTATGGGCAAAAAATAAAGTTGAGAGGCTAAACCTGCCAGCAAAGAAAAGGAAAAATAGTCATACACCAGTCCTTTTAGTAAACAACTCCACATTTGACCAATTTGTGATGATTTGGAGAAAATGTTCTTTTGCAGTCATAGAAATTAAACTATAAAATTCCACAATTACACCAACATTCACCAACATCAACTTTTGTAGTACGTAATCAACTACCTAGTTCACAATATCACAATCAATTCCCTCAATACTATTCAATCAACTGGGTTTGTCCTATTGCAATCGAGAGGCACTTTATTTTAAGTTTGGAATATGACAAGGGCAAATGAATACGCAGTAAACTGCTGTTAGAAATATTCAAGTACCATCACTAGGTCCAACATACATAATAAACTTCTATTACAAGTATTCATGTACCGAGCTTATCCGTAAAGGAGCTCGATGGAGGATTGGCACAGGCAACCAGGTGAAGGTATGGTCAGATCCTTGGCTTCCGGATGAGGATCACCCTTATATTGAAACTACTATACCTCAGGGGATGGAAGAGATCACTGTCCAGTCCTTATGCCGTGTGGAAGATAGTTGCTGGGATATGGATATCTTGAATGATCTCTTCTCATCACGGGATAAGAGGCTCATTCTTGAGATTCCCTTGAGTCGTGGGGCGAAGCCAGATTGCTGGAGTTGGTCTAGAGAAAGACGAGGTATTTATACGGTTAAGAGTGGCTATCACATTCTAATGCTTAATAACAGGGGTGCAGCATTACAGGATAATTCCAACTTGTGGTGCAAGTTATGGGCTCTTGATGTTCCAGCAAAAGTGAAGCACTTCCTCTGGCGTGCGTGCACAAGCAGTTTACCCACCATGAGAGATCTGAGGAAGAGATGTGTTGATGTCAATGATATGTGCCCAAGGTGTAACAACAGCCCTGAAGATGCGCTACATGTCCTGGTGCGTTGCTCTTATGCTAGAGATGTTTGGAGTTTATCTTGGATAGGTGACAACAGCGGGTCTGAGGAGAGTTTTGGTGAATGGTGGCTACGCGTGCTTTCTGCTAGAAGTCAAGCAGAGGCTAGTATGGCTGCGATGGTAGCATGGGGCCTCTGGAACAGCAGGAATGATCTGGTTTGGCGTCATCGCAGAGTTCAGGAAAGGCAAGTGGTGACTTTGGCATCTTCATTGCATGAGCAGTGGAAGAACGCTCAGGTTAGTACCAGCCACAGTGAAGCACGGGCTGTTGATGTTAACTTGAAGTGGATGAAGCCAGCTATAGGTACATATAAATGCAATGTTGATGCAGCTCTTTTTGGTCACTCTAGGCGTATCGGTTATGGCAGTGTGGTAAGGAATGCTGAAGGGTCCATGTTGGCAGCCAAGAATGGGATAGCTGATGGTCCTTTAGATGCTACGATTGCAGAAGCAATTGGTGTTCGTGAGGCGTTAAGCTGGTTGAAGACTTTGGGACTCAATAATGTGGTTTTGGAGTCTGATGCTCAGTTGGTGATCCAAGCTATTACATGTCCCCAGGATGATTTATCCTATTTTGGCTTAATAATTGAAGAGTGTAAGTCCCTTGCCAGGGACATTGGTAGTTGTCAGTTTGTGTTTGTGAAAAGATCAGCGAATCAGGTGGCGCATGCCCTTGCACGAGCAGCCGGTTCTACGCCTGATCAGGAGGTTTGGGGTTCATCTCCTCCCTCTTTTCTTGTTGATGTTTTGGCTTCTGATTTAAGCTAATGAAATATAACCTTTTCAAAAAAAAAAAAAAAAAAAAAATGTACCATCACTAGGTCCAATCAAAGAACTCACCACAGGATGGTCATTAGCTGTTTCATAGGCGGCCCTCTGAATTCATCATTTATCCTGTGCTCCAAAATCCATACAACTACCCCAACAACAAGAAAGAAAGCAGCAGTGACCCCCCACATTGGAGCAGAAAATGGTCGCAAAAAAGCCCAAGCCCCCGTGTTCAACTTCCTAAATGGGGCCAGTACAACTAGTCCAGATGCAGCATATGGCTGTGTAAAATCCACTATTTTTGTCCGGTTCGTGACAATTGCAATGTCTCCAACGACACCATCAAAACCCTATGAACAAGTGAGAAAAAAGATTTAGCTAAGCATAAAAACTATCTGATCATGCTTTTTATGGTATACTTATATAGTCATATACTCACCCCTGTTGCGATTAAGTTCACAAGGTCTGTGTAGCTGGGGTTTTTATGTCCATCTCCATAAGAAATGAATTGATATGGAACAGCATATGGCAGTAGGTTTACTGCAGCAGTGAATACATCTATGCAGAATCCTTTAAAAATATTAGTGCCTTGCACCTGCGATACAAATTCCCGGTAACTCACCCGATTGGGTACCCCAATTTTCAATTGCTTCCCATTGCTTGGGAAAACCCATCCACGGGGCTTTGTTACTGTATCTCCAGGCCAGATAACACTATACAGTTTTTGGTTTGACCTGGAACGATTAGATGGCCTTGAGTAGAGTGTCTCAGGAGGCACAATCGATAAACCAGAATAATTAGACCAGTAACCAAGCCGTCGAAAACCAGTGCCAATAACATTTATAACATCATATGCAGGAAGTATGAGAGATCTGTCAGGACTGAATTTGATATGCCCTGTTAAACCAACAAAATCACTCTGAAGTATATTCTTCAGCAGGAGCATTCCTCCATCAAAAATGCTCATTGCCTCAAGGTGAAGATTACCCCCTTCAGCAGAACGTAACTTAGAATCATTAGAAAAAGAAATCATCCCACCCTGCTCGAAAAATAAATCAATAGCATGAGCAATTAACCAAACAGTATCATAAGCATATAGTGCATAGGCATTTAGCCCCAAAGAACCACCAGTCAACTTGTTCCACTTAGAGGAAAATGCTCTCTTTCTCTCCGAATCTGGTGTGTGTTGACGCAAAACAAGAACTCCTTGCATTGTATCCATTGTCTCAGAAGGAAGGGGTGACGAGGTATCTAAAACAGATGAAAGCCAATCTGTAGCTATCCATACATAGCCATCAGCCATCATTCCAAGATAGTGTGCCACAGAAAACACCATGAACCCTGCAGCAGGATATGCGTGCAGAACTATAACTCTAGACTCCATCAGAGCAACCTTAACAAGAATATCCATGATGTCACCCCGACTAATCCCAGGTCCTGGGGGAATCCCTACCTTGTAGGAGACTTTACAGCGCCTCGCTGCAAGTGAATCATCTAATGCTGCCAGACCATACCGTCCAAAATCATCGTCAAGGAAAATCACAATTACCTCCCTCCAAGCGTAATAATCAACTATCTCAGCTATTGCAGTCATCTGGTAAAAATCACTATGTGTTGTCCTAACAAAAAAAGGGAACTGAAGAGAAGAGAGAGTGGGGTCTGTAGCCGCAAAAGACAAGAGGGGAACTTGGAGTTCATTGGCAACATAAGACATTACATGAGCAACAACAGAAGACTGTGGGCCAATAATTGCAACAGTATCAGTCTGCATAAATTCCAAAGCTGTAACCAATAAACACTTATCAATTGATTTACTTGGAATTGACAGACATTTAGAATCAGAACAACTGAATCAAAGAAATATAAAAACCAAGCATATTCATTTGGTAGGAAAATAAAAGAAACTATGCTCCTTTTGCAGTGAGATTACAAAGGAACTAAAGTGGTTTAAAAATTAAATTTGCATTGTTCCAGGGACCTAAATAGACCAGAATGTCCACTTTATTAAGCCTTGTACAACTACTTAGCTTAGCGGAGGTGAGCCTCCTTGTTTAAATGGCAAAAATACAAAAACATCTGCTTATTGCTTGGATTCCCTTCATGGTGCCTGGAATTTCTCCACATTCTTACCAAGTGATACAGGAATTTGCATACGATTTTTTCAACTGATATTTCACATGTTCTTTTCTTCCCCTAAATATTTCTCGGAAACTAAAAGGAGTCAATGAATACCTAAGCAAATTTGTAGAAAGTAAAATACCTCCAACCATGCCAACAAACCCACTGCAATTGGAATTTTGCATCGTTAAAAGAAGTTTTGTTCCATGGAGAACACTCAAATTGGAGTTCACATCTTTGACAGCCTCCTCAATTGCGATCTTGGCGACTCTACCAACAGTGGAGTCAAATGAGAAAATTGCTCCAATATTTACAGCGGCTGGTCTTGAAGAAATATTCCTGCTGAAGGCACATGAAAAGCCTCCAAAAAAATAGAGTAACAATGAAGGAAGAATCCAAATTACATTCATTTTAGATGAATGGCACTCCTGTCTCTGCACCCCTCATAAAAAACCGACACACCACCTTGGAAAGAGAATTCTACGCAATTGATTCATGGGTTTTGGGATTCCACATCAAATCTGTGAAAACCAAAAACCATCACTTCCCAAGAACATGTAAAATAGGACGGTGGACGTGCTCAGAAGCAAGAACATTAAGCGTATGCACTTAATCATTCGTAAGGAGCAGGATTAAACAATTATATTCTATGCTCCGAAAGAAAAACAACACCTACAACCAAAAAGTAAGAAGAAGAAGAAGAAGAGAGAAGGGGGGGGGGGGGGGGGACCAAAAAACAGCAAGCAGAAACAAGAATCAGATTCTATGCTCGTACCGAAACCTTAAACCCATGCCGTAAAAACACGGCCGGTTGATGATGCTCAATTGATAGAGTCAAACAGATGGCACAAAAACTCAGGCACTACGAAAACCATTAAGGACAGCACAAAATACACCAAGTAGGGTTCAATGACTAGTGCTGTATAATAATATATCTTGAACAAAACATACAAATTAGATGTGTGGGGGTCAGGTGACATAATGGTGTAGTTAAAATTCACACAACAGAAGACCCACCTGCAAAGCGAGGAAAAAAATCTGATCTTGAATGCCCCACTGTCACCAAGCATACCCTTTGTTCTGCTGATACAGACCGAAAAATTGCAGAATTATGGTTTATAACTCTCCGAACAAAAAGAAATGGCTTGGAAAATAAGCAAAGAGAAAATGGACTTGAAATAGAGCTGTCCAGAAAAACGAGGAAAGGGAAGTGTCTTCACATGGGAAGCTGAGAGAAAGCTGCCTTTGTTTGGGACGGGAGAAGATAAGACATGGGACACCTTCCAGTTTTGAAATTTTGAGAACAAATTGTTCGGATACAATCACGTGCAAGTTCTGTAGATGGAATAACTACATGAGAGCCTGTCAGGGGGTCATTTATTTGACGAAGGAAAGAATAAAGTGATTTGGAATGATTTCAATTGAGAAGAGAGAGAGAGAGAGAGAAACCTCCCCCCCCCCCCTTTTCTCCCCCACTCAATTGCTGGAAAATAAACTTATTGAAACCATTGTGCTACTCTAATCTAATAAGTCTATGGCCGTTGGTTTATGAAAAAATATATCATCTTTCATTGTTGTTAAATTGAGATTAAAATATTGGTGACTGGAGACAGAGAATTGAGAAGTTGTAAGTTAGAACATTTTTTTTTTAAATATGAGAGTTGTGAAGTTGATCTTGTTAATTTGAATTTAAAATACTTGTTGTAGGGATAGCATCGTACGCCCTAAGAATTTTGATTGATCTGATGAACACCAATAACTTTTACCTCCCATCTCAATTGATGGCTACTCACTCCATAAAAAGTGTTCACCTATATGGAAGTGGGAGAGACGATTTTCATGTGGGATGGAAGGAAAAAACTATTGGTATTCATCAGGTTAGCCAAAATTTTTGGGGTGTACGATGCTATTCCAATACCTGTGTTTTTTAAAGTTGAAGGTAGAGAACGTGAACTAACTATAATGTATTTTTTTTTTGTTCTTTAGTCTTAATCATTTGTTTTGTTGATTGATTTTGAAGAATTATTTTTAGATAAATAAATAATTTTACGAAAGAGTTCTCTATTGGTTCTCATTTGGGAGGCAGCTCATAAAAATAAAATAATTTTAGGTTTATAGGCCTTTTATTCATTGAATCGGCTGTCTATGATTTAAAACAGGTTTCTCGTGTTTGGTAAGAGTGATTGACTGACTGAGTCGTCAATAATGAACATTTCTAGGTATTTATTTGCACTAAAATAAACGTGCTATTATAAGTAAAAGAAAAAATCAAAATAGTAAACTATTCCTTAACGATTGGTCCATTGGCAAGCCATGACGATAAAGGTCAAACCTTTGGTACGAAGAATAAAAAAAATAGAAGGGATAAAAAAAGTATAATAGATACATTTTCTATTCCAAGAGGAAGAAAAATTTATTTTTTTTCCTCTTTCTTGTTTAGCAGGAGACATGAGGAAGTGGAATAGATAATTTTTTAATTGTTTTATAAAAAAAAATTAGAGAAAAATACAATTTATTTAATGTCATGAATACCTTTTTCGTTTGTTATAAAAATTGATGTCCAAAGAGTCAAAGATATTCATGGGCCCCATGTTTTGAGAATTAAAATAAAGTGGAACCCACATCATTTCTTTCAAAATTTGGGCCAGCGTCTCTTGCAAATTGCAACATTACCCTTTCAATTCTCCTTCTACTTTCCGCCCAAAATTGGGCGGAGTGAACACATTTTTCAACCCTTTTTTCTTTCTCTTCTCTTTTTACTTACTTACCAAACATTGTAAAAATAACCATTTTTTACCCCATTTTCCATCCTCTCAATTTTTATCCATCCATTTTCCTTCAAATCAAATAGCGTTCGGTGTTGGGCTAAAATTTCACACTTTGTGCCAAAGACTCTACCGTAATGGTAATCCCGCGGGGGTGTTGGGGGGCTGGGCTATCCCACATTGGATAGCTTTGGGTGTGTGTGTTAGAATATATATCTTTCTTGGCCCTGAACCTCTTAGGTTCAGTGATTAGGATTTGATCAAAAAAAAAAACAGAGTGTAAAGTTATAGGCATATTCTCTAATTAATGCTCATGGTATTTGACGAGCCATAAGTTAATTGGGTAAGACCTAATAAATTAATGAGGCTCAAGGACAGTATTAAGATAGGGTTTAAGCTAACACCAATGAGGGACTAGTGCTCAAAGGAGTCAAGAGGCCAGCACCTAAGGATCCCCAAAGGGGGCGCCACCCAAGGAACTCTAAAGGGGCGTCGCCCATGGGTTTCCCAAGGCACTTGCGCCGCCCAAGGGGCGTTGCCTATGGGCTAGCCCGGTCTCCTTCGTCTTCCACTTTTTTCTCCCAATCCAGTCTAGTCCACTTCAGGCAAGGCCGACCCAACAGGGGAAGAAAAAAAGCGGTGGCTTTAGGCCCCACCAATAAAGAGGGCCTCAAAATTTAAAAAGTCTATAAATATAACCCAAGTCAATTTTAATCCTTTAAAAATAGCTTTATAAGAAAGCCCCATATGAAGGCCTAAACCAACTAAAAAACTCTAGACTGATTTTGGGCCCAAAAATTCAATCTATTAATCTCACATAATAACATTTTACAAGAAAAAAAAAAGAAATTATATTTTGTACTCAATTTAGTTATTTTATCTGGTGACGTGTGGATCATAATTGTGGAATTGATAGTTAGTCCCAACTAATAGTAGGAAAAACTGTCAATTTAATGACAAAAAATGATAACGTCATCAAATAAAATCACTAAATAAAATCCATGTAATATTGCCTTTTTATCATAATCTTAAAAAAATTAATCAAATATATATTCCGTGAATAATGTCTAATTCATGAAAAAATATTTTTATTAGAGTGTCAATAACGAGACAACATAATCTGTCAAATAATCTTTGAATTTGAAAGTTTTAAAATTTTTTATTTAATTTAAAAATTAAGTCAATTAGTTACATTAGCAATAAAAAAAGATATGTTAGAAAAACTTCAATACGAATACTAAATAATTAAAATGCATCCTGAAAAAGAAAATTAAATATTAAAAAATTACACTAATATTAAAAAAAATTAAAAAAATCTTAATTGCATTTTTCGTTTTAGGCCTCAAAACATATTAAGCCACCCTTGACTTCAGGATCCTCCTCCGCAGGAATAGAAATATCGGGATACGTATTATTGCGGAGATCTAATCCTACCTTAACTGTGCTTACCAAAAAGTAGTGATCGCCTCACTAAATCTATATAATGTAAGCCCTCTCCTTAAAGGGCATGACCTTGAGATCACCTCCTTGAGACCTCTCTACACACATTGTTCTCTCTCTCCCAAGGAAATTGTAATACCCCTAGAGTATATTCTTCCACTAACTGTTATTTATCAATAAAATACATCCGGTCACCGTTGTCGTTCCAGAGAGTGGAGTAAGTCACTTGGATCAAACACTATAAATTTATGTGTTTGTTATAGTTCACTTTTTTTGTCATTGATATGTCATTGATTGTCTATTTAGTGCTTATTAATTACATCCATACACATACTCGACTGTTGATTTTGTACAAAAATGATTTGTGCATCATCACTATTGTTAGCGAATAATGTTACTTAGAACTAAAAACTTGACATTATTCATAAGAATCATTAGGTTAATGATATAATTTCATAAGAATCATTGGGTTTATACAAAATTTTAATGTTTGATGAAGTCTATAGTCAATCTAAAAGTCATAGTAAATTAGTTCAACAAATTATATCAATAAATTATATCTCAATAATATTGTTCATTGCTAGCCATGGCTTTAGCTTAGCATTGTCCAAAACACATTGATTATTTACTAATTGACTAATGTCATGCAATTGGCTGGGCTATTAACCTTTCCTCAACAAGTTCTCTATGACGCAAGTACCTGAGGTTGACGTTGCTAATTGACTCCACTGTCCAGAGAAACATATAATTGTTCCTAAAAAAAGAAGTCTAGTTTAAAAGGACGACTACGATATTGTTATTGTGCGAGCAAATTTATGCATAATATTTTTTGAAACAGATTTCTCCTATAGTGAACACTGAACAGTTTTAGGGTGATGGCTAATGGTGGGGGTCAATCGAGAACAGGACCTGACCCAACGACGTCCTATCTCCTTTAGTGGATCGTGTCTGGGACTAATAGGAGTCCTCACCACCTTGAAGAGGTTGAGAGGGCCAAAGGGAACCTAATGAGTGGTGATGAATTGCTTCCAGGAAATGGTTGATCGATTTCGACGGATGAAGGTGGATTCTTGTCACAAAAAATAAACGGGTTAGAAGGGTGCCGGAGTGTTCTCCGGCGTATTCCCTCCGACGATCAAGTCAGTTTGTGATGGGAGAAGAAGAAAACACAGTAGAGCTGTGGTGTAATATCTTTTGCTCACCTCTGTAATGTTTTTTCGAAGACAATTTATTCCTTCAAGAACTCATCATTGTTGTTGGCCTAGGTAGAGTATAGCTATTAGAGTGGGTGGCAGCATTCCATCTAGTTTGCCCAGGTAATCCTCCAATATTAATTGTTTGGTCCGCCTCATACCACCGAACAGTTAATGCTAGTCATTCGAAGGGATGGAATTAAATGATCAGCCTTTAGAGCATTTAATGCTCCTTGCTCTCGGCTTCCACAGTCCCCATTCACGTCCCATCATTGGGATTTCCTTAAATGCACGTGACTGGGACAACTTTCCATTAATGGGGGAGTCTTTTCGTAGGTAGCCAATAGACTGCACCTTGGCCACATGTCGACCTATCCTTGGTGAAAAGTCATTCATTCTGACTTTTTGGAAAATTAATCAAATGATTGGTCTGGCTCTTCTCAGAGGGTAACAACTGCAGTAGTCAGTAGTCAGTAGTCCTTTCAGAGTGTCCACGGGGCCGAGGGAACGTAATTCTAGTGGAATGGATCTGTTGCCGAGGTACAAGGCACCTTTTGGAGAGTATGAGCGTCGCGCCGAGAGATTGGCTCCGTTGGACGCCGAGGACATGGTCGAAGTGAGGAGGTGTCTGCAACGTCTAGCCCGGTCACAGTGGACGCATTGTGAACAACCCCCTAGGCACCGAGAACACGCGTCATGATCTAATCATTTCTCAGGAATGTCCCATCAATTATCTTACCAAAAAATTATATTTTTAAGGTTGAATTATGATTTTTAAGGTTTAAATTTTAATTTGTACGGTTGACGACATGATCGATTTTAAAATATTATAATCAATCATAGAAGTTATAACTTGTAAAAATTAAAATACAATTCATATTAAAAAAGATATAACCAGTAGAAGTAAGAGTAACACATGATTGATAATAAATTAATACATATCTTTAATTTTATTTTAAAAAAATATAATTTAATATTAAAAATTGATAATATTCTGGATGGTATGATATATCTGCCCCCAAATCTATTGTTATGTTTGTTATTCTTGTTTAAATTTGAAAATAGTCTTAACGGTACATGTTCACTATAATGTA